>CM054143.1:65319253-65334253 GCA_028751875.1 Rapana venosa
CACTACACTGCAGTACACTCACTACAGTACACTACACTTACACTGCACTACACTACACTACACTACACTACACTGCAGTACACTACACTACACTACACCACATACCTACACTACATACACCACACTACACTACACTACACTACACTGCACTGCACTACACCACACCACACCACACCACACCACACCGCACGGCATTGCACCTCACTACACTGCACTACACTACATTACACTACACTACACTGCACTACACTACACTACACCAGACTACACTACACTACACTACACTACACTACACTACACTAACACTACATTACACTACACTGCACTGCACTGCACTGCACTGCACTGCACTCACTGCAGTACACTACACTACACTGCACTACACTACACTACACTGCAGTACACTACACTACACTACACTACACTGCACTACACTGCACTACACTACACTACACTCACACATACACTACACTACACTACACTGCACTGCACCACCCACCCACACACACCCACCACACCACTGCACGGCATTGACACTCACTACACTGCACTACACTACATTACACTATACTACACTGCACTACACTACACACACTACACTACACTACACTACACTACACTCACTACACTACACTACACTACACTACCACTACACTACACTACACTACACTGCACTACACTACATCACTACACTGCACTGCACTGCACTGCACTGATACACTACACGAACTACACTACACTACACTACTTACACTACATTACACTACATTACACTACTACATACACTGCACTGCATTGCACTCCACTCCACTCCACTCCACTACGCACTGCACTACACGACACTACACTACATTACACTACACTACACTACACTACACTACACTACATTACACTACACTACACTACACTACTCTCTCTTTCTCTCTCTCTCTTGGTCGTCCATCGATCCGATGATGACTGTCCTCATGTGCTGAGTCTTCGTCTTATGTGGGCACGGAGATGGCTGGTTAAGCCAATCCATGATAGGCAGACGCGGGTGCATTGGGGGCAAGGAAACTGTCCGGGGGGGTTCAGGGTTGGTGGTTGACGCCTTTCTCCTAGCTCGTGCTGCAGTCACATCAGCTCGCCTCTTCTCCTCGAAGTTGTCATGCGCCCGGATAGTGAGGGCGCGCCAGCCTGGTCTGTCCATAGCATACAGCTCCAGCTGTTTGGGAGGGATGTCAGCGTGTTTGATGTTGGACTTCACGCAGTCCTTGAATCTTTTGCGTGGTCTGCCCTGGTTCCGCTTTCCCAAGGTCAGTTCGCCATACATGAGCTGCTTAGGCAGCCTTTGGTCGTCCATCCGGATCACGTGACCAACCCATCGGAGCTGGGCTTTCAGTATCATGGCCTCGATGCTGGTCATCCCAGCTCTGTCCAGGACCTCGAGGTTTGTGATCCGGTCTTGCCAGTGGATGTTCATAATTGACCGCAGGCTTCTCATGTGGAACTTCTTCAGCTGCTTCCAGTGTCTTTTGTACACCGTCCATGTCTCGCATCCATAGAGTAGGCTGGTGAGGACGACGGCTCTGTACACCTTGAGCTTTGTGGAAAGCTGGATGTTGTGCTGGTTCAAGACACGAGCTCGGAGGCGACCAAGAGCTTGACTGGCCTTGCAGATCCTAGCGTTGATCTCTTTATCCAGGGTGTCAACATTGCTGATGGTACTGCCGAGGTACCTGAAATCATCCACTATCTTTAGCTGGGTGCCCTCAATGGAGATAGAGGGGCGAGGGGCGGCTGAAGCAGGCGCTGGCTGAAATAGTACCTCTGTCTTGCCGAGGCTGATAGTGAGCCCAAAAAGGCGAGAGGCTTCTGCGAACTTATCTGTGATGAGCTGTAGGTCAGACTCTTTGTGTGCCATGAGAGCACAGTCATCAGCAAAAAGTGCTTCCAGGATGATCTTCTCCACAACCTTGGTCCTGGCATTCAGTCGGCGGAGGTCGAACAGTGAGCCGTCAAGTCTGTATCGCAGGTATACCCCAAGGTCTAGGTCCTTGATAGCGTGGTTGAGGACGCAGGTGAAAAAGAAGTTGAAAAGGACTGGGGCCAGCACGCATCCCTGTTTGACGCCGTTACTGATATTGAATGGCTCTGATACTTCTCCACCCGAGAGAACCTGCCCAGTCATGTTGTCATGAAACTGGCGAATGAGGTTGACGAACTTGTCTGGGCATCCGAGTTTGGATAGGATGATCCAGAGGGCCTTCCTGTTCACTGTGTCGAAGGCCTTGGTGAGGTCAACGAAGACCACATACATGTCCATGTTTTGCTCTAGGCATTTCTCCTGCACTTGTCGGACGGAGAAGATCATGTCCACGGTGCTGCGGTTTGGGCGAAATCCACACTGTGTTTCCGGCAGGTTTCCTTCGGAAATGTTCTCCGTTAAGCGATTGAGGAGGATCCGAGCCAATATTTTCCCAGCAATAGAAAGGAGGGAGATGCCCCGGTAATTGCCGCAGTCAGCCTTACTACCCTTGTTCTTAAATAGGGAGACGACAGTGGCATCCCTGAAATCTTTGGGCAGTTCTTCTTCTTCCCAAATGCTGGTGAGGAGGGAGTGGAAAGCTGCAAGGGCCACAGGTCCGGCAGATTGAACATCTCTGCTGGGATTCCGTCCATTCCGGGTGCTTTGCCTGAGCTGGTCTGTCTTATTGCCCTCAAGACTTCATCCATAGTGGGGGGAGGTCAAGGCAGTGTACAATGGGCTTTTGTGGGATCAGGTCAAGGGCATATTACCCTCATCAGTGCATACGCTCCAACCCTTACCAGCAGCGATGAGTAAAGGAAGCTTTTTATGAGGAGCTCAGTGCCCTCGTAAAGGACACCCCCTCTAATGACAAGCTCATCTTGCTGGGCGATTTCAACGCCAGAGTTGGAGCGGACTGCAGAAATTGGAAAGGCGTGCTGGGGCCACACGGAACTGGAAAGGTGAATTCCAACGGCTTGATGCTTCTAAGCCTTTGTGCTGAACAACACCTCACTATAACAAACACACTGTTCCGGCAGGCCGACAAATTCAAGGCAACATGGATGCACCCAAGATCCAAGCAGTGGCACCTGATCGACTTTGCCATCTGCCGCCAAAGAGACATCCGTGACATCAGGATCACCAGGGCCATGCGAGGAGCCGAGTGTTGAACAGACCATCGTCTAGTCAGGGCCATCCTATCCCTGCATATCGCTCCAATTCTGCGCAAGACGCCGAAAGTCACACCAGCGTTCAACGTCGCCAAACTCGAACAACATCAGCAACGCAGTGAGTTTGCAGAAGACCTCGACGGCCGACTGGCTGCCCATGGTCCCCTGACTGACTGCCCGACTCAAAGGTGGGAGCAATTCAGAACACTGGTGACGGAGTCAGCAAAATCCACTATCGGCCCCAGAAAACGAATTCATCAGGACTGGTTCGACGAGAATGACGAGCACATCAGGAAACTCCTGGATGACAAGCA
Organism: Rapana venosa; assembly: GCA_028751875.1. Classification (NCBI taxonomy): domain Eukaryota; kingdom Metazoa; phylum Mollusca; class Gastropoda; order Neogastropoda; family Muricidae; genus Rapana; species Rapana venosa. The sequence goes on from CM054143.1 coordinate 65,322,748, forward strand.
GAAAGCATTTGTAGAGTGGCAAAACGACTCCTCCTCCGCCCCCAAGCATGATCGCTTCAAGCATCTCCAGAAACAGGCCCAAGTTGCGCTGCGCAAGATGCAGGATGTATGGTGGGAGAGGAAGGCAGACGAGGTCCAGAGATACGCTGACACGCAGAACTCCAAAATGTTTTTCAGTGCCATCAAAGAAGTCTATGGACCTTCCACTACCCCACTCCTGTCAGCAGACGGTTCAACCCTGCTGAAGGAGAAGAGCAGCATCAATGAACGATGGAGAGAGCACTTCAGCAATCTGCTCAACAGGCCCTCCAGTGTAGACACTACACTACACTACACTACATTACTAAAACAACTACATAACTACCTACACCAACTCCAAAGTTTCATCATCAACAAATAATCTACGACTCCACTACACCACTACTGACAGCAGACGGCACCTGCCTGAGAACACACATCAATGAACATGACACACTGCACTGCACTCATTACACTACACAACACACACTATCACACTGCACTGCACTACACTACCACTGCACTAGCACTACACTCACTGCACTCACTACACACATACACTACACCTACACTACTACTACACTACACTACACTACACTACACTACATACACTACACTACACTACATATTACACTGACACTGCACTCACTCACTCTCACTCACGCTCCACTCCACTCACTCCACTCCACTAAAATACACTCACAACACTACATCATCACTACACTACACTACTTATACAACTGCACTGCCTACACACTACATCACACTAACTACACTACACTACACTACATCACACACTACACTACATCAAACTACACTACACTACACTCACTCACTCACACTACACTACACACACTAACACACTACATACATACACTACACTACACATATCACACTATCACTACACTACACTACATTACACTACACTACACTACATACACTACACTACACTACACTACATTACACTACACTACACTACACTACACTACACTACACTACACTACACTACACTACACTACACTACACTGCACTACACTACACTCTCTCATTCGCCGACTGCTGGTACTTTAACATGCACTTCATACACTTTCCAAACTTCATGGAGCCATGATTTTTCGTCTCATTTAAAAGTCTAGCACCCAGACCACTAGTTTATGACGCGTGGCAGAGGGAATGAAAATGGCGCGGGGGCGGGGAAGGGTCAAACTCTTCCTGATGTGTGTGTGTGTGTGTGCATGCGTGTGTGTGTGTGTGTGTGACGTACACACGCTTGCACGCGTATGTAAGAGAGAGAGAGAGAGAGAGGGAGAGAGGGGGGGGGGGGGGGGTTATCACGTGCATGCCTACGTGAATGCATGCATCCGCTACACGTATATATCCAGTGTAACCTGCGTGGGCAGCTGTCTATTAAATGTTAAAAAATAGTACTTTGCTATGGTCTGACTGTCTTAGTCAACAAGTGTCAGCAGACGACAACAAGTGCGTTTCACTTGCTGCTGGTGCCTTCTCTCTCTCTCTCTCTCCCCCTCCTCTCTCAAATTCGTCTCCTTTTATCTGCCTTCTTCTCTCTCTCTCCCCCCCCCCCACCCCCACTTCCGAAGAAAAGATTGCGTCACGGCTTGTTATTATCGTGTGCAGGTATTTTGGGGGACCATATTGTCATATTTAATGCACTATATAGGAAATGAATGTGTTTTCTTCTTCAAGTGGTGGCGGTGTGGTAATGCACATTGGAATGATGTGTGTTTTCTTCAAGTGGTGGCGGTGTGGTGATACGTGTGTGTGTGTGTGTGTGTTTGTGTGCGTGCGTGTGTGTGTATGTGTGCGTGCATGCGTGCGTGCATGCCTACGTGTGTATGAGTATGTAAGTGTGTGTGAGAGAGAGAGAGTCAGAGAGAGATAGAGAGACAGACAGACTGACAGACAGGCAGGCAGGTAGGCAGGTAGACAGACTAACAGACAGAAACAGAAACAAAGAGAGACAAAAACTGGCACCGCACACACACACACCTCTAGTACACTGCACAAAAGCTCAACATGCAAAGGAAAGCCAAAATACTTGTGATCAACTGTTTTATTTTCTCCAGCAGTCGCTGAGATTCCAGGCTCACAAGAGACATCAGCAGTAATCCATGTATGCACGCAGTATATCCATGATAACAGCATCAATAACAAATCTCCCGCACTGAAACCGTTTATCAGTCACATAGGCTTATAAACAGGATAAAATTTTAAAAAAGTCTCTAGCAGCCAGCTTCAGTGTTCAGCCTCAACTGTTGGTACCATGTTTGGATGAGAACAAAGGAGAAACAGAGAGTAATACATCATTTTAAATAAGGATTTTGGGCATTGGATTTGCCCACGAAATAAGGAATAAAATGCTGACAGGATCAGAGGGAAATAAAGAAACCTCCCCTGCTTCCCTGGGAAAAGGCAGAAAAAAGCAACAAAAGGAAAAACTAACAACCCAAAACAAAACCCCTAAGAGCTCTTTTCTATAAACCAGTTGGCCAAAATTGAGCACTACTGAGTGAATATAAAATCCCACTAAAAGCACTTGGATTAAAAAAAAAAAAAGCAACCATTGGGTAATCCCCCCCCAAAAAAATCCCCTCTGGGTAAAAAATATCCCCCCCCCCAAGAAAAAAAACACTGGGTAAAAAATACACAAAAAACACTGGGTCAAACAAGCACAAAACCTCCCAAGGACAAGTAAGTAGTCTGAACATTACAGCCTCCAGTCCCTGATTGGCCAAGCAAGTATGGCCAGTCACTTTCGTCAAACCACAGGAATAATGTCAAATAAAGATTTGACTGAAACCCACAAACATCAATGAATTATCTGAAACTACTGCAGTGTTTTTCCTACCAGAAAAAAGCGCCGTGATATACATTTTGGGGGGTTAATTCGCTTAATTAAGAGAGTAAGACAAGCCAGTTTTAAAAAATTCCATTAAAAATACGCAAGATTTTGTTTGTCAGCTGTTGTTGTATAGTTATTTTGTTGTATAATTAGTTTATCAAACAGACAAACAAACAAGCAAATAAATATGTCAGGAGTCGCTGCGCGAATCAGAATAGCTACAGCAGAAAAAGCCTCAAAACAGGACTCTGGATACTATATGCAATCTCACACACACACACACACCACACACCACACACACACACACACACACACACACACACACACACACACACACACACACACACACTCTCTCTCTCTCTCTCTCTCTCTTCAACTTCAGCATCACACAAAAGCCACGGCCACCGAAAGGAAAAAGTGAACGAAGAGAACATGAATGGACAAGTGAAAGAAACACTATAGACCAGACCAACCAGTGAACAGTTCAGAGTCACACTGTCTGCAGTTGAGCAACTAACCCACAGAAGAACAGAAGGGAAATATAACAAACATGACAAACACAAAACAAAACAGCCGGAGAGAGAGAGAGAGAGAGAGAGGAGAGAGAGAGAGAGAGAGAGAGAGAGAGAGAGAGAGAGGAGAAGAGAGAGAGAACAATGAACAACAATGAACACATTTTTTTTTTATAGAGGGTTATAGAATAAGCATAACAATAGCTTTTTTACATACAGCCCTCTGCAAAAAAGAAAATCAAAAAGCAAACGAGAGTAATTAACGTGCAATACATAGCATGAGGTATGATATAAAGAAAGAAAAAATATATACATTGATGATGGAGAGAGAGAGAGAGAGAACTTTGAAAGAATTTATTGGTAAAAGGCCGTTGGCCCATACCTGAAGGGGGCTGCTGATCAGTTCACTGAATAAGGATAGGGATACACGGTGAAGTACAGCGGTGACAAACAAATGCAAACAAATCCACAGGGAAAAATACGATCTTACGACAACATAATATCATTTATTTTAAAGTTTTTATAGAAATATGAAACTACATTCTAATGATATTAGGATTGCTAAACCCTGGGAGGAGAGAGAGAAAGAGAGAGAGAGATAGTTCAGATGACGAAATAACTTGATTTGATACTACAAACCATCAAGGAATCATCATGAAACTAAATTTTGTTGAAAAGTAACCCCCTAGGTCTATTATAAAGATTACACATTCACACTTTCTCTTCCGTGTGTCCATCTCTCACAGCGTGCCAAATATCCTCTTGTACAAAACTCAGTGATGTTAGTCTTTGACATGTTTACTGTTAACGCATTGTGTTTACCATAACTATTTTTAAAAGTTTTTCAACTGTCTCAGCAGACCAAGTTAATAATATTAATAATAATAATAATTGGAATTTCTATTGCGCGATATCTTGCAAAAACAAATCAAAGCACTTCTATTCAACCCACTCCTACTCATGCAACCAACAATGATTAACAGTTTTTAAGAAATTCAAAAGCACACACACATATACACACACAAACACACACAGGTTATGCACTTCAGGAGGGTGATGGGAATTTTGTCTGTTGAAGGCAGGGACAGATATGATAAAAGAGGGGAGAGTCTTAGATTTGAAATAAATATGTCTTGAGGCTGGATTAAAAAGTGTCATAAGTAGGTTTTTCACGAAGGGAGAGAGGGAGGTAATTCCAGATTTGACTTAAATAGAGAAAGAGTGACGGTCAACGGTGGATTGGTTGAATCTATGTATTTGTAAGCATAAGGTATCTGCAGCAGAGCGGAGGAAGCGAGAAGGAGTGTACAGGTGAAAACATTCACATAGATTGGAGGGTGCTGTTTTGTGTAGGCATTTGTAACGGAGGATACTGATCTTGTTATTTACTCTCTGTGGCACAGGCAACCAGTGGAGAGATCGCAAGAGAGGTGAAATATGCTCAGATGTTTTCTTCTTGAGGATTAATCAGCTGCAAAGTTTTGTATACGTTGAATGGAGTGGATTGATGATGCTGGCAGACCAGCCAAAAGAGAATTGAAATAGTTCAGACGTGAAAGAATGAGAGATGTTACAAGTTTGGATGTTGCATAAGCAGACAGGTACTTTCGGATTGCACTTATACGCTGTAATTAAGTTAATGATGAGAAAACAGTATCATTTACAAAGAATGAAATAAATGACGTGATCAAATCAAGAGTAACTTCATGTTGATCTTCTTCAATGCTTTCTAAAACAAGTCCATTTACACAGAGCGAGAACAAAAGCAGGCTTAAGACAACTCCATGCCTGACCCCAGGAGAACAGGCTACATACAGCCTCTGTCAGCTTTGCTCCATGTCCTACTGTTGCCTTTACTTCATTGTTCGTACTCTTTATACAGGAATACAACCTACCTTTCATACTGCTTTCCCCCCCAACAGAATTGGCCAAACGTATTTCCAAGAGATGAAACCCAATGCCATTTTAAATTCCACAAGAGCAGGATATAACTTTCAATTATTTTTCAAACTATTTCTGTACAGAAGCCAGTTACGTAAAGAATGGTCAGTTGTTAATTTTTTTCTTCTTTAAACCGGCTTGGCGATTTCTGTGAAACTGTTCTGGCTTACCTATCCTTGTAGTTTATTATCAATTCGGAGACTAAAAGAGAGAGAGAGAGAGAGAGAGAGAGAGAGAGAGAGGAGAGAGAGAGAGAGAGAGAGACCCAGTTTATTTCCAGTCCCAGTCACAGCAAGCAGACAGATGGACAGACAGATGAACAAAACACAGAGAGAGAGAGAGAGAGAGAGAGAGAGAGAGAGAGAGAGACACACACACACACACACACACACACACACACACACACCACGCACACCACACACACACTCGCGCGCGCGAGCACACACACACTCATCTGCCAATGACTTCCTATGTTCAAATGTACACGCAAATACTGCACAGTATGATACAACACCACATTTCCAGCCTGTTGTTTATTTGCCAATCAGTACATTTTTACGCGGTTCCATTCCATCAAAACAAAACTAAAACAAAACACCAACCCCATCCCCCCAAAAAAACCCAACCCACCAACCAAACAACCCCCCCAGCCCCTCCACCTCTCTCTCTCTCGGGGGACGGGGGGACGAAAAGCCTAGTGGTCAGAACATTGCGATCGCAATCTGACGACCCGGGTTCGATTCCCGTTCAAGGAGATATTTTCCTCTGGAGTTAACATCAGTGCAGACTCCACTCTCCCCAAATGTCCTTCGGATGAGACTATAAACCGAGGCTCCGTGTGCGAACGCACGCAGAATATCTTGCGCACACGTTAAATCCAGTTCCGCTCTTCGTAAGAGTAGGCCATTGTGTGCCGGTGGGAACAGATGACAATTTATAAAACCGCATACACACGGGGGCTGGATGGAAAAAAGCACATAAGTGCTTATTTCATTATCCTCGATAAAAAAATAAATTAAAAAAACAAAAACACCGAACTGAGTTCATAATCATATCAGAACCAGCTAAGCTATTGTCCAGAGTACTTTGTTGATCAAAACAACAAGAAACGAAAACAAAAACAAACCCCAAAACAACCCCCCCAAAAAAAAACAACAACAACACAACAACAACCCCAAACAAACACAAACCAACAACAACAACAAAACAAAACAAAAAAACTAAAACATCTAAATGAAGAAGAACGGGTGAAAGAGAGAGGAAGAAAAGGAAGATTAGGAAAGAAAGAAACCCGGAAAGAACAGAAGACAACAGGAAAGAAAGAATGAAACTGCTATTGTTAATATTTCAATTACAGTTTCTTACAAGGGAATAGAAAACAAAATAATTATTTGTTGACGTTGGTATAAATACATAGTTTCTCTTTTTCTTCTTCTTCTTTATTACCTGTATAATTCTCCACTTTGTCTATCAAAATAATTCCATTGGCTATGAGAGGGACTTAGACAACAACAACAAAAAAGTCCCCCCCCCCCAAAAAAAAAAAAAAAGACAAAAAAAACAATAAAAAACAAACTAACAAACACCCCCCCAAAAAACCCACCACCACAACAACAACAAAAAAACCCAAACGAAGCAATTAACAACATACACAAGGGGTAGGAAACGGTCACGTTATAACCATTACAATTACAGCACACACAAAAATCTAACAAAAGGGAAAAAAGCCCCAACACTTTTGAGATTCTTCTCCCGTGAAAGTAAAACAGCAAAACTGTTCTTTCAGAAAAAAACTTCAGCTGATTGGAATATCTGTGTTCAATGCGCTTTGGGGAGGCAGTGTTTATTTATTTATTTATCTCCAAAGATGTGTCATGATATCATAATTAAAAACAGTAACAATAGTTCACTATGGGTTTATTTTCTCCTTTTGATATTTGCTTTTTTATGTAACATTTCTCTCATCTCATCTCATCTGCTCCCATAACCCCCTCCGGGGTCGTAGGGGCACTGCAGTGACGAACGTTGCACCAGCTGGCTCCATTTGTGGCGGTTGTGGGGAAGTGCCTGGGTTGTGGAGAAGCTCTTCCCGGTCCATTCAGTGATGTTGTCTGCCCATTTCTTCTTCGGCCTGCCTCGCCTTCTCTTCCCCTGCACTATTCCTTTCAGCATGATCTTGGAGAGCCCTATTCATCTTGTCACATGCCCGTACCATCTGAGTTTCCTTTTCTTGACTATGGTCAGCAGGTCGTCGTAGTGCTTAACTTGTTGGGTGATGGTTTGTCGGACTTCATCGTTGGTAATGTGGTCCGTGTATAAATGCCAAGAAGTCTTCTGAGGCATCTCATCTCCAAAGCCTGGATCCTCCTTTGTAGATCTGCATTCAGTGTCAAGGATTCGCATGCATACAGATATGTGGAGATGACCAGCGCATGCATGCTTAACATAAAGATATCTTTTTTTCTCTCTTTTTATCATCATCTTTCGATGGCAGCCTAAATAGAATATCAAACATTCTTGTGAATGTGATTGGCACTTCTAAATTATATACAGTGTCTGGCGGCAAGGTACCACCACCAAGGGTGAAGCCTCAATCACTGCCGGGACCTCTGAGGAAAGGCATGGTCCTTACTTACAAATGCTTAAAATGCTGTCACTAAAAGATACTATTTTGTAGAGGTATTTTTCTAATTAAATCTTTGATAGATCATTTTCAAAATGATGGAAAAGAGGCAAGTGGTTACCTATCTGCACTTGTTTTTACTCCATCACTGTTTTATGAAAAATAAAGGTGATTTTGTGATAATTTGATAATGATGGTGATATTCTACACAGATAATTATTTTCTGAATGGCGATTTTTGTTAAAACCAGAAAATAACAGAATGAGTTCCCTTCAGCGAAAAAAGTATCCAGAGTTTGATAGATATCTTTAATGTTACCCTGTAAAGTATGGACTTGGTATTTATGGACTTTATCCAGGTCTCTCTCTCACACACGCACACAATATTGTTTTTTATAGCAATAGCTAGTGAATATAATTACAAATTCTCTTCTTGGTATACTGTGCAATATCAACAGCAGTTGTCAATGGCGATATTCAGGGATGGTTAAAACAACACAACACCACTGTCCTGTTGTAGCGCTGCAAATCTCTGTATGTGTATACTACAAGTTTGCCACACATTAGTTGTTCCCTCGGAACAAAGAACGAACAAAGGACCCAATCTTTCATGGCAGAGTTCTCTTTGCTTAACATTACACACCAATACCTTGAATGTTTGTAGCTTGTTGAGCATGCACACTGACGTCATACTTACAGTGAGAGGGCAACAAAGTAACGTCAAGTGTGCTCTCCAACTTTCACTGAACTTTTTAGTCTACTGACAGCTGTTACACCTAATCCACAGCTTTGATATTCAGGGAGACTATTTACAAATATGTAACTTTGACGTTTAATCCTTGGAACTAAACAATAAATCAAGCAAGGTCCCATGTACAAACACATGCACAAGATGCCCACGAATTTTTTTTCAAATTGTTTTCATAATATTTTCGCAAGATGCTTGCTGTTAAAACCCCCCCATCTATATTTCGCAGAAAAGCAGACCAGCTATGGCCAGCGGCTTGGACAGCAGTAACCTACACACTCTACAACGGGCTGCCTGTCTGACCAGAGGCTTCACTTTTCAGGCTCCACTTGCCCCAGGTACGTACACCCCTGACAGTGTCTGCAGTGTGCCCCCTGACTCCTCAGGGAGAGAAAGTCCAGTCCAGAAGTCAACGTTACAGACACGCAGTGTCCACACTCTTCACGGAGGAGTCAACCTGTGCAGAGGAGCCACGATCCCATTGGGACCAGCAGCGGGGGATCCCAAGGAAAACGCCATCCCGGCTGACGCTCGCGAGGGATCCAGTCCGCCCATCACAGCGGCAGAGGGGTAGCCAAAGCGGGCAGAGTCCCCTGGGCCATGGCCAGGGGGTGGGGGAATCCCATGGGAAAAGCCGGACCTCCGCCCCGGGCAGCAGAGCCGTACATGAGCTGGGCGGCCAGGTGGCCCACAGAGCCCATGCTGCTGTACAGCGCTGGGGCCAGACCGCTGAAGCGAGGGTCCATCAGCCGGCTGTACAGCGCCATCGACGTGGCTTCCACCGGAGTGTTGTTCCGCACCTCGAACAGCTTCGGGGGCGGGGAGGGAAGCTCGATCTTGTCGAACACGTCCATTTTCTTCCTACAATCCCGCGCTTTCACTTCCGCTTCATTGTGGTACGTCACTTCCGCTTCGTTGTGGTACGTCACTTCCGCTTCGGCGTCGCTGTGGTCGGAAGTCTTTTTGTTCGTGCCGATGATGTTTTCTATGAAGAACGAATGGTTTTTGGAACTTCGCGGCGGCGGACTGTTTATTTCCTTGTTTCTGCTGTGCGTTCTGCTGTCCTCCAGTTTGCCCCCAGCACCACCTGGTTCTTGAAGCAATCGTTCATGACTTTCTCGGGAACTGTCGTCATCAGGCGATTGTGAATCACAGCACCGGTCTGGTGAAGCCTCCTCCTCCTCCTCATCGCCCCCCACAAAGCCAGAACGGTGTGCTGGTCTGACAGGCGACCTGGGCTCTGAGTGGTCAGAGCGTGGTGCAGAGTTCAGCCCCAGTTCTGCGTCCACCCGGGCCAGGGTCTTGGCCGCCATGGCTCTGCTCAGAGCCGCCAGCTCAGGGTCTGCGCTGCCTTCCTCCTCACTCTCACTGAAGTCCCCAAGACTGGAAGCTTCTGGAACAGCTTCCTGTCTCTCCGAAAACTGCTCCTGTTCCCCACCCTCATTGAATTTCACGTAATTTGAAAAATGAAAGGCAAGTTTTCCTCTGTGTGTGATTGCTGAGGCGTTTTCTGATTGGTCCATGGGGGGAGTTCCTTCCGGGCTGACGTCATATCCGTTCATATTTTCTTCCTCATCGGTTGGCTGGTTTCTGTCTTCTTCCTCTTTGTCGATTGGGTGATGACCGTCACGTGATTTGTCTTTGTCTGCTGGGTGGGAGAGGTGTTGTGACGCGGTGATCTGAGGGACAACGCGTGGTCGGCGTTTGCGTCGTCGGTAGTTGTTGTTTTCGAACATGTTGTCACACTTGGGGTCCAGCGTCCAGTAGTTGCCTTTGCCGGGTTTGCCTTTCTCTCGGGGAATCTGCAACACAGTGACGGCAAAATTACCACTGTGGTATGTATGTATGTATGTATGTATGTATGTATGTATGTATGTATGTATGTGTGTATGTATGTATAATTATAGTTATGCATGCATGGTTGAGACTGACGTGGATCCATCACGTCATGTATGTATGTATGTGTGTGTGTGTGTGTGTGTTTAATAAAACACCACTGTATTCAAGATAGTTTTTTCCCCTTTCGTTTAAAAATGACCACGACAGTATACCATGCTTTTGCTTTGAAAGTAGAACAAAGCATTTAGTGCTGACGTCCCTGAGTGCAAATGGTGGTGAAGTTTTAACGTAGAAGCAAAACTTTGCATTTTTTTAAGTGGTGCTGATCACTGGTGGGTTTTTCTGGTTTTTGTTTCTTTGGGTTCTTTCTCTCTCTCTCTCTCTCTCTCTCTCTCTCCTCTCTCTCTCTCTCTCTCTCTCTCTCTCTCTCTCCTCTCTCTCTCTCTCTCTCTCTCTCTCTGTTTTGTGTGTGGTGTATTAGTGTTAGTGGTTGACCTCAGCTCTTCCTGGACGGCGTGGTGTCTGGCAAACGCGTGTTTTTTCTTCTTCTTCTTCTCATATGTATAATCGTTTTAATTCACAAAATTGAACAAATCCAGAAAAAGAGTGGAAGTCGCTTTGTGCTCAGATACATACTCAGGTCTTTCGCTTTCTTCTCATTTGCAGACCCTGTGTGAGCTTTTTGTCTGTTTTGTTTTTGTTTTGTCTGGTTTTTTTGTTTGTTCGTTTGGTTGGTTTAAAAAATTTTTTTTTAGCAAGAGTGTCATGTCTTTCTGTTTTATCTGATTTTTTTAAGTGTATTTTTTTCCTCCTCTTTCTGTCTTATTTAATTTTATTTTAAAGTTTGTGATGTTTAGTTTCTACCTCATTGCTTCCGTCTATTTAATTTTCTTTCTTGTCTTGTGTGATTTTGATTGGTTTTCTCTTCTTTTGTCTGTTATCTTGTCGTTTTGTTGCCTTGTC
>CM054143.1:65339253-65366753 GCA_028751875.1 Rapana venosa
GAGAGAGACAGACAGACAGACAGACAGACAGACAGAGGGAATCCACTCGCAACTTGACGGACACTTGATCGAAGTATAGCCGGGTGGCGGACAGAGCGTTAGATTTCCACCTCCGCGGTTCATGAAGTCGTGGGTTCGAATCTCGGCAGGGGCGTCTGGTGAATGACTAAAGCGTGGGGATTTTTACCACCTCCTGCCTGCCAGTTTCCTGTGCCTCAATTTTATTTTGAGTGTACACACGCACGCACGCACGCACGCACGCACGCACACACACACACACACACACACACACACACACACGCACGCACGCACGCACGCACGCACGCACGCACGCACGCACGCACGCACACTCTTTTCTTGTTTGACTTGTATGGTTTATCATTGATTAGGTTTTTTATTCTATGTCTGCATATATATTATCTTTTTTTTCTCTCTTTTTCCCCCTTTAGATAGATGGCTTGATGAAAAAAAGTAAATGCACTGCTTATTCAATGTACCATCTGAAAATAAAAGTTTGACTTTGACTTTGACACAAACACACACATGAAGATGCACATCAATGATCCCATTATTCATGTCAGCGTTCAATGGGTTTCAGAAACACAAACATACCCAGCATGCACCCCGTATACACCTGGAGAAGGATGGGCTCCGCCAGGTTTACTATGCCCCAGGGACACGGCCTGAAAAATGCAGTGTAGTGCAGTGCCCCCATTTGTTTTTCGTTCCTCGGCTACATCTCCAAGGTTCACGAATAGTGAGATTTTGCCATGCGACCGTTCTTGCCTACCATGAAGGTAGCCGCATTCTGACTTTGGGGATGCATGCTGGGTATCTTCGTGTTTCTGCAACCCACCGAACACTTACATGAATGACGGGATCTTTAACGTGCATATTCGATCTTCTTCATGTGTAATATACACGAAGGGAATTAAGGCACTGGCAGATTTGTACTTGCAGTTGACCTAGGAGATTGTAACACCTCCCCCCCCCCCCTCTCCCCCAACCATAATTCACCAGACGCCGCCGAGATTCGAACCCACGATTCAAGGACCCACTGGAATGAAGTCAAATGGTCTGTACCTTTCGGGTATAATGTCCCAATGACTGCTCATGAAGTCAAGAGAGAGAGAGAGAGAGAGAGAGAGAGAGGATGGAGAGAGAGAGAGAGAGAGAGAGAGAGAGAGGAGAGAGAGAGAGAGAGAGAGAGAGAGAGAGAGAGAAGGGTGGGGGTGGGGGGTGGAGCACACGTCATCGTCATTCACCCCATGTTAATTTTAATCAACAGGGCAGTCTTGTTCAAAACTGGGCAGTCTCGTTAAAATCAGGGCAGTTTTGCTACGAACACCACTCGAGTTGTTGACACTTGTTTCTTCCTGTCCTTCTTCAAGTCCTAATTGAAAAGTGCTCCCTGTTTTCGGTCAGTCAATCTGTGTGTCTACCATGTTTACAGTTTGGAACAGAAAAGAAAAACAAACAATTCCGGTAACAGAGAAACCCAGGTGTGGGAGTGGAAATCTGGTTAATTAAACGTTAGCAAGAGCTGAGCAAACGGCTTCATTGTTGATCGGTAATTGAAGTAGCAGAGTGATTAGTTTTTCCTTGATGAACTCAGTGAGGGAATGAATAAAGTGACATGTTCCCCTTTCACCAACGAACTGGCACACTATCAACAAACAGTCTTTGTTCATCAACGATGTAAGGAAAAGAGAAAGCTTTAACAGTGGTGATGGCTGATTGATGGTTAAAGGTAAAGTGTTCCCATAACCTATACGGTCGTTGGGGAGCAGGATGTCAGATACCTCAGCTTCTCAAGGGGCCAGCATATTGAGGGCGGCGCCCATCTCCTCTCCCTCATTGCTTTACCTTCCCTGACCCTAAAGAGGGCAGGGAGCCTACCCATTCACAGCTGGGCGAATGGGGGACTGTACTAGAAGCCAAGGCTCGAAAACCTTCAGCCATCCACTTGGTAACCACGCTGAATGCTGTTTAACCTTAACTGGGGAAAGCGAGTGCTCTGACCATGAGCTATCCCGTTGATGGTACAGTACCTAAACGGGATAGTTCCGCTGGGACTATAATACAATCAACCAACCAACCAGCCAACCAACCAACCAACCAGCCAACCAACCAACCAGCCAACCAGCCAGAGAATGCTTTAACAATGGTGATAGTTGGTTGATGATGGTGCGTCCCGCCCACAAAAAGCTTTTGCTTTCAACCTTTAGGAAAGGAGTCCATGTTAAGTAACTCCGGGAGAAAACTCCTCTGTAGGGGACGTTCAGCGGAGACTGGAACCCCCGCCCCTCAGCTACTATCACATGACCAGAGGGCACTCTAACCGTTAACCCCCGCCCCCCCTCCCTCCACTATGGTAGTGTACCAGGTGGACCTTGCCAAAAGCCTTTCACCCCAGACTTCAGTTCCCACAGCGCTGTGCTCCTGATCTCAGGTCGTGGATCACTGGTGGTCTGGAGGTAACGCGCCCGCCTTGAAAGCGAAAAGTCCGGGTCGGAAGTGTGCGGTGGTTCGGATCCCCGTTTGGGCCCGAAACTTTTCCCCCGTCCATTAGACCACGAGTGATGGTCTGGGTGCTAGTCTTTCGGATGAGACGATAAACCGAGGTTCCGTGTGTTACACATAATTATTTAGCGCACGTAAAAGAACCCACGGCAACAAGAGAGTTGTCCCTGGCAAAATTCTGTACAAAAAAGCCACTCTGATAGGGAAACAACAAATATTGCAGACAGGAAAAAAAAGGGTGGTGCTGCTATTGTGGCGACACGCTCTCCCCGAAGAGAGCAGCCCGAATTTCACGCTGAGAAATCTGCCGTGACTTAAAGCGGAATACAATAAAATAACGATTGAAAAAGCCTGAGGGCCCAGGATCGAGCCATTACCGAGAAACCCGTTCAAGGGGATCTTCCCCTGGAGTTAGCATCAGTACTGACTCCACTCCCTGAAAGTCCCTTTGAATAAGACTGTATAAACCGATGTCCCTGTAACAAACGCACGCAAAACATCTTGCGCACACGTTAAAACCCGTCCCACCTCACGGAAGAGTAGGCCGTTGCGTACCGGTAAGAACGGATAAGAATGACAAGGAAAAGAAACAACTGTATGGACACTAATGTGTGTGTGTGTGTGTGTGTGTGTGTGTGTGTGTGTGTGTGTGTGTGTGTGTGTGTGTGTGTCTGTGTGTGTGAGTGTGTGTGTGTGTGTGAGTGTGTGTGTGTGTGTGTGTGTGTGTATGTGTGTGTGTATATGTGTGTGTGTGTGTGTGTGTGTGTGTCTGTGTGTATGTGTGTTCAGACACCATCCCCGAAGTGGGAATACGGCTGCCTTCATGGCGGGCCAAAAACAAAAAACCAGGTTGCATACGCCGGAAAAATCTCACTGTGGGTGAACCGAGGAACGAAGAAGAAGAAGAAGAAGAAGAAGTAGAAGATTGATTTATTGAATCTTTAATAGGTAAAGAATCAGGCACAATGAAAGACTTTACAATTCCGCCCAAAAAGAAAGCAAACTGGAATTAATTAAACACAAAAGAAAATAAAAACAGCAGTAAACATAAACAACTGACAGAAAATGTGGAAACTCTACCTTGAACAAATCAACAAATTTCAGAAAAACTGGGGGTGGGTGGGGATCCATTAAATTGAATGCAACATTATAAGAACATCCCCCAATTTAAAGACACACACAACACACACTCACGCATACGCATACACACGTACTCAGACCACCCCTCATGCGCCCCCCCCCCCCCCCCTTCCCACATACACAGATTCATTCTTTCATTAAAGCATAATGCCAAGAATGAAAGCATGCTCTTACAGTACAGCAATTGGTATGCCCTGATCTACACACATGCGCAGGCGCGTACATGTACTCTCTTCCTCCCCCCTCCCGCGCACGCGCGCGCGCGCGCACACACACACACACACACACACAAACACACACATACACACGAGTGCACACTATATGTCTTTGTTATCATAGTCAATATATGCACCAATTCTGTTCATACACATTGGAGTTCACTGTGTGTGTTGACTGCGAGTAGTTAGTCCCACGTATCAAACAACAGCTGTTTTATTTCTGTCTTAAATGTAGAGCGCACTGGTATTCTACGAAACATCGGTGGAAGGGTATTCCATTCTCTGCTACCATTAAAAGAAAAACTTGTTTTGAATAGATCTAAGTTTGGTTTTGGGATAAGAGCTCTGTCTGATTCGTGATGATGTTGGAAAGAGAACACTGTATTTAGATAACCAGGGCAAGCATTTTTTGAAGAGAGTAAAGAGGTTTTAAATTAGATGGAGCACACTTCCCCCAGACAACAGAGCAATAATCTAAACGAGATTGAATAAAAGCAAAATAGAATATTCTTTTAATTGTTCATCAAGAAAATGTTTAATTTGTGAAAGCTTGAATACACTGGATGAAATATCTTTAGTAATATTGTGAACATGATCCTGCCACAGAAGGCTTTTGTCAATGACTACACCAAGTAATTTGTGCGTTTTAACTTGCTTTATGTTGTTATTTTTATACTTTATTTGTAAATGAATTTGTTTCAAGGTTTGCCTTTTTTGACGCGCACAAATTAGCATAGCTTCTGTTTTGTCACGATGAACTAACATAGCATTTGCCTCACACCAATTTTTGACTGAATTCATACTAATATTTAAATAATGATTGATATCCTTAATATCATGGCTAGCGTACTGTAAAGTTGTATCATCTGCAAATAAATCACAAGGAACATTTTTAATGGTTGAAGTAAGATCGTTTATGTAAAGAGAGAATAACAGCGGACCTCAGAGTGAACCTTGTGGCACACCACAGGGAACAATTTTCTTGAAAGGGTAACTCCATTAGCATAAACTGACTGTATGCAGTTTGTTAAATAAGATTTTAAAAATTGTAAGGCGTTTTCATCTAAACCATATACCGAAGCTTATGTAACAAGATATGATTAATCAAATCAAAGGCCTTTGTTAAATCAATAAAAATGACACCAACTGCCTTACCCTTATTGATTTCTTGCAGCCATGAATCCGTAATCCTGTATAGTGCTGTTTGACATGAGTGGTGCCCTATAAACCCTGACTGATGGGTGTGCAAAAGGCCTTTGTATTCGATAAAAGATGATAAATGATGGTGGACATGCCGTTCAAGAGGTTTAGATATACTAGATAGAAGTGAAATGGGTCTATAATTATTTACATCATCTATGTTCCCTTTTGTGTGTAAAGGGATTACTTTAGCGCATTTATATGCTTCAGGATAGTACTGTTTAGATATGCAAAGGTTATAAAGATAAGTGAGAGAGTCCGCAATGTAAAATGCAGATAGTTTCAGTATTTTAGGGCGATTACTATCAAAGCCACATGAGTTATTATTTTTTGAAGATAGTAAATAAGACAAACTTCATTAACAGACAATACCGGAACAGAAAACGTTATAATTCCTTTTCTTATTTAAAAGTCTGTTAAAATATTAGAATCAAAAGTTGTGATATTGTTATCCATGAGTTTACTTCCAACACTAGCAAAATGATTGTTTAAAACATCTACTGGAATAGGACATTCTTCACCTGAAGTGCCAGGTTTAGAGAGCTGGCGAATAGCAGACCAGATTAAGCTTCTATTGCTTTTATCTTGAACTAAATTCCGGAAGAAACAACGTTTAGATTTTCTAATCCTATACTTAACTATGTTACGTTTTTTCTTGTATTCTTTATAAAGACCCCGTTTCTTTAAGTCGTCTCTGTGGTTGATTGCTTGCAAAATTTCTTGGGGTGAGCCAGCCAGGTAAAACTTTTGACTTTACACGTCTGTGAAGTAAAGGAATATGCTTGTTGACAATGCTTAAGAAAACTGATGTCCAAAAGGAAAGGGCATCATCTGAATCAGTATAACTAAAAATATTTGAAAAAGGTGCAGAAGTGAGGTCAGAGGAAAATGCATGCAAATCGAATTTTTTAAAAGGAGCAAAATGTAATTTTTAGATGCTTCATTTTAGGCACTCTGAAGCCAGCTTTGCTCCAGGTGACACAAACAGCATTATGATCACTAATTCCGACAGTGCGTACACAAACTTCTTTAAGAGATGTGACGTCAGAAGAATAAAGGTGATCTAAAAGAGTACTAGAATTTGACTTCACTCTGGTGGGGCATGTGATACATTGCATAAGGTTAAAGGACGTAAAGATACTGTGCCACTGCGGGTGGGATTGAGATAGATCGATATTGAAATCACCTAGTAATAATATTTCTTTTCCTAAAAGCCAAACATTGTCCATCATTTCACAAAAATCATCAAACCAGCTGCTGGTGCTCTTAGGGTGTCTTAAACCCACAAGAACTGAATTAATTAATTTTTTTATTAATAATAATAATAATAATAATGTATGGAATTTATATAGCGCTGAATCTTGTAAAGCAACAAATCAAAGCGCTCAGATTTCATTTCATACCACTTTAAGTCACGGCAGATTTCTCTCCGTGAAATTCGGGCTGCTCTCCCCGGGGAGAGCGGGAGAGCGCGTCGCCACAAGCGCTGCGCCACCCTTTTTTTGTGTTTTTTGTTGTTGTTGTCTGCAACTGTATTTGTTTCCCTATCAGAGTGGCTTTTTTCTAAGAATTTTGCCAGGGACAACTCTCTTGTTGCCGTGGGTTCTTTTACGTGCGCTAAATAATTACGTGTAACACACGGGACCTCGGTTTATCGTCTCATCCGAAAGACTAGCGCCCAGACCACCACTCATGGTCTAATGGATGGGGGAAAAGTTTCCGGTCCAAACGGGGTACGAACGGGCACGCAATATTTCATTTCTGCAGCCAATTAAAAATTATACAGACACATTTATGAAAGAAAATGACATCGATATATCAACAATTCCAATTTTACCGATTGTTCCACAATTACCTCCTTGGGAACATATTTCAGCTAAATTTGACATTGACTACACGGAAATAAAGAAAAATGAAGATCAAAATCTTCTCACCGTTGATGTAAAAAGTCACTTAGAAAATAATTATTCTAATCACTTAAAAGTGTATACTGACGGATCTGTATTAGAAACAGGCAAAAGTGGTGCTGCATATGTGATTCCGACTTTAAAAGTTCAAAAATCTTTTCATTTAGGACAACATTTTTCTATTTTTACTTCTGAATTATTTGCAATTCTTATGGCTTTGAATTTTTTGTCTGATACTGCTATTGATGTTTGCCAAATTCTGTTTTGCGTTGACTCAAAGGCAGTGTTAATGGCATTAAAGTCATGGCATGGTAAAATAAGGAATGATATTGTATTTGAGATAAAATTCCTGATACATTCTATTGCAAGCAGAGGCATCAGCATAACTTTTTGCTGGATCCCCTCTCATTGTGGAATTTTTTCGAATGAGCTGGTTGATTCTTTGGCAAAACAAGGTGCCTCTGAATACAGTACTGAAGTGTTTGATTCTAATCTTGCATTGTCGTCTTATGAAATTCATTCTAAGTTAATGAAATGCATACATTCAAAGATCATAGAAAAACATTATCAGCAGTTTCCTTGCCCACGGAAATTAGAAATTCTAATACATAAACTGAGATTAAATGCATGGAATACTAAATATTCAAAAAATGTAACATGTTGTTGTTCTATTCCACTTTCAGTCCACCATTTGTTGTTTGATTGCCCAATTCTTCTTGGCATGTATAAAAGGAGAGGTTTAGATATTCATAAGAAATATGCCACTAGTCAAGAAGTTTTATATGACTCTCAGCAATTCATAGTGTCAGTTGCTGAAGTCATATATTCTTCACCTGTAAAACCTTTACTGTAATTACATATATATATATATATATATATATATATATATATATATATATATGTATATGTATATGATGTGTATATGTATATGTTTATATATATGTATATACATATATATATATATATATATATATATATATATGTATATATGTATGTATATTTATATGTATGTATATATTTAAATACTTATGTGTGTGTGGATGTGGGTGCGTGTAGGGGAGAGAGAGAGAGAGGGAGAGAGAGAGAGAGAGAGAGAGAGAGAGAGAGAGAGAGAGAGAGAGAGAGAGAGAGAGAGAGAGGGAGGGAGAGAGAGAGAGAGAGAGAGAGAGAGAGAGATGCGGAGTGTAATAATAGGTACTTTGGTATGAATGCGGGTGTGTCTAAATCACCATGTAGTGAATAGACATTAAACAAAACAAAACAAAAACAAAAAACTTCAGACCCGGACTTTTCGCTTTCTAGACAGGCGCGTTACCTCTAGACCACCGATCCACAGCAGAAAAAACGTCCACCCATACTGATTCCATGTTTGAATGGGAGAAATCTCCACGAATTTTATAGGAGATATTATTTTGGATGTACACGACAATACCAGTTTACTGGGATCTCTTAGGGTCTCTCCGAATGATATGGTACCCTGGAATAGAAATTGAACTATTTGTTATACGGCTGTTTGTCCATGTTTCTGATACAAAAATATGGAATGGTTTGTTTTCATTGTTTATAATTTTTGACAGGTCAGACATTTTATTTATAAGATGACAAATATTCAGGTGACCTACTCACAGTCCATCACTACAAGGCCAGTTTGGAACGTTGTTACAAATAGCCATTAATTATTTCAAAGATATAGTTCTACCTGGAATTAAGTACACAATATAACTAAGTAGCTGTAAAAGTTTGGAGGCATTATTACATTGATATTATTAAAAACTTTACAACAAAGATACTTTTTATTGGAAAAAAATTGCTCTGGTTTTCCTATCAGAAAGTTGACAATGGATTCACCAAAATACCATTTTATCAGAAAGAAAAGGGTTAGTTCCCAAGTGAACGAACAAGGGGACAAGGTTTGAGAGGGGGAACACTGCACTGTCTGTTGATAAAGGAGGGGGGGGGGGGGGGGGGGGGGGGGTGAAAAAGCGCTGGTTCTTTAGTGAACAGATTTGCATTGAAGTTTTGTTAATTGTCTTGTGCATATCTGTGATGACAATGGGGACGGGGTTAAGGTGGGAAGGCAGTGACATGACTTTCAAATCCTCTGTTTGGTGAGTAGAAGTGGGGCTGTCAACGCTGATCAGGGTGAGCAGGGAGGTAGGATGGAAGGTGATGGGTTTCTGTGGGAGGATACATGCTGTCCCTGTGGAAAGAGAAGTGGGGTGAGACAGAAGCTGAGGGAGGATAGGACTATGTCTGCTGACGGGAACGTTTAGCAACATCAACTCCGTGGCTGTAGGTGTTCCTGTGGTGCTGACATTGGTCATGATTTTGATGACCAGACAGACCAGAAGTGTTCAGTTGCTTCTGATGAAAATTAACTTTTGTGTTTTTAAATTTTCAGTTTTGGGAGTGGAACTGGGTTTCTCTGTATGCTTCTCAGTGTCCACTGTCGTCTTTAAGATGAAGAAGAAGAAAAAGAAAAAAAGAAGAAGAGGAAAAAGAAGAAAAAGAAGAAAAAGAAAGAGAAGAAGAAAAAGAAGAAGAAGAAGAAGAAGAAGAAGAAAAAGAAGAAGAATAAAAAGGAGGAGGAGGAGAAGAAGAAGAAGGAGAAGAAGAAGGAGGAGGAGGAGAAAGAGAAGAAGGAGAGAAAGAAGAGGAAGAAGAAGAAGAAAAAGAAGAAGAAAAAGAAGAATTATAAGAAAAAGAAGATTTCTAAGAAAATGAATTCTAAGAAAAAGAAGAAGAAAAAGGTGGAGGAGGAGAAGAAGAAGAAGAAGAAGGAAGAGGAGGAGGAGGAGGAGGAGGAGGAGAAAGAGAAGGAGAGAAAGAAGAGGAGGAGGAGGAGGAGGAGGAGGAGAAAGAGAAGAAGGAGAGAAAGAAGAAGAAAAAGGAGGAGGAGGAGGAGGAGGAGGAGGAGGAGAAAGAGAAGGAGAGAAAGAAGAGGAGGAAGAAGAAGAAGACGACAACGGCGACAAAGAAGAAGTTAAGAAAAAAACCAACAAGCAACAACACCAAAACCAACAAACAAACAACAAAAAGTTTCCCCAGAGAACGAAAAGACGAAGACGAAGACGAAGACTTGAAGTTCACCTTCTTGAAGCAGTCGTTGAGGGAGAGGTTGTGGCGGATGGAGTTCTGCCAGCCCTGCTTGTTCTCGTGGTAGTAGGGGAACCTCTCCAGGATAAACTGGTAGATGCCGTTCAGCGTGATCCGCCTCTCCGGCGTGCTCTTGATGGCCATGGCGATGAGGGCGATGTAGGAGAAGGGCGGCTTCTGCGGGTGGTGCCTCTTCTGCAGCTCCTCCAGCATGTGGTAGGTGTACATGGTGGGGCTGATCTCCGCTGGCAAGGAGCCTGCCGCCGCCGCCGCCGCCGCTGCCGCCGCGGAGTACATGAGCCCCGCGTAAGGGTTGGGGTGGGGGGAAGGGTGGGGGGCATAGGGGTGGTGGTGATGGTGGTGGTGGGGATGGTGGTGGTGGTGGGGGTAGAACCCGTGGGTGGTGGCTGAGGAAGAGGAGACCGGGGGACGGAGGGTGGGGAAGGGGTAAGGGGAGGGAACCAGGGCGTTGGGGGCGGTGGCGGCGTTCATTGGTGGAGGTGGTGGTGGTGGTAGAAGGGGTAGAGGTGGTGGTGTTTGGAAGTTGGGTGAGATCCCTGGAAAATAAATAGGTAAAAGTCAGAAATTAAGAAAGGATATTGGTTTTTCTTCATTTATCGACTAGAGCTCTAAGGTTCACTGATTGTGGGGACGGGATGGCCTAGTGCCTTGTGGTCAGAACATTACGCTCGCAATCTGACGAACCGGGTTCGATTCCCGTTCAAGGGGATATTTTCCTCTGGAGTTCACATCAGTGCAGACTCCACTCTCCCCAAAAGTCCTTCGGATGAGACTATAAACCGAGGCCCCGTGTTCGTACGCACGCAGAACATCTTGAGCACACGTTAAATCCTGTTCCGCTTTTCGTAAGAGTAGGCTATTGAGTGCTGGTGGGAACAGATGACAGAATTTACAAAACTGCATACACACGGGAACTGGATGTAAAAAGGCATATAAGTGCTTATTCCATTATCCTGGATACAAAAGAATAAAAAATAAATAAATAAAATAATGGTACGATTTTTTTGGTGTGCCATCGTTTTTTCACCTCCCCACCATTTAGGTAGCCGCAATCCGACTTTGGGGACGGTGTCTATATGCGCCCACGTGACTGTCTGCCAGCGTTTTTGACATACAATGGCCTACTCTTCCGAAAGGAGAAGTGGGTTTTTCACTTCTTTGCATGATGTTCCTCGTGCATTCGCAACACGGGACATCGGTTTATAGTCTCATCCGAAGGACTTTGACATTCAGTTCGGTTTTTTGTCAAGCTGGCAAAAAAGAGCAAGGCTGGGAATGGAACCCAGAACCTCAAGGTTCACTTGTTAAGCAGGTGAACGTCTTAAAACCGTTCTGCCACCTTTCTTCTTAAGAGAGATATACATGGTGGTCTAGCGGTAACGTATCGTCTAGAAAGCCAGAAGTCACGGGTTCGATCCCCGTATGAACCCGAACTTGTGGCGACTCACTCTCTCGGAGGAAAGCAACCTGAATTCAACGCAGCGAAATCTGCGTGACTGAATGTGGTTTAAAATACAATACAATACAAACTTTTATAACGGCCTTGAATAATGTTCTACGCTTCTTTCTTTCTTTTTTTATTTTATTTATTATTTACCTAGCTCCTTACACTATGTAGGCACACAGAGACAGAAGTGAAGGCAATCTCGTCTTCTTGTTTTCGTGTAATGATGATTATATAATAATACATAACATTTCTAAAGGGCTGAATCTTGTTTAGCAAATCAATAAAATCTCTTAAATTCAAATTATTCACGCGCATGCGGCCATTCACAAAATAAGATTAATAGATTTTGAATTCACACACACACACAAACACAAACACACACACGCGCGCGCGCGCGCAATAGCTAGTACTGAGTCAAACAATGTTTTTGTTGAATGTTTATGGTGAATTTACTCAGAAGGCTTTAGCTTACTAGCGGTCAATGCTGAACAAGTAGCAAGCAAGCCGTGTTGTTTTGAAGGAATGAAAGCGTGTAGCTTACATCATTTATCAAGTAGCCACACAACGCTTTAAAGCTCCGTTGACCTGTCTTCCATAGCGGAATAAATAGGTACACTGTGTCATGTTGAAACCACCACCACCACCACCACCACCACCACCACCATCATCATCATCATCATCATCACCATCATCTAAACTAGCATCATCATCAATCATCATGATCATCCGCACCATCGTCATCATCATATGCGTTTAAACTATCATCATCATAATTGATATTATCATCATCATTTATTGTTTTTGTTGTTGTTGTTGTTGTTATCATCATTATTATTATTATTATTATGCGTTTAAACTATCATTATCGTCGTCATCACTACTACTACAACAAAATTTTAATTTATATAGGGCTATATCTTGCAAAGGGATAGCTCAGTGGTCATAGCACTCACTTCCCTCCAGCCAAGGTTAAGCAGTGTTGAGCCACCACTTGGATGGGTGACCGTTTGCGCGCCTTGGCTTCAGTACAGTTCCCCCAGTTCCCCCAGCTGTAAATGGGTACCTGCCCTCTTAGGGTCAGGCAAGGTAAAGCAAGCAGCAAGGGAGAGGAGATGAGCACCACCCTCAATATGCTGGCCCCTAGAGAAGTGAGGTCTCTGAGGCCTCCTCCCCTACGACCTTATAGGACTCCTTTACCTTACTACTACATCTACTATTGGGGGACGAGATAGCACAGTGGTCAGCGCTCACAATCTCCCCAAGTTTAAGTTAAGCAGCGTTGGGCGTGGTTACCTCTAGGAAGGGTGACCAGTGGCTTCAGAACAGTGCCCCCAGTTCACCTGGCTGTAAATGGGTACCTGCCTCTTTAGGGACAGAGAAGATAAAGCAGCGGGGAAAGGAGATAGGCGCCGCCCTCAATATGCTGGCCTCCATATTTCAAGATTTCAAAATTTTATTTCACGAAAACCCCCGAAGGGGTACATGAAATTTGACAAAACCACAGATTGCGGATGTGGGCGTGTGAAAAATACAACACAAATTCATTCCAAAATGAAAAGCACAAATTATGGACATATGAAAAAGACCATTTACAATACAGGAAAGGTACGATAAATCAACATGATGTTTGGATACATCAACAATCAATTGCACGTTTCCTCTCTCAGCATATCAAGTGCATGTACAAGCACGCACACACACACACACACACACACAACACACACACACACACACACACACACACACACACACGTGCACTCACGTATGCATGAAATATTTCAACTAATACACTAGGCAAATAACATTTAAATGAAAATACAAAAGTGCTGACAAGGCAGCTGTATTATACAATGTGAGTTGGAACTCCCTGCTGCAAAAGCCCAACTAGTACCCAGATATATCCGCGCGCACACGCAAACAAACGCACGGGCACACACATATACACGCACACACGCACGCGCGCTCACACTCAATGACACAGCCATCCAAGTCTATACCAACAAAGGAAATCAAATTAATTATAGCATGTAAGAAAATGCATTAGTGTCACCTATAAAGACGTATCCAATTAATAGGTTTTCATTTTCTTTGAGAAATTGTATAAATTTAATAAGCAAGGATTTCTTTGTGGAACTAAACAAATCATGGAACTTGATAACCTTTTGATTTCTACGATAATATTTTGCAATAAATTTGTTTCTTAACTGCACAAAGAAATGACAATTTGAACAGATAATGGAATTCATCACCTAGCTCGTTTTCACCACATTTATCACAGACTCTCTCTGCTCTAGGAACATTTCTTATTCTGCCTACTTGGATGGGAAGTCTGTGATTTAACGTTCGAAAATGAATAAAGTTAATGACAAATTACAAAGAAGAATCGACAGATAATCTTCAAAGCAGAAACACTTTTTGAATATTCTATTATTAAGAAAGATGTCGTCATTATCTACATGAGAAAACCATTACTGCAAATACTGATCTTGTAAACTACGTGTAACTTTGGCTTTAAACCATTCAGGTGAAACATGGAGATCAAACTGATTCTGCCAAATGCCACTTAACCCGATTTCATTTAATGTACGTTCTACGTTAGCTAATATGTAGATTTGTGGGCATTAGGGATATACATATCATGTAGCAACTTATAAACAATATTTGAAAACTTAGGCTCACTTCCGATATCAACAAGCTTAAACCAATAGCAAAGCATCCTTACTTTAGCTGTTATTTCCACAGAAACTGTCCCAGATCTACTTGGAGTAGATTTTCAAAGTTTAAGAATTATTTTGAAGAACTTATGTTGTAATTTCGAAGCTAATTCACACATTGATGGTGTCCAGATTTCACATCCGCAAAGCAAAACTGGAACTACTATGTTAAATAATTCTATCTGAATATCAATGGGAAGAAAAAGTCTTTTGCATTTTTTTTTTCACAGAGAGAACATGCTACGACATGCCTTCGTTCAGCCGCAGATACTTTGTGCTTTCGAACAAACCACTGTTGGCCGCCGCTCTCTCTGTTTCTGGTCCATCCACCTGGAATGACCTGCCTCTTTCACTTCGACAAATGCCTTCATTTGATACCTTCAAATGCAGCCTCAAAACACACTTATTTCCTACCTGAGACTTTCCCCTCATATCTGTCCCTAATTTTCAACAGCATCCTTCACCTCCTAAGTGTGTTCGCGAGTGTGTGTGTGTGTGTGTGTGTGTGTGTGTGTGTGTGTGTGTGTGTGTGCGCGTGCGTGCGTGCATACGTGCGTGCGCGCGCATGGATTTGAAATCTGTTGTTCATTATGTTTAAGGAGAGTTGCATGCGTGTAAATGATTTGAGTGCAAGCCCTTCGATTTGTTTGTTTTTACAAGATTCAGCGCTATATAATTTCCATATATTATTATTATTATTATAAGTGTTTTGTGCCAAGTTAAATGTGTTGTTATAATTAATGTTTAGCCCAAGACATTTGAATGAAGAAACCACTTAATTTCTTTACCACCACATGTTTAAAAAAAAGGCACTTTCTTGATTTTACCTCTTGAAAAAAACACAAAACTTTAGTTTTTTCTACATTTACATTAAGTTTCCATTTATGGCAACAGTACACGTAGCATTTATGGCTTTCTGCAAGTCGTCTTTTGATTACGGCACAAATTGCTGTATCATCTGCATGCAATATGTAAAACATCAGAAGAAGAGGCTGAGGTCTGACACCTCGCTCCCCAAGGACTGTGTGGGTTATGGGGGAAAAAAACTGTACCTCGCCCGCATACATTGTTTACTTACAGGGGAAAGGTATATATCTATTGTTTTATTTCAAATGATTTTTTTTATTACATGAAGCTGAATACAACTTTGTTTCAGGAGGGGAGGGGAGTGGAGGGGCGGGCATAGAAATTGATGTAATGTTATGAAGTATGACATTATCTGTTACCCCTTGATTTCTTTTCTGCTATCAAGATGGGGTTTTTGTGATTTAAAAAACAACAACACACCAAACAAACAACAACAACAACAACAGAAAGTCTTTCCCAAACTGGGGGCCATCAGCCAGACCTAAACCCCTAAATCCTTGGACCCAACATTGGAGACCTTCCCACTGAGCCAACCACACCCCAGATGGGGGATCCCTTATGAACTGCAGGGAAGGTCCCTACAGTGGACACATCAGCCGGGGCTGGAACCCAGGGCCTTCACTGGCCGTCAGACCACACGTCCAGCACACTGACTGACCACTGGCCTCTACTGTTCCGCCCCTAGGGGTCAGTGGTTTGCCTGTGGGGTGTTTGTTGTTTGCGTGGCGGGGACAGTCCTGCAGCTGTAATAACCTGGGAATGTGTGGAATTAATTATTTGGCGGCCAGTTCATCTCCATTTGGGGTCCCTTAATTAGCTGCAGGGAAGGTACCACCATGACAATTCAGCCGGGCTGGAACAGGGCCTCATGGCCTTTGGACAACTCCAAGCAAACTTGACCATGTACTCTTTCTGTTCCCACCCATATTAGTTTCGCCTGTGCGAGGTTTGTTGTTTGCGTGGCGGGGACATCGTTTGACTGTAATAACCTGGAATGTTTTGAATTAATTATTGGCGGCCACCGTTTTCTGCTCTCATTTTCTCCACCTCCTATCTTCAGAGAACTGTAAATCACACATTGTACCCATTTAAGTGCTTTTAAATTTGGTAAGTGCTAAGTAAACTGCTATCATCATTATTATTATTATCTGTATAAAATTTATAATCGATTAACAATATTGTCAGCGTTAAATAATTCTATGGGTCAATATTTATTTTATCATACTTTCTCTTCCTTCTACTTATTATCCATTTATCTCACGCCACTATTTAGGATCGTACTGTTTTATATTTAATTTTATCAATATACTAAACTGTTTAGGGACTATTATATATTAATCATATCTATTTAATGTTTAGTTAGAGTAATAAATAATAACTGGAATAACAAGTTTATTATGCCTGGAAACCTTCAATGGTTTTCCTAGATTTTATTTCTCACTACTGTTTCTACTAGTACTACCAGCTATTTTTACAGTCACTGGCGATCTATCCTATGAACTAGACTGTTTTACTGTTCTCTTATCAATATGAACCTAGGCTATTTAACTGTTTTCTTATCAATATGAACCTAAACTATTTAACTGTTTTCTTATCAATATGAACATAGACTATTTAACTGTTTTCTTATCAATATGAACCTAGGCTGTTTAACTATTTTCTTATTATTTTTAGTTTGCTATTGAATCAGTGTTATGCGTATTTATAGGTAGGTGCTTCTCTCCATTCATTACTTGCTTTCATCAATTTAGACAATGTACTTTTATAAATTATTTTTTTTAGGATACTTGCTAATTTTAGTGGACTTGTTCATTTAAATATTCCTTTTCTTCCTATTTGTTTTATTTTATTTATTTATTCATTCATTTTTTGCTTTCCTCAATCCAGTTTTATTTGCTGTGTTGAAATCAGTCGCTGAGGTGCAGTACTGTAGTGGACAGATCCCTTCTTCCGCCTCTGCTGATTCCCGGGGTGAAGACCTTTAACCACATAAATTCTGCTTGTTCTCTGTCGAACATACACTGTTGTCTGTCATACCAGCGAAGATACGTTGAGCTGCCGTTAAGCGCCTGGCAAGTCAGGCCCAGCTTATCCGATTTTGGCACAGGAAAGGATTGTTGTTGGGTTTTTTTCTGGGCAAAAAGGAAGAATGGACCAAGAAGGCAAAAAGCAAAAAACCCCAAACAACAACACCCCTAAACAAACCCAGACTAGAAGGGGTGGCATGAAGAAAAGAAGCGAGGCAGAACCAAAGAGAGGAATAGAAAAGAGGGAATAATACTTAGCACATAATTTCCAGAAGACGAGGATGCTATTTACACTGACAGGCCCCGGGCATCCCCAGGGGGAACTAGAAGCAAACCTCCACAAAGTGGTGTAGACGCCAGCTGCCTCCGCCACAATGGGGATGGGGAGTTAAGAAAAATACAACAACAACAACAAAGGAATGAACGTGAACATCACACGAAGAAAAGAAACAAACACACAAGCACAAAGAAAGAAAAAGAAAGGAGAAGAGAGAGAGAGAGAGAGAGAGAGAGAGAGAGAGAGAGAGAGAGAGAGAGAGAGAGAGAGAGAGAGAGAGAGAGAGAGTCAAGTCAAAAACACTTTAATCATCCCATGAAGGGCAATTACAATACTGACAGGCACATTGATCTGTATCATCATCATCTCGAAAGACACAGTTCGTATTGGTTAAAATATTCCAAGATAACTTCAAATAAAAATGTCACACACACATACACGGGCGTGCACAGAGAGAGAGAGGGGGGGAGTAGAGAGAGAGAGATGGAGATGGGGAGAGAGAGAGAGAGAGAGGGAGAGAGGGGGAGAGAGAGAGAGAGAGAGAGAGAGAGAGAGAGAGAGAGAGAGAGAGAGAGAGAGAGAGAGAGAGAAAGAAATTGTTTAATGTACATCGGCCTTTGGCCACAATACACATTGAGGGGCAAAATACTGAAGATGAAAAGTTGAAGATGAAAAAAATTCACATAAGTTTGGTAAGACTTTGGCATAATACCCTGGAGTGCACTCATAACTGTATACTCTTGCATAAGCATATTCCAACATCATGCCTAAATAAAGACTGTCGTATGCCAACAAATCAAAACAAAACACAGCTAAAAACAAAAACTCCGTTCACCTTAACCACTTCCCAGGGTACCACAAAAAGACAATAGACCTATTAACAAAGTTATTGATGAAACTATACCTGATATGTTAACACCTTCTCACCTACAAAATACAAACATCAAGCACATCATAAATCATAACATTTGAAATCATTAATGCTCATTAGGTTTTCTTGCATTTTCATAATAGTTACTATACTCACAAGTTATTGCATTCTCAAAACATTCACCACTCAAAAAAAAAAAAGGAGAGAGAGAGAGAGAGAGAGAGAGAGAGAGAGAGAGAGAGAGAGAGAGGGTGGGGGTGAAGAATGGACTAGAAGGGGGTGACATGAAAACGGAATCGTGCAGCACACAAAGCTCGTCAAACAAAGTAAGGGATAAAAAAGCAAGCAGAGATAACAAAGAACCAACAAACCCAACAGAGAAACAAAGAGAGAGAGAAAAGAGAGAGAGAGAGAGAGAGAGAGAGAGAGAGAGAGAGGAGAGAGAGAGAGAGAGAGAGAGAGAGAGAGAGAAGGGGGGAGGGGGGCAGCGAGCTATCCCCAAAAACAACAACCCACAAAAACAACATAAAGCAAACAAGCAAAAGACTCAATAACAAACTCAGACACTGTGCTCCATTTTAAAGTTAAAATCTTGATCAACTGTTCTATCATTTTAGAGTTTGTCTCATTCCTATGTTAGTTAGCTTTTGACACAATTTCCAGATATCTGGTCTTGAAAAAGAGAAGTCGGATATTTTATTGAAAACCAATAGGGCCCTTGTCATTGTTGCCACAAGCACTGTGTGAGAGAGCGAGAGAGAATTACAACTGGAATGATTTATTCACAAAAAAAGGTCATTGGCCCATACATGAAAGGAGGTTGCCGAACTTCTTAGTATTTTAGTGAAATCCCGTCAGTTAGAAAAATATGACTTAAGAAACCAAGCTATATCTTATTCTAAAGGCTATACACAAATATAAAGCGAGGCTGAGCACGACCTTAGGATGACTAGATGCCATGAGAAAATTTAGAGTTTAAATAAATCAGGCTGTCGAATATATTTTACGGGGATGTAATTCTGCCTAACATCCCCTAATACTGGACAGCCAAACACAAAATGTACTTCATCCTCCGGGGCTTGCTTACATAATGGGCATAGCAACCTGAAGCCATCAACATCATAATCTCTATCTGAATTTATGAACATTAATTTTATGTCTGATACGCAAGGACTAAATTTAGGCATTATATATATATCTATATATCTATATCTATCTCTCTCTCTCTCTCTCTATATATATATCTTTTTAGATGTAAGTCCATATCAAGCTTCAGATAAGGTTTGACATCATGTGAACTTATAAATTGTCTGTACATTTCATAGTTTATCTGAGACTGCTTTGTAGATGATCACTCCATTGCTGCCGTCGACAGTCAGTTAATGTCTGTCTAAAACGGTCAATGAACTCTCTACAATTTCCGACACCTTGTTTGAGCCAAACAAACACAAACCGAAGTTCACATAAATAGGGACATATTTTGTGTAGCCCAAATGTTTTTACCTTTAACGTCTAGATCATAAAGCATCTTGAAGGATTTAAAAAGTAGCCTGTTCTCATCCCTATACACAATATTATTCCAATATCTAATGCATTTTACTGCAGCAACAACAGAGAGAGGACACGTTATGTTTCATTGTAAACAAGATCCCTAGGTATAAGTCTATCTAAGCCTAAAACTGCTTTAAAGCAAAGAGGTGCACTGATTCACAATGCGTTACAGCTGCATCCAGACCCCAGATTTCAGCACCTTACAACAACACAATGGGTTGTTTAAAACTCGTACATGTACATCAAATATCTTGATGACAAAGTAAAAAAGAATTATTATTCTTTTTTTTTTTTCAAAACAAATATCAAGCTTCGTGTACCTCTACTTGCCAGATCTTTACATGCAGTTGAAAAACCAGACTTTGTAGAAAGAACAGATTCCTGAATATTTTTATATATATTAATCATAGACATGACTTTTAAAATAAACAATCTGTGAAGTATTGGGGGAAAGTGGCACCATGTTACCATTATCAATGACTTCTATGGCTGACTCATTAATATCAACAGAAAACAATAAACGGCTACATACATCGCCCTGTTTAACACCAGTGGTACAGTTTATTTTGTCGGTCTTCTGCTTCCGACATTCTGATACATGGCGAGAGAGAGAGAGAGAGGAGATAGATAGATAGATAGAGAGAGAGAGAGAGAGAGAGAGGAGAGAGAGAGAGAGAGAGAGAGAGAGAGAGAGAGAGAGAGAGAGAGAGCGAGCGAGCGAGCTGTACACGCTGACAGAAGACAGAAAAATGATAATATATGCCTTCAAATATAATAAGGACCCCATGAATAAACATTGTTATTCGCAACTTTTAATTTTTCTTGGCGCTTCTTTTAACACCAACATTCTCTCTCTCTCTCTCTCTCTCTCTCTCTCTCTCTCTCTCTCTCTCTCTCTCTCTCTCTCTCTCTCTCTCTCTCCCTGCCCGATACAATTTGTTTGTGCATGTAGTTTTCTTTTTCCCTTGTCAATTTTCTCCCCTAATCATTTGTGCGTTCTAGGTGCGCATTTTCATCGTCTTATGTTCAAATGATGTCATTGTGAAGATGTTATTTGTTGCTCTTTCCTTCCAATTGTTTTTTCTCTTTATGCATTTCTTTTTTGACATGTATTTACATAGATATTACTGTGATTTTCTTTCAGATCTTTGTTTGTTATTGTTCATCATAATTTTCCTTGACTGAGGGATGGATGTAAAAAAAAGCCATAATGTATGCTTAAATCTCTTTTCCATCAATAGAAAGTTTCACAATCTCTCTCTCTCTCTCCTCTCTCTCTCTCTCTCTCTCTCTCTCTCTCTTGCCTGTCTGACAGTCTGTCTCTTTTTCTGTCTTTCTCTCTGTCTCTTCGTCTGTCTCTTTGACAGTCTGTCTCTTTTTCTCTCTGTAACGGTCTGTCTGTCTGTCTATCTGTCTCTCTCTCTCTCTCTCACACATACACCTTACCTTCGCTATGTATTGTTGCATCGCCCAGAATCCGATTACGCCCAAACGAATAGTGTAGTGTAGTGTGTGTGTGTGAGCGTGCATGCGTGTGTGTGTGTGTGTGTGCACGTGTGTGTGCATGCATGCGTGTGCGTGTGCGTGAGTGTGCGCATGCGTGCGGCCACGCGCGCGAGTGTGTGTTTGTGTGTGTGCGTGCGTGCGTGTGGGTGTGGGCGTGTGTGTAGGGATGCTTGTGCGCTGTGTATGTGGATACTCGCGCGGTGTGTTGTAGATTGTGTGTGTGTGTGTGCTCGCGCGCGCGCGCATATATATGTATATAATTATATATGACTTGTGTTTGTGTGTGAGTGTGTGTGTGTATGTATGTATGTATGTATGTATGTATGTATGTATGTATGTATGTATGTGTGCGTGCGCGTGTATGAGAACCATCCAAACGTGTGTGTACAGACAGGTACTTGCATGGGTAGCAGTGACTATGCGCGTGCGCGCAAGCGTGTATGTACACACACACACACACACACGCACGCACACACACAGACAGATGTAAGATCTAACTCATGAATAGAACACAACAATTTCCATAAACATTTTGTACTAAAAGTGACAAGAAAATGCAACCGAGAGGAACGTAACATACAAGAACATCCTCATCCTCGTCCACCATCACTAACCACAGACATACCTCACTGTGGCCGCGTCCCCAACATCAAAAACTCTCGTTCTTCCGGATGCAACACAACAACGACGACAGGCACTAACAACAACTGGCACTACACCACTTCCATGGAGACAATCCTCAAGCCAGGAAACAAGGCTTTAGAACTACTCCCCACTAGCGTGTGTCAGTCAGTCAGTCAGTCAGTCAGTCAATCAATCAGGGAATCACAAACCCATCATCGCATGCTCCTCCGTCCCTTTTGACTGACAGCACGGAGCAGTTTCACAACACTAAGGGAACCAGCCATAAAAACAGGAAATCGACACCGCTAAACGGCTTGTGTCAGTTTCTCTCCACCGCCACCACCACCATCACCGCCTGTCCATCAAACTCTGTCACGTGCGCACGTGGGCGGGAAAGGGGAGAAACTGACACGCCTCTTTTTCCTTCACTTCGACTGAAAATTCATCCTGTCAGTTTCTGCCTCGACAAGCCTTCTGGTCTCCCTGCGTTCTGCTTGGGTGGTTTTACAGAACACGCCCCCTTTCCTTGATGACAATGGGACTTGAGGCAGTCCTCAGTTCCATTCTACTGAGGCCATGAGGAGTAGCGTGTCTTTGCCAGTTCGGTTCACGCTGTTTTAGGGGGCGTGGCTTGGCTTGTGGTAGTCATATAGCGCCAGGCCAGACTACTACTACTATACAGGGACAGATTCAGTTTCATACTCTGCGAGAGTGTTGTGTCCACTCTGACCATAGGGTTTATTCTTCTTCGTCATCGAACGCTCAGACAGCAACTATTGTTGTCTGTGATATCTGCGGGAAAAAGCGTTGTGCTGCCCTTAAAGGGGTTGACAAGTCAGACCCAGGGCATCCTGTGGGAGAGAATTAGGTTTCTTTTTTTGTCCTTCTGGGGAAAAAAACAAGGGCAGGAGAATGGACCAAGAAGGCAGAAAATAGACAAGAAGGAGGTGACAGGAAGAAAAGGAACAAGGCAGAAAGAAAGAGAGGGATAGAAAAGAGAATTCCTAGCACATAATTTCCAGGTGAGGATGCTGTTCATACTGACCCCCCCCCCCCCCCCCCAAATCCCTATTATGGGGGGGAGGGGAGGGGGGGAAACCATGGGGTTCCACTTTTACGATCAGCTACAAATATGTAAGAATTACATTAAAAAACAAACAAACTGGTAAACAAGCGGTGGTGACAGCTTACTACTGTAGGTAATTGATTTCATTCACCTTCACCACCTTCACCTATCTGGTAGTTTAGTCGACCTTTGGGGCACCCCTGAAGGTTTTGCAACCAGCTTCCTCTACTCCTCCCAGTTTTCAGCTTTTCATAGCAAGAAGTTTTCAACTGGCATGTGTGTCATAAGTTTCAGCTGTCTGGCTGTCTAGGTTTGTTTCATCTCTTTATATGTTTGTTTTAAAATTATTATTATTATTATTTGTTTTATTACTCTGAAAACAAATCCATACCATAGCCACCAGGCGCTGCCTCGTCAGTGTCTGTTAGGTTTGGACTGTTAGGGTTGGAAATAAAGAACGATTTTAATGGCTGACACACAACACAGTACCCATACTTTATCATCTCAAGAAACGGAGAAATTCATGCCATAACATGTGAGAACAATACACAGAAAACATTTCTCGGCCGTGTCCTTTCTTCCCAGTTTGACGAGAAAATCGAACTGAAAGAAAGTCCTTGGGATCAGACTATAAACCAAGGCCCCTCTGCGAATGTACGCAGAACATCTTGCGCACAGTTTTAAAACCTGTTCCGCCTTTTAAAAGAGTAGGCCATTTCGTGCCGGTAGGAACAGATGACAACATATTAAAAAAAACACCAAACCCGCATGCACACAGGTGTGGTATTTAGACACCATTCCTGAAAGTCGGAATGTGGCTACCTAAATGCGTTGGGGAGGGGGGGGGGGGGGGGGGGGGGGGGGGGGGCGATCGAATACGCAGAAATGTCACCATTGGCGAACCTACGATAGGAGCTGTAGCCGAGGAACGAAAAGAAAGATCCATTAGAGGTGAGACTTGATGTAAGTGTCAAGGGATATTTACAGTACAGGATATGTACTCTGTATTGTCATCAGCTGAAGAAGTCATGATACCTGTGACAAGCTGACACTTCTTCCCTGTCTGCCTCTCCACTCTATCTCTGTTCCTTCCTTTCTCTTTTTCCTACATAGTCTTCTTTTTCTGTTTTCCACTGACTTAAAAAAATGCAATATCAATATGAAAAATATGAGGTTTTAAAGTTTTTTTTTAAATTTTACATAATCACGTAAAGACAGCAAGTTTAAAACTGATGAGTTCAATTGATTAATTACACTTGTTTCGAAAGGATTGATTTGTTGTGACAAATGACATGTTTCATTTTCAGCTGCCAAATAACACGTTTCGTTTTGTCTGATGGGGGAGTACACTATAAGCTATCTATCAGCTTGTTGCTGCTTCAAATGGATTTGTGTACTGTGTGTTTCTTCCTTTCTGAATAAACATCTGTTAAAGTCAAATGAAATGATGAATATTAAGGCATATTAGCAAAGAAAAGTCGTCACTCCATGCTTAAACCATTGCTATTTAGAGAATGCTAACAGTTTTACAGGATAATTTTATATCACTACTACTACTACTATACTACTACTACTACTACTACCTCGCTTAAGTCTGCCATTAAAAATACTTTACTCCTTAAAAGTGGAGGGGTGATAAATATAGATGACATGTAAATAAATATACAAAGAAAATGAAAGAAAAAAGCCGCGCGGGGGGGGGGGGGGGGCAGTTATCTCCTAGAGGTTGCCAGAGGGTGGGGGTGGAGGGCTTATCCCCTAGTGTTTAGAGTGATGCGCTGTGATCTGACGGCCCGGGATCGAGCCACCACAGAGGTGCCTGTTTTAGGAGATGTTCCCCTGGAGTTAGCATCAGTGCTGACTCCACTCCCCCATAGTCCTTCGAGTGAGACTATAAACTGAGGGCCAGTGTGCCTTCTCTCGCAGAACATCTTGCGCACACGTTAAATCTGCCTTTCGCCTTTCGAAAGAGTAGGCCATTTCGTAAGGTAGAAGTCCTTTAAAAAGTGTGTTGACTAAAATTAACAACCCAGATCAACACTGTTCAATTTCAAGAGCAGTGCAATACCCAGCTCATTCTATTTCTGACAAGTAGGTCCCAAATCTCCTGAAGAAGATCTCACTGTCAGTCTCAGAGATGGACACGGAATCTCCTTACTGTCCCATGTCCCTTTTAGCAAGCAAGCGTTACTGGGAGCGGCACATTCCGTACACGCTAGGCCATAATGAAATATCTGCAAAGCCATCCCCACCATTGACCCAGCGCTGGCAACGCCTCTAGCACACACAGGTGTGATCGTTCTTAGACAACCCACTGGTCTAATGGTAACCCGTCTGCACAGGTTTGGGTTTGATCCTGTTGCCTTGGGGTGTCAGTATGACTAACAATCCCACCTCATGGAAAATTCATTCATTTGCAAAGACAGTGCCTGCATAGTTTCCTATTGCTTCAGCATTGTGATGTACCCAACAAACATTGGGCGTTGATTTTTAGGGTGGCAAGCAGCGCCGAAGTGGGATGACTTGCCATTACCGTAGTCCCGAAATAGGAGAACTCCGCTGGGACTATAATATAACCAAAACAAAACAAGGGAAATTCCGTGCTATGAATTCCCTCTTTTCTATCCATCACTTTGTTTCTACCTTGTTCGTTATCTTCCTGTTACCTCCTTCTTCTTGTTTATTTTCTGCCTACCTGGTCCATTCTCCTGCCTTCTTCCCCCAGAAAGACTTCAAATATAACCATTCTCTTCCATGCATAACTCGAATGTGCTGGGCCTGACATGTCAGGCGCTTAACGGCAGCGCCACGCATTTTCGCGCATATGACAAACAACGGTGGTGGATGTTTGAACATTCGACAAAGGAGAAGGAGAAGAAGGAGAAGAATCTCTCTTATGCCGAAGTCGGATGCCCTGGACCTCACTTGTCAGGCGCTTAACGGCAGCGCAACGCATGTTCACGCATATGACAGACCATAGTTGCTAAGCGATCGAAGGAGAAGAAGAAAAAGAGGAGGAGGAAGAAGAAGAGGATGAGGAAGAGAAGGAGGAAGAAGAAGGAAGAAAAAGAGGAAGAAGAAGAGAAGAAGGAGAGGAAGAAGGAGAGGAAGAAGAGGAGGAGGAGGAAGAGAAGAAGAAGAGGTGGAGGAGGAGGAAGAAGAAGAGGAGAGGAAGAAGAAGGAGAGGAAGGAGAGGAAGAAGGAGAGGAAGGAGAGGAAGAAGGAGAGGAAGAGAGAGGAAGAAGAAGAAGAAAAGAGGAAGAAGGAGAGGAAGAAGAAGGAGAGGAAGAAGAGGAAGGGAAGGAGAGGAAGAAGCAGAGGGCAGGAGGGGGAGGAGGAGGAAGGGGGATATCCAGATGGTGGCAACCTGACTCAGCTCTCCTCCCTGAGGCCATCTCTGCACACGAAGGAGGAACTCTGCCTTTCACGGGGATGCAACCAGGGCCACAGTTCCAGAGCCGAAGGCACCAGTTCCAATCTCGATAACGACAAGCGAACTAATACGGATAGGGAGGGTTTGGTCATTTCTACGAGCAGACCTGCCAATGCCCCTTACTCCTCTTTGCACACACTCCACTCCACCCCAGTCCAATCTTGTTTTAAGCCCTGCCGACCACAGAGGCCATATCGGGGATGTCACCTCGTCACTTTTCTAAGTCTCAGGTTAAAACTGCGCAACCCAACCAGCCGCCATGGCGCAGTTGTTAGCGCCTTGGGTTACGGACTGGAAGGTCGCGGGTTCGATTCCCATAAGAGTCATAGGGATTTTTCGGACTCCGGCCGGCTCCTACCCAGAGTGAGTGTGCTGTGGGCTCAGTGGGAAGACTGGGACCACACGGTCGAGCTTCATCCACTTAACGGATGCGAGTTTGAGAGTGTTGCTCAAATTACCTGACCAACACTGCAGGTGTCTGTATCTCTCGGGCCCGGTTGACGCCGGGATATATTATGATAGTAAGCGTAGAGTACAACCCTGTCAAGTAGTCTCAAAGCATATGCACTTCCACAGCAGCATAATTACGTCATCCTCATTGTCATTGATCATCATGCAATTAAAAAAATTGCCTCTGATTCGGTGGTCCCAGTTTCTCTGGTCTCATGGTGCCCTCAGATTCGGTTTGCCCATACACTTCTGTGCCTGTGGTGAGTTTGTGTCAAAGCCTTTGGGGTTGGAGGTTCGCGGGGGACGGTCGTTGGATGGACGTTGTGGTGGTTGCCACCTCGGGTGGGCAACCCACTCAGTCTGGCTCCGCGACTGAGCTAATACTGTCGTTAGTAGGGGGCTTAGTAGGTGGTGTCCTGCGTATGTTAGCTCAGAACAGGCACCACTGAACACCGCCAAAGTGACCCAGCAGCAGTGCAGGGCCCCTCTGGCTGGTGGCCCCACGGCGGCCTGATAGTGATTGGCTCCCTGTGGACCTCCGACTCTGAGGATGAGACATAAC
>CM054143.1:65369253-65394253 GCA_028751875.1 Rapana venosa
ACACCACACACATACACACCACACACCACACACACACACGGGCGCACGCAAGCGGGGGCACACCCAAGGGGACGTTCGTTGCTCTCAGTGATATCAGCAAAGGCCATCAAGAAGTTATGCTCTGAAATGCCGGGTCCACATTGTCTCCATCTATGACACAAACTCCCAGCTTCACAATGACATGTGTTCTCCATTAAAAGGAACAAAAGAATCATCTGAAGTAGGAGTACGGCTACCTACATCATGGCGAGGCACTTGAAAATGGTCACACAAGCAAACTTTTCATCCAGTATGTATTTACTGCCTCACAATACTTTTTTTTAAAAATGGGATTCCCTTGAGGGGATGCAGGGGGCCTGTCAGTATAAAACAGCATCCCCACCTTCTGGAGATTCTGTGCGAGGCCCCTCTTCCTTTCCGCCTGTTCCTTTACTTCCTGCCACCTCCTTCTTGGCTGTTGTCTGCCTTCTTGGTCCATTCTCCTTTCTTCCAGAAAGACTTACAAGATAACTATTCTCTCTCATACCCAAGTCGGATGTGCTGGGCCTGACTTGTCAGGCACTTAACAGCAGCGTTAACACCTTTTCGGTCAAATGACAGACAAGGATAGTTACTGTCAGAGCGTTGGACGACGAAGAAAAAATTATGAGATGAGCTAGACAGTGCATAATTATTCTAGGTGACCATCAGGGCGTTCTGCTGCAGATCGCGGGTCTCCACGAGAGAAACGGTGCCACTTTTATCATGTAGGAGGGAGGGAGACAGAGAGGAGGGAATAGACGAGGGAGAGACAGACAGACAGAGACAGAGACACAGAGACAGAGAGAGAATCAGCCAACAAGACATAAGCCTGCCTCAGACTTAACTCCGGTTCGCCCTCTACTTAGCCAAAAGCCATTTTTCTTGGGCGACACCGTCTGGCCTGCTGGTGGCTAATCTCCGGTTCCGTTAACTGGGGCTAGGCAAGGCGAAGACGCTATCAGCGGGCCCGTCAACGAGCATTTTAAGCACTGTTTGTACAGAGGTTGGGGCCCCTATCGCAGGGGAAATCACTCTGATAAAAACACACCAGCGCGTCAGAGGAAAGTAAAACAGCCGTGGGCCAAGGATGCCTGCCTGCCTGCCTGCCTTCGTTCTAAGGAGATGGGGACAGGCAGTTAAAGCCAGGATCACACTGCTGTAGGCTTACTGGGCCTTGTGCTTATTGTTGTTCAGGGGGGTTTAAGTTTCTGTTCAGTGATACAGAAAGCATTAGTTAGCCCTGTCTGCTGTGTAGTTTAATTAATCGCCACTGAAGTTAGGTGCCTTTTGTGTGTTTTGGTAGAATAGGAGCTGTTTACCTCTCTTTCGAAAGATAGAGGAGGTTTGATGACGCATTCCCTCGTTTTTTCAACTTCAGTAGTAAACACTATGCATACAAAACTATTGTCAAATGTACGATTTGTCAAAGAGGGTGAGAGTCCAAGCAAAACAAGTTTTCATCCACGAAGAACTGACCCTTCGCTTCATTCTTTGGTTAACAGCAACACCAGCAACAAGAACACCACCACAAACAAAAACCACAAATAAATACCATGATGGTGATGGTGTGCTATATATACCAATAGCTACAGCAAAGATCATCATAGTCTGACATACTGAGAGAGAGAGAGAGAGAGAGAGAGAGAGAGAGAGAGAGAGAGAGAGAGAGAGAGAGAGAGATTGCACCAACACACTAAGGATTATCTGTCTAAACGAAGCTTTAACTGATTTCTGATGCCCACTTCAACAGACTATTCCCTTGACTTTTCCTCAAAGCGACCCGACCACAGAGGGTATTGTCTGGACAGAACTAAATGGGCAACATTCCAGGTGAAGTAAACGATCGAGGCAAACAGGTATATTTCTCTGTCCTGACCACACTGCGTCTGTCTCCAGTCACTGTCACAAAGGTGGAACTGCAACATCAGCAGTGCAGAGGACTTGACCATTGTTCTAAAGTTTTCTCTACAAGTTCAGCTTCCTTCCTTTTGTCTCTGTCTAAAGGCACTCTGACGCGTTCTCTGGTCATGTCCATTTATTTGTACGCATGTGAAACTTGGATCATAACAGCAGACATCGAAAGGAGGATACAGGCAATGGAGATAAGGTGCTTTCGCAAACACCTTGTTATCTCATACAGAGATCACATAGCTAACGAGGAAGTATAAACCAAACTTAAAAAAAACGCCAACGGGCCATGTGCAGAACTCCTGACTTGGTGAGAAAACCTTCCCACGCAAACTGAAGTGGTACGGGCATGTCACACGAACATCTGGACTGGCCAAGATTTGTCCTACAGGGAACAGTACAAGGAGGGAGACGAAGAGGCAGACAGAGAAAACGATGGGAAGACAACGTCAGAGAGTGGACTGGCCTTGAGTGGAGTGACATGCTACGAAAGCTGAGAACTACAAGGATTGGAGGAAGCTGGCTGCAT
The DNA here is from genome assembly GCA_028751875.1 of Rapana venosa. Lineage (NCBI taxonomy): Eukaryota > Metazoa > Mollusca > Gastropoda > Neogastropoda > Muricidae > Rapana > Rapana venosa. The sequence goes on from CM054143.1 coordinate 65,371,712, forward strand.
AATCTTCAGTGGTGCCCCAACGTCTTCTAGACTATGGGATAGGTGAAGGTGAAAAACATCTGGCATCAATAAATGGCACAGAAATCATTTCTAATGGGTTTCTTCATTAAAGATCACGTATACACTACAACTTTACAATGAACTAAAACGTCAGATCTATACAGGAAATCTAAATCAAAATTGAGAAGAAGGGGAAGCAGTCAGTTCAGAAAACATGTTGCAGTTGTCGTCGCTGCTACTGAAAGGCGTTTTTGCACCTGAAGCACCTGGCCATCACTCAGACACACATTCTGTCTGTCCCTCCTCATGACCACACTGGGTGTCACTGGCAGACCCTGAGTAGGCTCTGAAAGAGAAGCTTGGTTGTGTGGCCGTTTTCAAATACCTCACTGTACAGACAGCCATATTCCGACTTCAGGAGATGTTTCTCTCCTTCAATAGAGGATATAGATAGATAGATAGGTTGTCATGCCTGTAGCTTGTCATGGCTGTTCTCTCCTTCAATAGAGGATATAGATAGATAGATAGGTTGTCATGCCTGTAGCTTGTCATGGCTGTTCTCTCCTTCAATAGAGGATATAGATAGATAGATAGGTTGTCATGCCTGCAGCTTGTCATGGCTGTTCTCTCCTTCAATAGAGGATATATAGATAGATAGGTTGTCATGCCTGCAGCTTGTCATGGCTGTTCTCTCCTTCAATAGAGGATATAGATAGATAGATAGGTTGTCATGCCTGCAGCTTGTCATGGCTGTTCTCTCCTTCAATAGAGGATATAGATAGATAGATAGGTTGTCATGCCTGCAGCTTGTCATGGCTGTTCTCTCCTTCAATAGAGGATATAGATAGATAGATAGGTTGTCATGCCTGCAGCTTGTCATGGCTGTTCTCTCCTTCAATAGAGGATATAGATAGATAGATAGGTTGTCATGCCTGCAGCTTGTCATGCCTGTTCTCTCCTTCAATAGAGGATATAGATAGATAGATAGGTTGTCATGCCTGCAGCTTGTCATGGCTGTTCTCTCCTTCAATAGAGGATATAGATAGATAGATAGGTTGTCATGCCTGCAGCTTGTCATGCCTGTTCTCTCCTTCAATAGAGGATATAGATAGATAGATAGGTTGTCATGCCTGCAGCTTGTCATGGCTGTTCTCTCCTTCAATAGAGGATATAGATAGATAGATAGGTTGTCATGCCTGCAGCTTGTCATGGCTGTTCTCTCCTTCAATAGAGGATATAGATAGATAGGTTGTCATGCCTGCAGCTTGTCATGCCTGTTCTCTCCTTCAATAGAGGATATAGATAGATAGATAGGTTGTCATGCCTGCAGCTTGTCATGGCTGTTCTCTCCTTCAATAGAGGATATATAGATAGGTTGTCATGCCTGCAGCTTGTCATGGCTGTTCTCTCCTTCAATAGAGGATATATAGATAGGTTGTCATGCCTGCAGCTTGTCATGGCTGGTCACCATCTCCAGACAACATGTCAAAGGATAACCACACGTGAGTACAGGGCTCCCCAGCTGAAACAGTCTTGACGACTAGCTCGCGATAAACACTGAACAGTGAATGTGCCTCCCTCCCTCCCTCCTTCCCTCCCTCCCTCCCTCCATCTGTCTGTCTGTCTGTCTGTCTGTCTGTCTGTCTATCTCAGAGAGATGGATGTAAAAAAGCAATTCAATTGTTGCTTAGTCCATTACCCTCTTTGAATAAAAATGTTTTCAATTTTCAATTCTCTCTCTGTCTCTCTGTCTGTCTCTCTATCTGTCTGTCTCTCTCTCTCTCTCTCACACACACACACACCTCTCACACACACACACCTATATAAAACTACTTGCACCAAACCTAACCTGACCACTCACACACCTATTAAAATCGTTGTCCGATAGTTTTTAAAACATTCACCTTTTTTGTTTACAAAATCCGCAACTTCTGGAAGAAACTGGACTAAAAAAATTCTATGGCTGACATAAAATAAACTGGAAAGCGTGCATGAAAAAAACACCACCACCACAAGGCAGAGACAGAGACAGAAAGAGAGAGACAGATGGGGGGGGGGGGGGGGGGGGGGTGTGAGTAGGCAGAGGAACAACAGAAGGACAAGAATGGATGGGGAGGAGAGAAAGCAGAGAAACACACACACACACACACGCACATACACGCACACACGCGCGCGCGCAACAAGAAGACGAGAGAGAAGAGAGAGTCACACACACACACACAGACACACACGCAAGAAGACTACCTAGTTGTCTTGCCAGCGAAGAAAACTCATTCATTCATTCATTCATTCATTCCATTTTTCCCCCCGGCAGAAGACGGATAGCAAGTCTGAGGGTGGCCGGTTTGTTTTGTAAGATGTGTTGTGTCTGCGCTAAGCGTATCAGTGACATAGAAAAGTGTGTAAAAATTAACCGCTTGTTGCTTGTGTACACACGTAAATAAACAGCCCCGCCATACCTCCCAGGCCGACCGAGATAAAACACAACCCTCCACGTAAGCGCTAGGCTAGCACAATGCCGGGATTTAGAGAGTTAACGTGCTTTTTTTCCCTTCTTGTTTCCTCTCTCTCTCTCTCTCTCTCTCTCTCTCTCTCTCTCTCTCTCTTCTCTCTCTCTCTCTCTGCCTACACCACTCTCTCTCAATATATATCTCTCTCTCGATTTAGAGAGTTAAAAGTGCCCCCCCCCCCCCTCTCTCTGTGTTGTTGTTAGTTTCGGTTTTTCCACTTTAAGATTAGGGGAAAAATCATTTTTCTGGAGAAAGGACGATCACGTGTGTGTGTGGTGTGTGGTGTGTGTGTGTGTGTGTTGTGGTGAGAGAGAGGAGAGAGAGAGAGAGAGAGAGAGAGAGAGAGAGAGAGAGAGAGAGAGAATGTGTGTATGTGTGGTGTTGTGGGGAGGGAGAGAGAGAGAGAGAGAGAGAGAGAGAGAGAGAGAGAGAGCGTGTATGTGCGTGCATGTGTGTGTGTTTCTCTCAAACTACTTGACCACCATTGCATGATTGTGTCTGCTGTGCACCCCGGGCCTGGAGAACGCCAAGATATAATATGAACAGAAGGGAAGAGCGCGGCCCTGTCACGTAGTCTCAAGATGAGCTAAACCTCTATTGTATCCTTCTTCCCTTCCTCCTTCTCTCCCTCCTCCTCCTCCTCTCGCTCCTCTTCCCCCTCCTCCTCATCTTCATCCATTGTCATTCAACAACAACAACAACAACAACAGAGACCTGTGTCTGATTCTGCAGCCCTTGTTGCTCTGGGCTCATGGTGACTTCACGTTCTGTTTCTCTTCTGTGTTCATGTATATCTGCGGTCAGTTTGTGTCCAAGCGGCCAGTGTCCGGAGATTCACAGTGACCTGGGAGATTCAGGCGGGACAGGGTGACCTGACAGTCTGCAACTCAAGGTGGGTCTCTGGCTCAGTCCGGCTCTGACTGGTCACTTCTTGTCTGGGGCCAGTAGGGTTCTCAGCTGGGCTTTCTTTCTTTCTTTCATTCTTTCTTTCTTTCTTTCATATTGAGGATAATGGAATAAGCACTCATGTGCTCTTTTACATCCAGTCCTTGTGTGTATGCGGTTTTGTCAATTTCGTCATCTGTTCCCACCGGCACACGATGGCCTACTCTTTCGAAAAGCGGAACAGGATTTAACGTGTGTGCAATATATTCTGCGTGCGTTTGCACACAGGGCTTCGGCTTATAGTCTCATCCGAAGGACTGTTGGGGAGAGTGGAGTCTACAATGATGTTAAACCCAGGGGGAAAATCCCCTTGAACGAGATTCGAGCCCGGGTCGTCAGATTGCGAGCGCAATGTTCTAACCACTAAGCTGTCCCGTCCCCACTAGTGCAGGGCTCTTCTGGCTGGTGACCTAAAAGATGCCTCATACTGCACCAGTTAAATAATGACACCAGGGACTCCAGCTGCTTGGGCTGCTCTGGTGGTCACGACACTTCTCTCCAACGCTGATCGAAGTCGGATGCGCTGGGTCTGACTTGTCAGGCGCTTAATCGCAGCGCAAGATATGTTCACTCCTTTGAGAGACAGGAATGGTTGCTGTCTGAAGTTTCGATGACGAAGAAAAAGACTATGACAAGCATGAGATAGCTAGACAGTGATAGAGATAAATATAGATAGAGAGTGAGAGAGAGAGAGAGAGTCAGAGAGAGACAGAGAGAGAGTCAGAGACAGAGAGACAGAGAGAGAGAACTCGGAACTGAAATCAGAAAAAAATATTCACAAAAGGCCATTGGCCCATACCTGAAGGGGGTTGCTGATCAGTTCACTGACTAAGGATAGGGATACACGGTGAAGTACAGCGGAGACACACAAATGTAAACAAATCCAAAGGGAAAATTTATAAGCTTACGACAACATAATTAGAGCGAGAGAGAGAGAGACACACACACACACACACAGAAACAGAAACAGAGACAGAGAGACAGAACTCGAATTCTAAATTTCAAAGATACTTGTTGAATAAGCCAAATGGTTGTTTCACGTCAGGTCCTCACGAAGAGAGAGAGAGAAAGAGAGAGGGAGGGAGAGACAGAGACAGAGATAGAGAGACAGCGAGAGACAGAGAGAGAACTCTCTGAAATAATAATAATAATAATAATAATAATAATGTATGGAATTTATATAGCGCTGAATCTTGTAAAGCAACAAATCAAAGCGCTCAAGCGAAATGATTAATTAATAGTACTTGGGCTTAAGGCCACAATGTAACCAGATAGGGGAACTGAGTGAAGTAATACAGGAACATGTCACATTTCAAACATACAATTATCCAAACTGAGAGAGAAAGAGAGAGAGACAGAGAGAGAAGAGAGAGAGAGAGAGAGAGAGAGAGAGAGAGAGAGAGAGAGAGAGAGAGAGAGAGAGAGAAAGACCTCGAATGTTTTAATGCGGGTAAATGGAAAAGCTAGGGTTTTTTTTACACCATAAATAAATAACTAAATAAATGCATAAATAATATTCAAAGAGAGAGAGAGAGAGAGAGGGGGTGAGAGAGAGAGAAAGAGAGAGGAAAAAACAGACAGACGGACAGAAAACAAAACAAAAAGAAAACAAAAAGATAGACAGGCAGACAGACAGGTTAACCCCCCCCACCCCCCCTTCCAAACAAACAAAAAAAGACACAGAGACAAAGAAACAAAAGACAGACAGAGACAGAGGCAGAGAAGAGAGATTCGGTATCATGATTGTCTAAACTGAAGGGAAGGAAGGTAGCGAGATGGAGAAAGAGCGTCATCATGTTTCTGTTGAATCAAACAGTCTGGTGTGTACATATGTAGAGCAGTGCAGCCTCCCTGCTGTCTGCTGTCTGATGTAGGTCAGGCATTCCTCCCCTCAGCAGTCCCATCCTTCTTTTCTTTTTTTCCCCCGATCCTGGGCTAGAGCTCCGAGGTTCCCCAATGGTGAGATTTTTGCCTATGCGACCGTGTTTTTTTGCCATCCACAATCATTTAGGTACCCGTATCCCGACTTGGAATGGTGTGCATGCTGAGTTTTTTTATGTGTGTCATCCGTTCCTGCCGGCACACAATGGCCTACTCGAAAGGTGGAATAGGTTTTTATCGTGTGCGCAAGATGTTCTGTGTGAGTTCGCACACGGGGCCTCGGTTTATAGTCACATACGAAGTACTTTGACATTCAGTTCGATTTTTTCGTCAAAACTGAGAAGAAAGGGCGAGGCTGGGAATGGAACCCAGAACCTCACGGTTTACTTGTTGGCAGGCGAACGTCTTAACCATCCTGCCACCCCCCCATCCTCCCCCCATCCCTTCGTGTCCCATCCTTCAAAGATGTATGCCACACAGTGACACGAGGAAGATAACCCTGCAATCCAAGCTGCACGGCCCACGAGAGGAGCTGGAGAGGACATGCCCTTACTTTTCCCAGACACATCTGACGGTGTGAAGCGAACGAGAGAATATCAAGAGAAGCAAAAGACTGCTCTCGGATTCAGGCCTGCTCCTCAGGGCCAAACTGTACTTGACTTCTGTCGTAACTTCTTAAGAAGTCTTTTGTGTTACAGCACCGAAACTTCCGGGCTGTGTTTCTTGGGACACGATGAGCTTGGTTCAGACGAGCACCATAGCCGAGTGGTTTAAACCGTTCCACTTCAATACCATGGGTCCATGATGTCGCGAGTTCGAATCTCGGCGGCGGCGTCTCGTGAATTAAGGGTGGTGGATTTTACGATCTCCCAGGTCAGCTTCAAGTGCAGACCTGCCAGTGCTTTAATTCCCTTCATGTATGTACACATGCCGAAATTCAAGGAATGCACGTTAGTCCCCGAGGTCGGAATACGGCTATCTTCACTGGGGAAGGGGGGGGGGGGGGGGGGGGGGGGCAAAAACGGTTGCGTAGGCACAAATCTCACCATTTGGGTGAACCTTGGAGCTCTAGCCCAGTAACAACAAAATGCACGTTAAAGATCCTTCATTCATACCAGCGTTCGCTGAGATATGGAAACACGAACATACCCAGCAGACATCCCCGAAGTCGGAATGCAGCTAACTACCTTTATGGTGGGCCAATAGGGTCGCCTACGCAAAAACTTCACCATTGGTGAAGCTGAGAGTTCTGGCCGAGGAAAGACAAACTGCAGACCTTGGCTGAGCAGCTCATGCCACCCACCCCACCCCTGTGTTAGTGCTAGGCTTCCTTTCCCTGGCCGTAAGGGGCCCGCTCTTTCCGCAAAAAAGATGGGTGGAGTTTTCTAACATGTGCATGCAAGGTGGTGTGCGTATTTGTCTGTGCTCGAAACCTTTAGACTTTCGTGTGTGTGTGTGTGTGTGTGTGTGCGTGTGTGTGTTTGTGCGTGTGCGTGCGTGTATGTGCGCCCGCGCGTGCGTGCGTGCGTGCGTGCGTGTGCGCTCGCTCGCTCGCTCGCTCGCGTGCGTAAGTTATTTAATATCTGTTTAAAAGTTAAGAACCATATTAACAGTTTTTCCATGCTGGCATCTGAGGCAAAAAGGCGAACAGCAGGGCACACACAGACAGCTGTACAAACATACATAATAGCGGTACAGGCCTAAGAACTCCTAAGATGGGATTCTTGTGTTATTGGCAAAGAAAAAGAGGAGACAAGTTAACAAGATTTACTGCTATACTTGAGAGAGAGGGACAGAGAGAGAGAGAGAGAGAGAGAGAGGGAGAAAGGGTAGAGAGAGGGAGAGAGAGGGGGGAGAAGGGAGGGAGAGAGAGGGGGGAAAGGGAGGGAGAGAGAGGGGGGGTAGAAAGGGAGAGAGAGAGAGAGAGGGGGGGGGGGGAGAGAAAGGTAGAGAGAGGGAGAGACAGAGACAGACCTCGGGAGAGGCAGACAGAGAGACAGACAGAGACAGACAGAGACAGAGACCCATAGATACAGATTTAGAAAGAGAGAGGGAGAGAGAGAGTGGGGGGGGGGGGGGGGGGGGGAAGAGATAGACAGACAGAGAGAGAGAGAGAGAGAGAGAGAGAGAGAGGGTATCATGTTTCTATTGAATCAAACAATAAGTGCAACCGTCCGCGCCTTCTGTTGATTCTGAAGGGATGGGCCGCTCTCTCCCGCAAGGCTTTGTTCCACACCCCCTCTACTTTCCTTCCCCCCCCCCCCCTTCTTCCTTTTTTCTGTAGTGCATGTTCAATATTTAAACATGCCTACATATAATGGTGGATCGGGGGTCTAGAAGTAACGCCTTATATGATACACAGACTTGATGGGCTAGAAGTAACACCTGATATATTATATACAGACTTGGAGATCTAGAAGTAACACCTGATATATTATATACAGACTTGGAGATCTAGAAGTAACACCTGATATATTATATACAGACTTGATGGGCTTGAAGTAACGCCTGATATATTATATACGGACTTGATGGTCTAGAAGTAACGCCTGATATATTATATACAGACTTGATGGGCTTGAAGTAACGCCTGATATATTATATACAGACTTGGAGATCTAGAAGTAACACCTGATATATTATATACAGACTTGATGGGCTTGAAGTAACGCCTGATATATTATATACAGACTTGATGGTCTAGAAGTAACGCCTGATATATTATATACAGACTTGGAGATCTAGAAGTAACACCTGATATATTATATACAGACTTGGAGATCTAGAAGTAACGCCTGATATATTATATACAGACTTGGAGATCTAGAAGTAACGCCTGATATATTATATACAGACTTGGAGATCTAGAAGTAACGCCTGATATATTATATACAGACTTGGAGATCTAGAAGTAACACCTGATATATTATATACAGACTTGGAGGTCTAGAAGTAACACCTGATATATTATATACAGACTTGGAGGTCTAGAAGTAACACCTAATATATTATATACAGACTTGGAGATCTAGAAGTAACGCCTGATATATTATATACAGACTTGGAGATCTAGAAGTAGCACCTGATATATTATATAGGAAAAAAACACCCTAATATATTATATACAGACTTGGAGATCTAGAAGTAACACCTGATATATTATATACAGACTTGGAGGTCTAGAAGTAACGCCTGATATATTATATACAGACTTGATGGTCTAGAAGTAACGCCTGATATATTATATACAGACTTGATGGGCTTGAAGTAACACCTGATATGTTATGTACAGACTTGGAGATCTAGAAGTAGCACCTGATATATTATATATGAAAAAAACCTCCTAATATATTATATACAGACTTAGTGATCTAGAAGTAATACCTGATCTAAGATACAGACTTGGTGGGCTAAGAGTAACACCTCATATCAAATACAGACTTACTTGGAGGTTTAGAAGTAACGGTTGATAATTTTATACAGACTTGGCGGTCTAGATGTAACGCCTGATATAGATTACAGACTAGGTGGCCTGGAAGTAATGCATGATAACATAATTATTATGTACACTTGGCCATATAGAAGTAAGACCTGATATAAAACACAGATTCGGTGGTCTAGAGGTAATGCCTGATAAAATAGGCAGACTTGGAGATCTAGAAGTAATGCCTGATATGAAATACAGACTTGGAGGTCTAGAAGTAATGCCTGATATGAAATACAGACTTGGGGGTATAGAAGTAATGCCTGATAAAATATACAGACTTGGTGGTATAGAAGTAATGCCTGATATAAAATACAGACTTGGGGGTATGGAAGTAATGCCTGATAAAATATACAGACTTGGTGGTATAGAAGTAAGGCCTGATATGAAATACAGACTTGGAGGTCTAGAAGTAATGCCTGATATGAAATACAGACTTGGGGGTATGGAAGTAACGCCTGATAAAATATACAGACTTGGTGGTATAGAAGTAATGCCTGATATGAAATACAGACTTGGAGGTCTAGAAGTAATGCCTGATAAAATATACAGACTTGGTGGTATGGAAGTAAGGCCTGATAAAATATACAGACTTGGTGGTATGGAAGTAAGGCCTGATAAAATATACAGACTTGGTGGTATGGAAGTAAGGCCTGATAAAATGTACAGACTTGGTGGTATGGAAGTAAGGCCTGATAAAATATACAGACTTGGTGGTATAGAAGTAAGGCCTGATAAATAGTGTACATCATTATTTGAGAAGACAATATATAATATATATATATATATATATATATATATTATATATATAATATATATATATATTTTATATATAATATATATAATGTGGTTTTGATTTGTCCACCACTAAGGTAGCCCCATTCCAGCTTCAGAGATTTTATTTAATATTTGAAGATCAGATAAAATGATTCCATAATAAGATGTCAAGTGCATTACAGCATGTCCTGAGTTGTACAAATTCTTCTTCTTGGTATTTGCACACACACAAAGAGAAAATATAAGGCAAGAAAGAAAAACACTACTTTTCAAGTACAAAACGATCAAAAAGCAAAATAACACCTCCCTCACTCCAGTCACATCTTTAAAATTGAGTTGAGAACAAACAAGGGAAGTTACTCGTTCTCACATCCGGCAGAAAGGAAAATAGGGTGCTACAAGGGGACATAATCCAACCTTAAAGACACAGTTAACTCCCACTCTATAACCATGAACAACATGGTAAGAAAAAAAACCAACATAAAAAAAGAAAACGAAAAAACAACAACAGAAACGGCTCTGTCAGGAAACGTCAGTGACTGGCCACACACGAAGGAGTTTGCAGGCAGGGAAAAATAAACAGTGTTGGCCGTATAAAGATTATGTTTGATAACTTGCCGAGTTGTCTTTCCTTGTAGGGGTCTTCTGACACTCTGCATGTGTGTGTGTGTGTGTGTGTGTGTGTCGGTGTGTGGGGTGTGTGTGTGTGTGAGAGAGAGAGAGAGAGAGAGAGAGAAGAGAGAGAGAGAGAGAGAGAGAGAGAGGGGAGAGAGAGAGAGGAGAGAGGAGAGAGAGAGGAAGAAGTTGAGGGGGAAGGGGGGGTGTTACGAGAAAAGATGGCACTGTATGAGATGCATGTAACTTAGGTATACATAGGAAAAGAAATGTAGCTCAAGCTTTGCCATCACCCCTAAAACCTTGAGCATTGAAGCTGGTTATGTGGATACCACCTGTTCTGTTTGTTTTTTGATTCGCATAAGTAGTTTGCAAAGTGAAAACCCCCATTCATTTCCATATTGCTTCATTTCCTTTGAGAAAGAAAATTCACAATTTGGGGGTGGGGTGGGGGATGGGGGTGGTAGGTTGATTGCAAATGTGAACATCTGAAAGGAACAAGAAAAGGCATACACATATGGAAGCACACACTGAATACCTGACACACCCTCACCTTGCAAAGACTTGAAATCTTTAACAAAGCGAAAACAAAACTATTGTGTTGGCCACCCAGATGATTAAAAATAAATCAGTTTTCACAGATATTTGATGCCAATACACTAGAAGCTGCATGATAAACCCCCCAAAAAAGAAAAACCGACAGTGCAGTCTATAAAGAATAAACCACATTGTTTATACAATATCTTCTAGAAAAAGAAAGTTGTTATTGATGGGCACAAAGTGAAACAACCTGGGGATGAGGAAGGGGGTATGTATATATATATACACCTCTCCTTAAAGCTGTTGTTTCATGGTCTATGTGATCGAAAGCAAACTCCCACATGCCCAATCAAAGGCAAACTGAAGGCACACCACTACCACAAAGACAGGGAAAGCTGGCCTACTCAGGTGATCATCCTGACAACAGCAGGCCACACTCGGCTTTGAAGACATTACCTATTTCTGTATTGGCTACAGACCACCATTATTTTTTGACACTTTTCCTTCGGTTTTTGCATATTGCTCTTGCACTCATACCGCACGTACCAAGGCATCCATAGTAATGGAAAACAAGCACACACAAAACCCAACACTTTTTGTGACAGACTAGTCTCCGACTCAAAACTGGTGTAATTTTTGCACAGATTTTGTTATTTTTGATTTTGTTTATTTTTCATCAAACACTGTACCCCCTCAGTCCTTTGTCATCTGCAAGCTTCTTAAGCACAATATGCATGCGGGATCAACACTGTAGGAAAACAAGCAATCCTCATTTGAGGATCACTTCCAACTTTCTCGTGACTACCTGGTATTGCTCTCTGTGTACTCAATCCCACAACCTGGAACACTTAATTTTTTCACACTTTAAAAAATCTGAGAAAATCAGCATTTATTTTCTTCTGACTAGCGCTCTATAGAAGGTACTACATGACCCCGAAGCTAAAGGTGGAGTGTAACCATTGCTGTTTTCTCCAACACTCCAGCAGATACACAACTGTGATTTACAAGTACTGTGAAAGGACAGCTCCTGGCTGCAAATTCCTGTTATCTTGTTAAACTCTATTCCTTTGAATCAATAAAGAAATATATTCAGCAAACACCGTCCTTCCGGCATTTCTATAAGCTATATTATGTGTGGGATCTTAAGTGTAGAATAAATCTGAGTTGCTTGGTGGTGGTGGCTAGTTGAGTCAAGTCACATGAGTGCTTAGTCTATCATCCTCGATATAAAAGAATAAATAAATAAAAATAAAATAAAAGTCAAGTCAAAACACTTGCACCATCCTATGAAGGGCAATTACAACAGTGACAGGCACAGACATCCATAAGAATGAATATAAAAACACAAAGAAAAGCTGTGATTCATGTTTGTTGACACATTCCAAGATTACTGCAATCCATGAACTGGATTACTCCGCTGGGACTCTAGTCAACACCCCCCCCCCCCCCCCCACCACACACACACACACACTCACAAGTCGTCCAGACAAGGACCACTTCCAATTTTTCATGACTACATGGCCACATGTAAGGCAGTCAACAGTGGGCTTACATCATTTTCTAACCTCAAAACGTTCTCTCTTTTTTCTTCTTCTCGTTTCTGGGCAAGAGCTTGGAAGATCACCAATGGTGAGATTTTGCATACGCCACCGTTTTAAGCCCACCATGAAGGTAGCCGCATTCGACTTTGGAGATGTATGCTGGATATAGTTGTGTTTCCTAACCCACCCAACGCTGACTTGAATGACAGGATCTTGAACGTGCCTATTTGATCTTCTGCATTTGTATATACTCAACAGGAATGAAGGTACTGGCAGGCCTGCACTTGAAGTTGATCTTGGAAATGGTAAAAATCCCCACCCTTCATTTATCAGACATCACCAAAGATTCGAACTCACGATGTCAAGGACCCATGGGATTGAAGTCGAATGGACGTAACCACTCGGCAAACCGTCTGATGGAATCTGTTCTAAACAGGGTTCGGCCATTTTCAAAACAAGCACTGGACTGCAGACAACTTTATAAGCTGATTCACAGCCTAAAGATGGGGAGTGCGGCCAAAAGCGCCACAAGGGAGGGAACCCACTGTTGAGAGCGTTACTTAGCTGTGGGCACTGGCTTCGTCAGGAAAGGTAAGAGCATGATGCAGGCAGGCAGGCAGGAGGATGATGGCAGTACAGTCTCTCTGTCTGTCTGTCTGCCTGCCTGTCTGTCTGCCTGTCTGTCAGTCTGTCTGTCTGTCAGTACAGGGAATAGCACGTCAGTGGCTGGCCACACACGAAGGAGTGTGCAGGCAGGGAAAAATAAACGGTGTTGGTCGTATAAAGATTATGTTTGATAACTTGGCGAGTTGTCTTTCCTTGTAGGGGTCTTCTGACACACTGTAGGGGAAGAGAGTAGGAGAGTAGAGGGGTGGGGGGGGGTGGGGGGCAGGGATGTGGTGACGGGTTCAGGGAATATCAGTCCTGATAGTTCTAGTAGTGACGGAATAGTCTTCGTGTTCATTTGTGCGGTTAGATATTATTGAGATTTTTTTAAAGTATTTTTCGTTTAGATTGCACACACACACACATTTTGTCTAATATCACTTAAAGTGAACAGACATAAAATCAAACACACCTACACCGACCCACCCACACCCCTGCGGATGAGACTATAAACAGAGCTCCCTGTTCGAACGCACGCAAAACATTAAAACATTTTTTTTTAAAAAAGAGCAGAAAGAGTAGGTCATTCGGTGCTGGCAGGAATGGATGACATTAAACCAATGCCTTTGCACTGACTGTGTGCAGGCATCGTTCCCCGAAACTGGAATGTAGGCACCTTCATGGTAGACAAAAGATGGTCGCATAGCATGACCTCAGCATTGGAATTCACCTTGGGATTCTAGGTCAGGAACTTAAACAAAGAAAGAAAGAAACAGGAATACCCCACAACCACCCCCCCCCCCCCCCAAAAACAACAACAACAACAAAACAACAACAAACAAACCCCAACAACAACAACAACAAAACAACCCACAAAAAGCAAACAAACCAAGCAAAAACAAACACCACAAAAACCACCCTAACAAACTGACTAATAATAATAATAAATGGAACTTATATAGCGCTATATCCTGCAAAGACAAATCAAAGCGCATAACAAAACAAAACAAATAAAGGACCATTAAAAAAATATGCAGAACAAAAGACAAAACAAAACATTAACCAAACAGATAACCCTTGAAAAAAAACCACTTTAAAAAACCCACCCTTAAAACAAAGAAGTAAAAAGAGCAGATCACACGTTTCACCATTATAAAAACAAAAGAAGATAGGAGTAGAAAGAGAGGAGTATTGTTTCGTTCCTGTCTTTTGGGGGGGGGGGTTGTTTAAAGAAAATATTCCTTTAAAAAGTGTCCAGAAAATAATTAGTACTGAAATGAATGTCCAAGCGGCTTGACCAGTAACTACACCCCGTGCCACAGTCATCCTGGAGATCTTATCTACCATACTATGATTATAATTTATCAGTGTAATTGTACAGCTCTGCGTAAGTATGCGTACGTGCGTGCTTGGTGTGTGTGTGTGTGTGTGTGTGTGTGTGTGTGTGTGTGTGTGTGTGTGTGTGCACGCGCGTAGTGGGTGGGGGAAGAAGAGACTGATCAAAACCAACTTTTGTGATATGATATAATATGGGGGGAAAAATATCAAACAAAATTAACCACGCAACACATTATAATGGTCAGGGTATGGGAAGGGAATGAAAAGATGGGGAAGAGGGGTGGGAGGGGTGATGGAGAGGAGAGAGGAGGGGTGGGGGAGGGGAAGGGAGTGGAAGGGGGGGGGAGGGGTAAAGGGAGAGACAAGCTGTTGTCAGTAATGTTTGTTTTCTCGGGTGTCAGCTGCGCTGGCGGGGATAGCGAAGTACAACAACAATCACTGTCTTGACAACACGCTGTCTGACACGGACAGACGGGCAGTTAGGGAACGAGGGGGGGGAGGGGGGGGGGGGGGGGGGAAGGAGGAGGGAGGGAGGGCGCTACACTGTCCGCCTGTCTTTTAGGTGCCAACCATTACGACGGACAAAAAAAAAAGGAAGCAAACTGTAAATATAAACATACATACACACACATACATACACATATATATATATTCACACATACATATATTATATATATATATATATATATATATATATATATATATATATATATATATATATATATATATATAATATATATATATATGGTTTCTTCTACAAACAATTCGATTTAACAATAACTGAGTAGACAGACAAGAATATTTGTTTATCTTGTACTTTCCTTTTCATTTGTATTGTACAGGTAGGAGTGTCTTTAATTCCCCAAAGTAGTAGGCAATCTCCCATTTGCCATTGTATATAATTAGGTGTCAATGTCAACTAAGTGTCAGTCAGCTCCACCACATCAGAGTCGCATTGCACCAGAGGTCAATTGTTAGTTAATGACATGGTATTCATCTGTAATAAAAGATATATCCAATACAAAAAAACAGATTCAAAATCGGAAAATTCTGCGAACAGTTATGACAACTTGAAATGATAGCCTGCAGGAAGTGACAAAATGAGAAATTGACAAGTTAACTTTGTAATAGGTGTTCAAAATAAAGGCTTGGGTATTTTTTAAAACACGTTTGAAAGCAAAAGGAAACAAAATTATTCCTCGATACTTCAGTACAAGGTAGAATAAAGGCTATAGTTTTATAATTAACCAAAATATCAAAAATCGACAACCTGACCCCCACCTGCCTAAAATGGAATCCCAGCGAAAAAGTAGGTCAGGTGCTAAGCGACTCATTTCGTGGTGGAGCGTCACTTAATTATGCTGGTTGAGTGACCAGATGGACAGTGTACCGATGTATTAACAACCCATACAGTCTTCATACCTAAGCTTGCCTCTCTCTCTCTCTCTCTCTCTCTCTCTCTCTCTCTCTCTCTCTCTCTCTCTCTCTCTCGTATATCTGATATCGTTAACTAATAAAAGGCTTCGAAGTAATTTACTAAAATTTAGGCTAAGATTGTGTGGTCTTTTGAACTGCAAACAATGGTATATTACAGCAGAGACAGACAACAACTCTTGTCCAGCATGTGGAGAAGAAGAAGAAGACGAATTTCATTTTTTGTTTGCTTGTAGAACTTATCATGACATTCGCCAAAAAATTGCTTTTTTGACAAACCCAACCAACAGGTCCACCAATCTTGTACAAAAGGTGTTATCTTCAAATAATATGTCCGAGCTTAAATCTTTAGCAATATATATAACGCAGGCTCTAGATAAACGTAAGCAGACTATGAATGAAACGGATCCTATACGTAATAACTGAAAATATTGGTTGGCATTTATCTGGACTTTGGATTATTACTCATGTCCTTTTCATATTCATTCCTATGTTAATATGTTACTTACAATTACCCCCTTTGACTGATGGGCTTGTAGCTTTTGTCAAATAAAATTCGTTCATTCGTTCATTCATTCTCTCTCTCTCCTCACCTTTTCTGATCTGCCTCCCCCACAGCATTTGCTCTTTCCTCCTCCTCCTTCTCACCTTATCAACGTTGAAAACTAGTTTTTGCAATCCTTTATTTTTCTGTATATGCTTTTGAATAACAGTCCAGCAGACGACTTGTGAGTATGTTGCATGTCCAAAGGAAACGATTGTTGTCATTACATTTGCTCAATAAACTGCAAATGATGATTATTATATTACACGAACAGGTTCATCTGTTGCAACGTGAAGCCAACCATCATTATGTGTGTATGTAAATAATGACAGGACTATTTTTTTTATAAGTTTATTTGTTGTCCTGTCAAGATTGTGCTTGTACTTTTGAGGCATATTTCTTTAACAAATTCTGTTTAAATCAAGAAAACCAGTCCGGGTGAGACTATAAGCCAAGGACCCGTGTGCAAACTCACGCAGAACATCTTGCGCATATGTTAAAACCCGTTCTGCTTTTCAGAAGAGTAGGCCATTGTGTGCCAGTGGGAACAGATGACAAAATTTACAAAACTGCATACACACGGGGACTAGATTTTTTTAAAAAAGCACTGAGTGCATATTCCATTATCCTCGAAATAAAAGAATATAAAAAACACCCAGATAGACAGATATATAGACAGACATATAGACAGATAGATATATAGACAGACAGACAGACGGACAGATAGATAGACAGATAGATAGATAAAGATAGACAAACAGAAATAAAGATAGATTGATTGATAGACAGACAGATAGATATAATAATAATAATAATAATAATAAATAGAACTTATATAGCGCTAAATCTTGCAAAGACAGATAGATATATAGACAGACAGA
The DNA here is from genome assembly GCA_028751875.1 of Rapana venosa. Classification (NCBI taxonomy): domain Eukaryota; kingdom Metazoa; phylum Mollusca; class Gastropoda; order Neogastropoda; family Muricidae; genus Rapana; species Rapana venosa. Next base: position 65,388,808 of record CM054143.1, read on the forward strand.
TAGATAAATAGAGAGATATATAGAGACACAGATAGAAATAGAGATAAATAGACAGATTGATAAGATAGATACACAGACAGACGATAAACAGATGGACAGATAAACAGATAGGTAGACAGATAGGTAGGTCTACTGTAACTTTAAGAGGTATACACCTTTTAAAAAAAAAAAGGATAAAGATAGATAATGTAAACAAAACAAAATGAAACGATATAAAATGGGGGGGGGGGGGGGGGGGGGGGTGGTGAGAACGCAAGCAAAACAAAGCACAGAGGAGCGAGCGAGGAGAGAGATTGAGAGAGCGATGAGAGAGGGGGAGAGAGGAGAGAGTGAGAGAGAGAGAGAGAGAAGAGAGAGAGAGAGAGAGAGAGCGAGAGAAGAGAGATTGAGAGAGCGCATTGAGAGAGAGAGAGAGAGAGAGAGAGAGAGAGAGAGAGAGAGAGAGAGAGAGAGAGAGAGAGAGAGATGAGAGAGAGAGAGGAGAGAGAGAGAGAGAGGGATAGAGAGAGAGAGAGAGGAGAGAGAGAGAGAGAGAGAGAGAGAGAGAAGCAACTGAATTTGTGGAGAAAATGCAACGACAGAGCACTGTTGCCCGGAATGTGTCGGTCAGTATAAGGAAGCACTGCTGCCTAACCATGTCTATCTGCCCCTACTTGCTGCATGGGGTAAACTGGTGAATTTGTTTCAGGTCAACCTGAGACAAAATGCTTTGTTCGTAAGCCATGGTTTAAATGTAACATGCCTTGTGTTTGGATAAAACACGACTTACCACGATTAATCATAAAATCAGTTACCACTCATGTACTAATCAATGATTAAAATAGTCACGCGCATTCATGCCCTGATTAATTATATAAATTCACGCGCATTATGTCCAAATTAATAATCGTGATTTTCACGCGCATTCACGTCCCAGTTAATGATTAGAAAGTCATGCACATCCACCCATGTCCTAATCAATTCCTCTGGAGACAACATCAGTGCCGACTCCACTCTCCCCAAAACTCCTTCGGATGAGACTATAAACCGAGGCCCCGTGTGCGTACGCAGAACATCTTGCGCACACGTTAAAATCCATCCGCTTTTCGGAAGAGTAGGGCAAAATTGACAAAACTGCAAACACACGGGGACTGGACGAAAAAAGCACATGAATGCTTATTCCATTATCCTTGAAATAAAAGAATAAAATCAAAATGTTAAAAAAAATTAACAAAATAGTCATACCCACTAACGCGTTCAACTACGTGAAGTGAAAACGTGCAAAGACCATGACTGTCCCAGCCAGGCAGATACACCCCAAATAAAAACAAAAGCAGAACACAACCACCCACCACCCCTCTAAATAAAAGCACATACAAACAAACCAACATCACATCCCCTTCCCGGCCAAAAGTGGTGGGTCAAGCCCGAATGAAAATTGAAAAAGAGACCCCCTCAACCCCTCCCGCCCCCCCAAAAAAACCCAACAACAACAAACAAACAAACAAACACCCACAAAAAAGACCCCCCCCAAAAAAAAAAACCCACTATAAAAAAAGATAACAACACCCCCAACCTCCTCCAACAGCGCATGTGTTACCCATGTATATGTTTCAGTCACGGAGCTCTAGTCCTTCAAGTATAGTGTCCTTGCTACTAACAATACATCAATTTTGTGAGATTCACTCACTCACTCACTCACTCAATCAATCAATCAATCAATCAATCGATCAGTCCCTTCCTTGACCAAGATGGTTGTTGGGGAGACACGATGAGCGCGTAGGTCGATCGTTTTCTCCAGAATAAAACATGGGTAAACTAAATCGCTCATTTTTGCTTTGGTCTTTAATATTAATGGGCATTGTTGTCATCGTTTAGCTGTGCTTTGTCATCTAGCAGACAGGCCAGCGTCAGACTTCATCTGTGCCCTCTGCCATAGGGACTGTCTGTCATTCCCGTGTGGGACTGGCCAGCCACACCCGACGCTGTACCAGAATGAAGAACACCTAGAACGCATCTCCATAATCTTCCGAGACTGAAGGCTGCCAATAGTAAGACTGGGTTTTGTTTTTAATGTGTTGTTTTTATTTTGGGTTTTGTTTTTGTTGTTTCTTTTCTTAGGGGCATTGTAGCACCGCGAAAAGCCGCCATGAAACAGCAGGTCTGACCGGTGCGCACAACGTGTTTTAAAGCAAGAGAATGTGAACAAAACAAAGGAGGGATTAAAGTCTTTCCCCTCCTCCCCTTACACACTCATGATTAGATATTTAAAAAAAAAAAAAAGCACATGAGTGCTTATTCCATTATCCTGGAAATAAAATAAAATAAACAAAACACACACACACTTATAACACTAATATTTCAACTAAAAAATTTTTAAGCAAGTACTCACCACATGCAGACAGGAGATATGCGTAGCGTGTCCAAAGTCCAAACCGCATAGCGACTTCCACCAGCCATGGGTTGTCTTATAAGGGAAGACAGTGACAGTGGAGGAGAGTGTCGCCCAGCAGTGTGGACTATAGATACACTGCAGGTCTCTGTCCCCCCCCTGCAGGCACATCATCCTCATCACCACCAGCAGCAGCAGTCCCTTCCTTCCCCAGCTGAGGGTAGTGAAGAGGATCAGCGGACAAGAGGGAGGTGTGAAGGGTCGCTTCTGTTCCGGTGCTTCAGTGAGCTGAGGCCTGGCTGGTGGGCTGGACGGTAGCTATGTCACCCCGGCGACTGAAAGCAGACTGTTTCTTATTAGCCGGAACAACGGTCGATTGCGTAACAGCTCAATGGAAAACTGACAGGATACCCAACACCCTACCCTGACACCAACACACACACACACTCTCTCTCTCTCTCTCTCTCTCTCTCTCTCTCTCTCTCTCTCTCTCTCTCTCTCCACACAACAAAAACAACAACACACACACTCTCTCTCTCTCTCTCTTTCTCTTTATTGTTGATTACATTATTCACACCAAGGCCAAGGCCTAACTTTCGCATTGGCATTCTCTCTCTCTCTGTGTAGTTGATGCAGTTATCAGTATTGTTATTATTATTGCTATTGTTGTCGCTAATACCATTATTACTCCTATCCTTAGTATTAACATTTAAAAATGGAATGTGTGAGGGATTTTGTCCTTATTCTTTTACCCGTCGGAGGTACACATTCGCTCATTTGCCCCCCCCCCCCCCCCCCCCCCCCACCCCCCCCCCCCCCCCCCCCCCCCCCAACTTCTCTTCTTTCCTCTTCTCTCCTTCCCTCCCTCCCCTTGAATTGCTGTCTGTCTTTCTTTCTCATAATTATGTCTGTTATTCTTTATTTCGTCTTCTTTTCCGCACCACTTTCTTCGTTTCTATTCTTGCGCGCTTTATATATATATATATATATATATATATATATATATATATATATATATATATATATATATATATATATATATACTTTCCCCAAGGGCTGGATGTAAAAAAAAAGTCTTGTACTTATTCTATTATCGTCATAAAAGAAACTGTTGCTATGGTTATCCTTCTCCTCTCTCTGTCTCTCTGTCTGTGGCAAGCTACCCTTAACTTCACACTATAACCGGAACAGCTTTGTTCTTGAAGCACCCTGTCCTTACAATCCCCACACAAACCTGTCAACTCACTGAAGGGCAGTGGACACACACACACACACACACACACAGGCCACCACCAACAAACAGCCTTAGGGCAGACAGACAGACTCGTCTACACCTTGTTCAACAAATAGCATTTCTTTCTCTCTGCTTGTCAACCACGGAAGCAGCCCACGCTTCTCGACAAGTGTCTTTTTCTGTCGCTAAATACACACACACGCCGATGTTAAAAATCTTCCGGTTCCTGTTGGTATCTGGGGACTGTCAGGGAGCTGTGATTGACTGACTGAAGGGCTGGATGGCTTTGACACAGAGAGAAGATCTTCACACCTCTTGGCGGATAAGTACATAGGCGAAGTGTGGCTCGTGGCTCTCACACTCTTGTTAGTTAATTAAACAGAAGCCGGGAGAAGCGGAACAGTAGCCTGGTTTTAATTGTTCGACGCCTCGGAACAAGCTCTTGCCATTGTCTGGGTAAGATTGAAAGTTTCCGGGGCAAGTGTGGAAACGTCGGAGAATTTGATGACAAAGCAGCCTCAGTGTTTTGCCTTGAAGACTTGGTTGGGAGGTAGACATCGTCAATGGTTTTGGCGGAAAGAGCTTGTTAAGTTGATTAAATTTCTGTGATTCGCAGCTACCAGAGTTTTCAACTTGGGGACGAGGGGAAGGGGACGATCTACGTTCATTGTCAGGTCTGTCTGTCTGTCTGTCGTCTGTCTGTCTGTCTGTCTCTCTGTAATGCAAGGAGATGAATAAAACTTGTTTGCAGATTAAGTTGGAAACAGACATGTGTGATAATTAGTCGATATAGATGAACTAAAATTCATAAATCCACACGACTAAGGAAGGAAGGACAAAGAGAAAGAACAAAACAACGAAACAGAGCAGACATCATTCATCACGGCATTCTTCTTCGTGAATTACATCCCAAGAACGCGAAAAACTGACGCGGACATATTCACACACACACACACACACACACACACACACACACACACACACACACACACACACACACACACACACACACACACAACGTGTTTACAGAAAAAAAGGACTAATCAGGAGGACAAAACCAACCCCTCTCCCCTCTTCCCCCCCCCCCCCGTAAAAAAGCTCTAAAGAACAGGTAAACCCTACCGGAAATTCCACAAATATAAACAGCAAGAACCTTATGATTGTAGAAGAGGTGTTCGCATTTTAGATATGCAATCGCTCTGATTTGTTTTCACAAGATGTAGCGTTATATAAACTATGATACGTTGTTGTTCTTGTTCTTCTTCTTCTTCTAAATATCATCATTATATAAATATTAAATAATATATATATATATATTATATATATATATATATATATATATATATATATATATATATATATATGTATATATATATATGTGTATATATATATATATATTGTGTCTCTTCTTTTTTTCAAATTTCGATCAGGTTTTGTTTTTCTTTACCTTTTTAAAAATCTTCAAACAATTAGAAACATTTTTCACAACGGTTTTCAAGCTTAAGAAGACAATGAAACCGATAACAAAAATTAATGATTTTAATGAAGTTTTTCCATCCTATCATTTCTTCACCTATCTCTAAGAAATAAAGAAACATCTTTTAATTCTATTTTTTAAAGGTCATTTTGCTCCTAGAACTAAAAAAACCAAAAACTGCTCTCCTCTTCCTCCCTGCCCCATTTTTTTTGGGGGGGTGGGGTCTCTACTTTTTCGTGTTGTTTCCCCCTATATTTATTTATTTGTATTTTCGTATAGTTTTCATAAGCTCTAAGCCTTAATTTCTTTCATATTGCGGTATCTACACTTTTTTCCCTTTCCGTTTCTTAGCCTGAGTTCCAGC
>CM054143.1:65399253-65433553 GCA_028751875.1 Rapana venosa
GCTCTGTAACCAACAGCTACTGTCTCTTTCTCCTTAATAACCATGAGGAAAGTGTATAGTAGAGGGGCTCATGGCAGACAACCCTTCACAGTCTGGGGTTGTACCTCTGGCTCACCCTGAGGAGGCTTGAGAGGGATGGGTGTTAAACAGAAGCAGGAAAAGAGAGTGGACAAGCTTCAACCCCCACTCTCTGGAAAAGGTATGGAGCAGACTGACAGTTTCCTGGGTTACTGGGGGAGGTTGTGTGTGTGTGTGTGTGTGTGTGTGTGTGGTGTGTGGTGTGTGCGTGCGTGCACGCACGCTGGATGTGTGTGGTGTGTGGGGGGGGGGGGGGGGGGGGGGGTGGGTGGTGGGGGGGGGGAGGGGGGGTGGGAGGGGGGGGGGGGGGGGGTTTGAAGTTTCATGGATAAAAAATAAAGGTGTCCCATAACCTGTGTAGTAGTAGGGAGTGAGGCATCAGAGACCCCAGCTTCTCTAGGGGCCAGCTTATTGAGGGCGCCGCCCATCTCCTCTCCCTCCCTGCTTTACCTTCCCTGACCCTAAAGAAGACAGATACCCATTTACAGCTGGGTGAACTGGGCAACTGTACTGAAGCCAAAGCACATGAACAGGCACCCTTCCACTTGGTAACCAGCTGAATGCTGCTTAACCCTAACTTGAGGGAAAGGTGACTTCTGGGACTTAAGACCCCCCCCCCCCCCCCCCCCCCCCCCCTCTCTATTGTCCGACTTGGTACATGTGGCGAAGCCTCTGCTACAGCCACCCCCCCTCCCCCCCCCACACACACACACCTACTCTCTCTGTGCACACTTGTCCAGCCTAAAGGTCACCTGTTTTGCCTTTCGGAAGAATAGGCCACTTGCGCCGGCGGGAACGAATGACAAAACATAACCTCAGGCACAAAGGGACTGGGTGTAAATAACAAAAAGAGCAGTTAGCGTTTATTCCGTTTCCCTTGAAATAAAAGAATGAAAAAAATAATAAACAAATATCTCAAGCAGCTGGAAATGGTTAAGAAACATCATTTTATATGTCGGCCATCTCACAGCAAAGTGTGGTTCAGGCCTAATTCATGTTTAGCTTTTCCCCACATGTTTCCTTTAGCGATCATCCCGGAGTGGGAATGCGGCTACCTTCATGGTAAAACCTTGCATACGCGAAATGTCACAATGACCCTAGGAGTCCTATCCGGGAGCGGGAAAAAAATAGCCATTAAGGGTTATCAAAAAGTAACTGTTAAATGTCTAAATATTTGACCCCCCCCCCCTGTTCTGTTTCACTCAATTCTTTGGTGTGCATATTTGATCCTTTCTGACTGACTTAAACACGAACGAATACTGATGTGGCTAGATTTGGTCTTTTTATGTATTTAATGTTGCTCTTTTTATTTATTTCATTTTGAAAAGTTTCTATTCATTGTTTACGCTGCTCAATAATGGTGCCTGTCTGTTTTGTTCTCATAGTTTCTTCAACTGTTACATGTGTAAAGACACCATCACAATTTGTATGTGCATATGTCTAAAAAGGACTTTAATAAAATCGTTTGCTGTCTTGTCTAAATTATCAAATGTATCGAGGCTACAATGTGACAAAACATGAATAAAATTCTGGTTTAAAAATGACATTTGTAAGCCTGAAGAACTCTATTGACACCATGCACTGCCATGAAAACAAGGAATGCACTAACTAGGCTGCTACAATGGCAGCCTTACGAAGAAAAGCACGCCTTCCGTTAAGCCACGCCCCTATCAAATTCACTGAAGTACGACGTTGTATCCACCTCTACCTCATAATCTAAAATCGACACACATTTTTTACCGCTTTAAATGAGTCATGGGTTTTCTTTAGACCATGTAGGATAAGCACAGACTTGATCTCTGACTCACTGCCGGCTCAAGCCACACTATAGTTATTGTCTCAAGGCCCCAGGCACCTGAGAATACTGACCTGCAAAATCCGCTCCTTGTTTTTCTGCCCCGGCTTTCTGATGTCGCCGCGCCGATCGTCTGCTTGAAAGGTTCGCGAGTGATCGCCCCTGATTGAAGGGAGGCGACTGCTCGCTGGGTTTGTCAAGGTTTTGCTGGCTGTTTTGAGGGTTGTTGTTACAGTAATTGGATCCGAAGTAAGAGTTGAATCACAACTTGGAGGATGCCTCAGGTGGGCAGGTTTACAGCAGTTTCGGTTTAATGGTTCCAAGTATAACAAACATCTAGCAGGTCTGTGGTTCAAACCTGATCCTAAGCTGTTGTTTTTCTCGTTTAGAAATGCGTATGTTTTTGGGGGTGCTCCTTTTTATTTTTATTATTACTATTTTATTTTATTTCATTAAGTTTTATCCTTTTGTATTAAATCGTTTTGTTCAACAAGCGGCTCACCGTCACCCTACCACTCCTCGCTGTTGCCAGTGATGCGTCAGTTGGGCGAAGATCGTGTTGCTCACCTTTGACCTCTCTGTGGATTTCAGCGTGCCGATCAATCGCTTTTTTCTGCTTGAAATCTCCACGTCAGTCAGTTAGATTTTGTAACTGACCTTCCTGGGATGGCTCAAGTATTTTTTTGACTTGACATACATCTACCTACCTACCCCAAACACCTGGTACTGCATTTCATTCTACTTCCATTGCATTCATTCTTTGCTATCGTTTGCTGTGGTGGTGTTGTGTAGCGTTTATTCACACAACGAACACATTCCTCTCCCATTCAAAAGAACAGCAGCAATACATACTAACTCTGAATAAATCTGGAAAATGTTAAACTTTTTATTTATCTATCTATATTATTCTTTTATTTCGAGGAAAATGGAATATGCACTCATTTGCTTTTTCATCTGTTCCCCGTGTATATGCCTTTTTGGGGTAAATTTTGTCATCCGTTTCCGCCGGCACACAATGGCCTACTCTTCCAAAAAGCGGAATGGGTTTTAACGTGTGCGCAAGATATTCTGCGTGCGTTCGCACACGGGACGTCGGATTTTGGGGAGAGTGGAGTCGGAAAATGTTAATTCCATGGGAAAAAATCCTCTTGAACGAGAATCGAACCCGGGTCAGCAGATCACGAATACATCACTCTAACCACCAGGCTATCCCGTCCCCCGTGGAGATTTCAAGCAGAAAATAGCGATAGATCGGCACGCTGAAACCTACTGAGAGGTCAAAGGTAAGCGAAACGATCTTCGCCCAATTGTCGACTCCCCCAGTCTCAATCATCCCAATCCCCCAATCCAATCCCTTGACACCTGTGCATGGGAAAAGAGCAGCGTGAACTACTGGTTCTCGCCTCACCTGTCTCTAAGTCCATCTCCAACCTACCTGCTCAATTAGCAGGGCCCTAACCTCACCTGTCCAGCCTCAGACATCAAAGACACCGGGCCCATAGTGGTGCCCCACTCTCTCTGTGCACACTTGTCCAGCCTAAAGGCCTCTCACACCATCCAAACCCTCTCTCCAGCCTGTCCTACCGCGCAAAAACAAGCTTGTCTAGCCCTGCTTTGTGTGTGTGTGTGTGTGTGTGTGTGTTTGGAGGGGTGGTGGTGATTCTCTCTCTCTCTCTCTTCTTCTCTCTCTCTCTCTCTCTCTCTCCTCTCTTCTCTCTCTCTCTCTCTCTTCTCTCTGCGTCTCTTTCTCTCTCTCCATTGATTTGTCTACTAACTTCTGATTTCATTCTGTGTGTGTGTGTGTGTGTGTGTGTGTGTGTGTTCATGAGAGCTTAGTGTAAAAAAAGCCTCTGGCCTATCCAATTATCCTCAATATTCGAGTACCTCTCTCTCTCTCTCTCTCTCTCTCTCTCTCTCTCTCTCTCTCTCTCTCTCTCTCTCTCTCTCCTCCAACCAAAAAAAAAAATCATATCAATACCACAGGTAAATTGGAAAGTTCAACACAGACTGCTGTATTTCAAATATTATTGCTGAACGTTCACCACCGCGGTAAGAGCACTGCGCAGAGATGTCCAGAAAACCCCCCAACCCAACCTCGGAGCACTGCTTACATGGGGGAAGAGGGGGGGGGGGGGGGGAATCAGAGGGAGGGAGGGTATGTTGAAGATGTGGGGACCATTGTTGAAAAGGCGAGGACCATTGTTGAGGGTGTAGAGATCATTGTTGAAGGAGTGAAGTCCATTGCAGCCAAGTGTCGGGCAGCCTAGTGTAGTGTGTGAGGACAGGATTAGGGCAGGTGCTACTGTTTTCTCAGCGGTCAGTTTTTGACTGTGGTCACTGAGGTCTTTGAAGCGAGCCTAGGCCGCCCCTGTTGAGGGAGTCACTGAAGACCCAGAAAAGCGAGTGTTGGGATCCGTTGATGGGGAACTAGATCCTCTCCCACGCTTCTTTGTCTTGGGTTTCACGCCCAAGTCGATGCGCCGGGCCTGACTGTCAGGTGCTTAACGGCAGCGCAACGCATTTTTGCTCATAATTATGACAGATGACAATAGTTGAAGATCTTTGGATGCTCCGTTGTTGTGTGGCGCTGCTCTTGTGGCGACGTGCTCTCCCTGAGGAGAGAGGCCGAATTTCAGGCAGAATAATCTGCCGTGACTTAAAGTGGTATACAACACAATGCCACTATTAATACTGCTGCTGCTGCTACTGCTACTACTGCTGCTGCTGCTACTGCTACTGCTGCTGCTGCAACCACTTGTTATTATCAGTTATCATTTTGTTTTCACAGTCAAGCTCGATAGCTTTGGTAGTTATCTCTCCTATCGTCGATTACAATATCAGTAGTTATTTCATTGATTTGACTGACTGACTTGGTTGAGGGATTCACTACGCTTCCTTCACGGAGACGTCAGGCCTTCAGCTCGTTTGGAAACCACCGCCCACGCTACAGCCTAGTGGTTAAGACCGTTCAAATTCAATCGCATGGGCCCACGAAGTCGTGGGTTCAAATCTCGGCGCCGTCTCCTGAATTAAGGGTAGGGATCTTTACCATCTCCCAGGTCAACTTCAAGTGCAGCCCTGCCAGTCCCATAATTCCCTTCGTGTATATTATACACATGCAGAAGATCAAATATACACGTTATAGATCCCATGTCAGCGTTTGGTGCATTACGGCAACACGAACATACCTAGCTACATCCCCGAAGTCGGAATGCAGCTACCTTCATGATGAGCGGAAACGGTGGCATACGCAAAATCTCACCATCGGTGAACCTCGGAGCTCTAGCCGAGGAACGAAAAAAACCCACCAACCCAAACAAACTAACAAGCAAAAAAATGTTAAAAAGCCAGTGTGCTGGTGTGGTTTCTGTCAGCTGTTCCTCCTCCAGCCACGCTGACACTACACTGGGAAAGTTGGTGATGATGGCACTATGGATGACCTGCTGCTGGTCTGGCTTGGCAGGTTTCTTCTACCCTCCTCCCCCACATTTTTTTTTATAGAGTGGACGTATGAAAGTAGGCTGTAGGGACAAACAGGAGTCCTATTTTTGTGTGGTTTGTTTGCATGTTTTTGTTGTTATTAGTGTCGATGTTTTTGGTTTGTTTGCTTGTTTTTGTTGTTATTAGTGTCGATATTTGTGGTTTGTTTGCTTGTTTTTGTAGTTGTTGTTATTAGTGTCGATGTTTTTGGTTTGCAAGCCGGTTAGTAGCAAAGAGTTACAAGCCTTTTTTTTCGTTTTGGTAATTCAAGACTATTGTTTTCTGTACAAAAATAATTTGGCCTGATCTTTGATAATGCTGCTGCTGCTGCTGCTGCTGCTGCTGCTGCTTCTGCTGCTGCTGCTGCTGCTGCTGCTACTACTACTACTACTACTACTACTGCTGCTGCTGCTGCTGCTGCTGCTGCTGCTGCTGCTGCTACTATTACTACTACTACTACTACTACTACTGCTGGTGCTGCTGCTACTGCTGGTGCTGCTGCTGCTGCTGCTGCTGCTACTACTACTACTACTACTACTACTACTACTACTACTACTACTACTACTACTACTACTACTACTACTACTACTACTGATGATGATGATGATGATGATGATGATGATAATGTATAATGATGATGATAACAAATCATGATGATACTACTACTACTACAAAATGACAATAATAATCATCATCAACATAACAACAACAACAACAATGATATCATCATGACACTGTGAATTCATGATAAAAAACCCAACTTCGTTTTATCTAATCAGTTGCCTCCTTGTCTTGGATCTGCTAAAGGGACTTCAAGTCTGGAAGAAAAGAGAATGATGGCACAGGTGACGGTTTACCAATGACCAAAAGGTCTTCGTCTCTTATCACGTTATTCTTGTTTGCTTGATGTCAGTAGTTTACCTCTGTAATCAGAATGTTGTCTCTTCCCCCCCCCTCCCCCACCTCTGCCATCTCTATCCATGCCCACTGCAGTTTTTGTTATCAATTATCCATTTATCCTCAGTCAATGTATTACGCTGCTTGTAAACGAATATTACTCTTGTTACCGTTTTCCTTGTTTGTATATATTTTTGTTTACATTGGTCGTAAGTTATTTCTATTAGTGATTTTGGTGTGTGTGTGTGTGTGTGGTGTGTGTGTGTGTGTGTGTGTGTGTGTGTGTGTGCGTGCGTGTGTGTGTGGGGTGTGTGAGTGTGTGTGTGTTTTGTGTGGGGTTTTGTGTGTGTGTGTGTAAACTGCTCGAAAAATGAACTTTATTATTGTGAGCGTTGTTAACTGTTTCATTAGCATTATTCTCAATCAATTTGAAACGTTTTTACGCTGCTTGTAAATGAATTATATTTTAAATATATATATATATATAAATATAATATATATAAAATATATAATATATAATATAATAAAATATATATATATATATAATATATATATATAAAAAAGCCCTTCGACTTGTTTGTTTTACAAGATTCAGTGCTAAAATATTAATTCCATAATTATCTATATATATGTATATACATATATATATAAATATATAAAATATAATATAATAAATATATATATATATATAAATATATATAAAATAAATATAAAAATATATTATATAATATTTATTTTTACTTTGGTTTAAATTATTTCTATTAATAATTTTTTACCCCTGCTCGTAAAGAACTTTATTATTGTTATCGTTGTTGCTGTTTCATTAGCATTTTTTTAAAAAAAGGGAAAACTGCTTTTAAAACTGCATTAGCTTCTCTCTCTCTCTCCCCTCCTCCTCATTCTCCTCTCTCTCTTTTCTCTCTCTCTCTCTCTCTCCCTCTCTCTCCTCTCTCTCCTCTCCTCTCCTTCCTCAATTCAATGAACTGGGACAAACAGCATCCACTTTGTGTTGATGTCAAATCAAGGCAAGAGTTGAACATTTCTCTTTTGAAGTTGTACAAACTCCCACCTTTGTTTCTCTTCAATCGCCCTAGACAAAGTTAACCCATTCAAACCCACCCTCCAGTCAATTCCTACCCTTTATTTGGCCACAAACCGCCTGTACAACCAAACACGGCGAAGGCATTAACTCATTCCGGACCTGTCTTCAGCATGTTTGTACAAGTCGCACCAACTGGGTTACGATCCATGCCGATGGCTTTCACGACTTTTGCCAATGTTTTTCACCCCCGGTGGGTTTGGCGATTTTCTCGATCACGTGCCCTGGCGGAAAGAGAAAAGTTAACAGGTTTGGATAGCGGGTCAGTGGTCATCTTTTGAAATTTCTTTATAGGCCTGATTTGGGGGTGACAGTTTTTTGTCTGTGTGTGTCCTGGAGGCTGGTGAATGGTGTGTGAATTTTCCATTCTTGAACGACTTTTCGGGGTGGAGCGAGAGAGAGAACTCGAACTCGAATGTTTTAATGAGGTAGGTCCTCACTCAAGAGAAAAAAAGACAAAAAACAAAAGGCAACAAACATGAAGAAATGCATAGCATATACACAATGAATCTGACAATAAACTTAATCACTTAGTTATACTTGCAATCAACTGCTCACATTAACATTCAATGATATACTAAGCCAGCCAATCAATACAAATTGACTAATTTCATGTCCATAGACATACAAATTTCTCTCACACATAAAGATACATTCACACTACCACCATCCACACTCGAACACCCATGCATTTCAACGACCAAACGAAGCAATCAACCCATCTTTTTATTATTTAAAAGTCTGAGACAAAAATGGAAACGACTCATCTTTACATCAGTTATTGCAATGAAAGTAAATGATGTAACAGCTCTCTTTCCACAGTCATCAGTTTGCAAACACAACACAACACAACACAACACAACACAACACACACACACACACACACACACCACCCCACACACACACACACACACACACACACACACACACAACAACCACACACACACACATCTTAGATGGCTTGATGAAAAAGCAAATGCATTGCTTATCAATGTACCATCTAGAAATAAAAATTTGATTTGACTTGATTTGACTTGACTTGACTTGACTTGACACACACACACAACACACACACACACACACACACACACACACACACACACGCACGCAAGTACGGAACGCACGCACAAACACACACACAGCAGGCAAAACAACTCACACATGCTCTCATGAATCAAATCAATACCAATTCCAATTAATATAAACCCATCCAAAAATGACACTACTCACAAATCCAATTTGTTCTACTTTAACAGAACAAAACGCAAGCGCAACCATACACCATGTCAATGCCATAAAGAGCAAACAAACATAGTTCAAGATAAAAAAAAAATCCACTCTCATACACGCACGTGCGCGCGCGCGCGCGCGCACGCACACACGCACACACATACATAGTGATAATGAATGCCCATATGAATAAATAAACCATCCAAGTCGACATTCTAATAACAAATCCTAATCATTCTTAACAGAAAAAAATGCACCCCATACACCATTGCATTACATAAAGAGCAAAACAAAAAACCCATAAAAGTTCAAGATAATCAGAATTTCAATGCACATACACTCGTGCGCTCGGGTACAAAAACACACACACACACACACCACACGCGCGCGCGCGCGCGCGCGCGCGCCGCACGCACGCACGCACAAATCAAAACACATACATTGACATGAATAACAATTTAAACCAGGACCTCATAGATCAAAATTCAAGAGAGGAGAGAGAAGAGAGAGAGAGAGAGAGAAAGCCAACATGAGGGGGTTGCTGAATGGTAAAAAAGACATGGGAAAGTTCAGCTGTAACAAACAAAGCAACACAAATCGGCAGAGGGAAACTATCAACAACTGGACCTCCACCCCCCCCCCCCCCCCCATAAAAAAACAACAAAAAACAACCACACACAAAAAACCAACAACCCCAAACCCCCATAAACCAAACCAAAACAAAAATCAACCACACCGAAAAACAAAAAACAAAAAAAATCCCAACCAAACAACATCAAAAACAGCAAACAAAAACAACAACAACAAAAAACAAACCCCCAAAGAAACAAGCAAAACTTGTGTCATCAAATATCTCCTATGTTGTTGTTGTGGTTGTGTTTACGTCCCAGCGGAGATTTCCGATTTAGGGACGGGTGTATCTCTTATTGTCAAGGCTTTGCACAGGTGTAAAGCTAAACTGCTAATTGCTACAACACCCTAGGAGTAAACAGGCGCTCAATGCATGAGGCTGGCTGCTGTAGTCTGCTGGGATATATGCTGCCTAATGTCATGGTTAGACACTGATCAAGAAGGGGCCCATATCATGTTTTTTGTTGTTGTAAAGAATAAAACATTTGCTACATGCAAATATAGAGATTTACCTGCGTGAATTTAAAGAATTTAGGTGTGTAAAACATGCCTGAAGAAACGGGTTTCTTGTACCTGTTATAGAAAAAAAGGCTTAGGAGTTTGAAGCATTTAGTTTTGGCAGCCATTTTGGATTGTTTCCATGGCAACAGTGCATAAAAATGAGTAATTTATAGATTTTTTGCATTTACAAGTGATGCCCTTTCAATATATGGTGCAACTGTTAACGTGAGCTTGTCAACAAAATTTCATCAGTTTCTACCCCTATGTAATAATAATAATAATAATAATAATAATAATAATGATAATATATGGAATTTTGTAAAACAAACAAATTGACGCGCTTGCACTCAAATCATTTACACGTATGCAACTTTCCTCAAATAACAAGATATTTCAAATCTATGCACACACACACACGCGCGCGCATGCACGCACGCACGCACGCACACACATACACACACACACACACACACTTAGGTGGTGATGAAGGAGATGAAGGATGCTGTTGAAAAGTAGGAACAGATATGAGGGGAAAGTGTCAGGTAGGAAATAAGTGCGTTTTAAGGCTGGATTTGAAGGTATCAAATGAAGGCTTTTGGCGAAGTGAAAGAGGGAGGTCATTCCAGGTGGATGAACCAAACAGAGAAAGAGCGACGGCCAACAGTGGTTTGTTTGAATCTGGGTGTTCAAAGCACAAAGTATCTGCAGCTGAATGAAGGGAACAAGATGGAGTAAACAGGTGAAGACAGTTACAGAGATAAGAGGGTGCAGATTTGTGAAGACATTTGAAACAGAGGTTATTGGTCTTATACTTCAGCCTCTGTGAGACAGGCAGCCAGTGAAGAGATCGCAGAAGTGGAGTGATGTGTTCAGATTTTTTTCTTTGTTAGGACCAGTCGAGCTGCAGAGTTTTGTATGCGTTGAAGAGAGTGGATGGATGATGCTGGAAGGTCAACCAAAAGAGAATTACATTAGTCTAAACGTGAAAGAATGAGAGATGTGACAAGCTTGGAAGTTGCGTCAGTGGACATATACTTGCGAATTGCGCTTATGCGCCGTAATTGATAGTAGCAAGACTGGCAGGTCTGGGTAATAAATGTTTTCATAGAGAGTGTGTTGTCGAGAACTACACCTAAATACTTCACAGAGTTGGCCAAAGGAACTGACGTATTTCCGGATTCTATTGAATTTGTCACGATGGAGGAAAGTTTATGTTCTGTCCCTATGAGTATGGCTTCGGTTTTATCAGCATTAAGTTTTAACTTGTTCTGAGTCATCCAGGTTTGAATGTCTTGAAGGCAGTTGGACATATTTGTCAGGAGGGAAGACAAGTTTTCAACAGTATCACTGCATTGAAGCTGAGTATCATCGGCATAGAAATGATGATCAATATGACGGTGGTTTATTATATGTGAGAGTGGAGCAGTATAGAGATTGAAGAGAGCAGGGCCCAGAACTGATCCTTGTGGGACTCCACATTCCAGTTTGATAGGTTCTGATCGAGTTTTGTTTACAATAACTTTCTGGAATCGGCCTGTGAGGTATGAACTAAACCAGGTGAGGGCTGTGCCATTAATACCAAACGTATTTTGGAGGCGAGAAAGAATTGAGTGATCTATAGTGTCGAAGGCTGCAGATAAGTCAAGAAGTGTGAGGAGGGAGATTTTTCCTGTGTCAGAAGCAGTGACAAGTGTATCTAAAGTATGGACTAGGATGGTGTCCAGATGACAGAACAACATAAAAGACAAAAATTAATGTACTTCATCTTCTGTTGCTTCATTACATAAAAAGCGTGTTGTATGAGATTCACTATTCATTCTGTATAGAAGTTTATAAACATTTATATCTGACACACCCAGAGAGAGAGAGAGAGAGAGAGAGAGAGAGAGAGAGAGAGAGAGAGAGAGAGAGAGAGAGAGAGAGAGAGAGAGAAGAGATGTGTTCACAGAGAAAAATTAATGGCAAACAGAGTATTGAGTGATGATGATAATTTAGAAAAGAAGTTTTCTTAGCTCTTCAATTTTATTCTCGTTTTTATCATTACCCCACCCCCTTTTTCTGGTGTCCCCCCCCCCCCCCCCCCCCCTTAACTTTCTCCCCCCCCCCCCCCCCCCCCCCCCACGACTTAAAAAAAATCATTACTTCTGTACTTGCAAAGCGAATGAACAATGTTTGGCGAGCACAGATGATAAAACCCAGGACTGGTAAAAGTGGAGAGAAACATCTTGAGGATACCCTGGCTCACGTTTGATAGTCCACAGCCTGTTTGAACACCAACAAGCAGCCGGCCATGGAGGCCTGACAGGAATTCGCCTTGGAGGCCGCTACCCGCTTTCTTCTGTTTTCAAAGACCGGGGAATTATTGCAGCTGTGTCCTGTTGAAATGCACTAGGCAAATTTGGCAAACATGCCCGAAGATTTCTTACACTTTTCCCTTCGTGCGAACGTGCGTGCGTGCGTGTGTGTGTGTGTAGGTGAGACAGAGAGAGAGAGCGAGAGAGAGAGAGAGTGTGTGTGTGTGTTTAAGAGAGAGAAGAGAGAAGAGAAGAAGAGAGAGAGAAAATGTTTTTCAACAGGTATTTATAAGTGTGTGTGTGCGCGCGCGTGCATGCATGCATGCATACGTGCGTACGTGCACGTGTGCGTCCATGCGTGCCCCCCAAAAAAAGGAAAAAGAAAGAGACAGCCAGTCATGCATGGAAAAGAAAAGATGTCACGAATTTTAATCCAATAAACCCGACCTACACACACACACACCCACACACCCATGGGGCAACGTAGACAAACTGTCAATAACTGCTGTTTGGGCCAGCTGTGGTGTGTGTGTGTGTGTGTGTGAGGAAGCACTCAGTCAGTCAGTCAGTGCCTCTCGCTGTGCCCCTAGGTCTGTCAGCCCTGACACGACTGTGTGTCTCCACCCTCTCCTTTCCCCAGTGTGACCCAGCCTAGATCTGAACCTTCCACATCAGCCACACCACCACAGTGCAAGGGAGGGAATCGACTGAGTTGTGAAATGGTCCCGACTGATTACCGAAAGAAAAGAAGAAATAAAAGAACGGAAGGAAGGAAGGAAGAAAGGAAGGAAGGGACGACGGGAGGAAGGAAGGGAGGTCGGGAGGAGGAAGGGAGGAAGAAGAAGAGAAAGGAGGGGAGGAAGAAAGGAAGGAAGAAGGAAGGAAGCAGGAAGGAAGATGGAAGGAAAGGATGAAGGAAACAAAAGAAGGACGAAAGAAAGGAAGAGAGACAGAAAGAGAGAAAGAAAGAAAGGAGGAAAGCAAGAAGGTAGAAAAAAAAAAGATTGAAATGAAAGGATCCCAATAAACGACCTGAAAAAGGATTGAGGAGAAAGAAGAAAAGAAAAAAAAAACGAAAGGAAGAAGGAAAGAGAGAAAGAACGAAAAAAACAGAATCAAGTGAATTGAAACGGTCCCAACTGACGAATAAAAAAGAAAAAGAAAGGAAGAAAGAAATATAAAAGGGAAGGAAGGAAGAGAGAGAGAAAGAGAAGAACCAGTTGAACTGAAATGGTCCCAACTTACAATTAGAAAAAAAGAAACAGAAAGGACAGGAAGAAGGAAAGAAAGGAAGGAAGAAAAGAAAGAAAGACAGAAAAGAAAAGAACAAAAGTAGAAAAAAAGGAGAGAACGGAAGAATTGAGAGGGCTGAAGACACAGGGTCAAAAAGAACAGAAATAAAAAGGAAAGAAACAGAGAGAAAGAAAGAAAAAAGGAGAGAAAAGAAGAAAACAAAGAACAGCAAAAAAAAATGAATAAAGGAAAAACTCAATAAACACAAACAGAAAGTGAAAAAACACCCAAACCCACCGAAAAATTGCGGAATAGGTATAGGCCTAAAGAAGAAGAAAAAGATGAAGCAGAAGAAGAAGAAGAAAGACAGATAAGAAAGGAAGTAAGTGAAAAGAAAGAAAGAGAAACAAAAAGAAAAGAAAACAAAGAACAGCTAAAAAACAAACAAAACCCCCAGCCTAAAACCTCTGCAAAACTGAGGAATGTTGATATAATTACAACTTTCTCATACTACACAAAATCTGAATAGTTTCACACAGAAAAGTAGGCCTATATGATTTTAGTTGACTTACACATACACACACACACACACACACACACGGAAGGTGGCAGGATGGTTAAGATGTTCGCCTGCCAACAAGTAAACCGTGAGGTTGTGGGTTCGATTCCCAGCCTCGCCCTTTCTTCCCAGTTTGACAAAAAAATCGAACTGAATGTCAAAGTCCTTCGAATGAGACTATAAACCGAGGTCCTGTGTTCGTACGCATGCAGAACATCTTGCGCACACGTTAAATCCTGTTCTGCTTTTCGGAAGAGTAGGCCATTATGTGCCGGTGGAAACATGACAAAATTTACAAAACCGCATACACACGGGGACTGGATGTAAAAAAACCACATGAGTGCTTATTCCATTATCCTTGATATAAAAGAATAAATAAATAAATAAAATAAACACACACACACACACACACACACACACACACACCCAGAGAAATAGTCTAAGGGAAATAACCACTGAACAAACGTCTAACCCTAGTTATTGTCCTTCGTGATTGAATGGAAAGAATCATTGTCCACAGTTAACTTCAGCAATCATAGTTACTCGCGGTGAGAGTTCATGTCTCTATATCAGGGATTCCACAGTGAAGTGGTTAAGGCACGAGAATACTTTAGTACTGTTCAAATCTCGGTGACACCTAGTGAATTAAAAGTGATTTATTTTTGTTTTTTGGTATCGACTTTCAACTGCAGCCCCAAGCCAGGGGCCCACCCTTTTTCTTTGGTAAAAACCCCCCGAGCCGGAGACCAATAAAGGAAACGCTCGGGTTTCCCGAGCGTTTTGGGTTTGCAGAAAAAAGGGGGAACTGAAAACCCAGCAAAAAAAAGGGTTAGCAAACCCACTTTTGGGTGATTGATCAGTGATTGACGCTTTCACGGGAGTATTTTCATCTTTTCTTTTTTTTTTCTTTTTTATTCTTTTTTTTCGAGGTAAAGGGAATAAGGCACTTATGTGCTTTTTTGTTTTTTTTTTCATCCAGTCCCCTTTGTGAAATGCATTTTTGGTAAATGTTGTCACCCGGGTTCCCACCAGACACAAGGGCCCCTACTCTTCCGAAAAGGGGAATGGGAATTTAACATGTGCGCAAAAATTTTTCTCGTGGGTATGCGGCCCCTAGTGGCCGGGCCTGCAACTGTTTTTGTGGAAACAAAACCGAAACCGAAACGCTTTAGCACAAAAAACACCACCATGGACTTTAAAAAAAAATTTTCAGACTACCTAAGCTTTGGCCCACAAATGACAGAAGGGAGGAATTTTAGTGAATAGCTCTTTTGGGTGCTTGCAGGGTTCTGCAGGAGGTGACTTTCCCTTTTTGGGAAAAACCAAAAAACACTGGGGGAAATAATAGTATTTTGGGGGTTTTGGGAAGCGGGAATGTTTTACCCACTTCGGGTTTTCTTTTCTCTCCATGAAAACAGAAAAAAAATAAAAATGCACAGTGAAAGGGGTTTTTAATCGCATTTTTTTTTCCAAAACAGTGTTTTAAATTTGCTTTCCCCCCTTGTATCACTTTTTATTGCGTTCTTGGCTGGGGTTTTAAAATCCCCAAACGCTTTTATCCCTTTCTTTGGAACAAACTCTCTCACTGTTTTTCCCTGTCTGTCTGTCTCTCTAAAACAACACCACAACACACACAAAATACCACACAAAAGGGCAGCGGGGCCGCACGCACACAGCCCCCGGAGCCCACACCCCCAAAATTGCTTATAAAGCATACCATCGGGAAAAAAAAATTTGGGTTTGGGACTTCACAAACACACACACGGGCCCTTTTAAAAGGCAGCGTAACGCATTTTCGCCCCATATAAACAGACAAACAATAGTTGCTGTCTGAGTTTGCGACCGGCAATGAAGAAAATGGGGGGAAAAATGTAGGCTGTGTTGGACGGGCCAAGTTTTTCCCAAGTCTGCAATTTCAATCACCCTCAATTAGATGATTTGCAAGCAGAACTTTTAAATTTGTCAGTTTATGTTGTAGGGGGGAGGGGATAGTCCAGTGGTCAGAGCCCTCACTTTCCCCCACCCAAAGGGTTTAAAGCAGCGCCGAGCGGGGTTTACCATTTTATGGGGACCTTTGCTGGGTTTGGAATTCAGTATAGCCCCCAGTTCACCCACCTGTAAAGGGGTTTTACCCCCCCTTTTTTGGGGGTCGGGGGAAGGTAAAGCGGGGGGGGAGAGGAGATGGGCGCCGCCCCTCTTTATGCTCCCCCCTAGAAAAGTGAGGTCTCGGCCCCCGCTCCCCTACGCCCTTTTATGGGTTTATGGGACCCCTTTTTACCTTACTTTTTATGTTGAAACAGGGAAAGGAATCTAAAAAGAACCCAAACAAAAAACAGCTGAATAATTTTGGGAAAATATGGGAAAATTGTGTGAATGAATCATTTTTATGGGTCGCAGAATTTGCCCCGGGGACAAAACCCACCCTCTGTTGTTTAAAAAAAATGCTGACAAAAATTACACAGTTTTTCCCCCTTACTCCAGCTCCGCTTGAACGGGGAAACCCCTTTTTTTTTTTTTTGTTTTTTGTTTTTATTTTCCTTTTTTTTCCCCCTCTCCTCTGTGCTGTCCCACTAAAGAGACAACGCTTTTTGGGGTGTGGGGGGTGTGGGGTGTGTGTGTGTGTGTGGTGTGTGTGGGGTAGGGTAGGGCTGTCACCCCATAAAAAATATATATAATTTTATATGTATAATGTATATATGAAATTTTACATATATAAAATTATATATATTTTATTTATATATTTTATATAATATTTATATATATTATATCACTGTTCCCCTGGTCCGAAACCCCGCCAGGGCCCGTGGGGGGCGTTTGCTTTGGTGACAAGGGTTTTGGACCGTTTGGCCCCAAATTAGCGGGGGTGGGGGGCGAGTTGCCTGGGTGACATAAAGCCCCCCCCTTTCCCAATCACGGATGCGTCGGCCCACTTTTTTCCCCCTCTTTTCTGCCCCGTTTTCCCTCTTTCCCCGGGCCGGTTCCTTGAATTTTTGGTCTTTGAAAGTTTTTCCTGAGCGTTTTTTACGTGCCCTTTACCATCTGATTTTCCCCTCTTTTTCGCCGGGCCCAGTGGGTCCCCGTGGGCCCCGCACTTTTTTAAAGTGATTTTTTGGGGGGGACTTCATTTTTTGGTGACATGGTCCTTGTTTAGATCCAAGGAGCCTTCGGGGCATCTCATTTTTTTACGGCTTGGATCCCCCTTTGTGGGGTCGGGCGTTCAGTGTCCATGCCTCAATGCGAAAAGCTTGCTGAGGTGACTACGCTTTTAAGTAACTTTCCCTTTTGGGTTCCGAGAGGGATGTTTCTTCTCTCCATAGGGGTCTTCAGTTTGCCATTGGCTGCTGTTTTTTCCCGGGCTCTTGCTAGGTTTTGGGTCTTCGATCCCTCCTCATTATAAAGGGGCTCCAAGGTAATTGGGAAAGGGGTAAACCCTGCCCTCCGTTTTTTTTCCGCGGGGGAGAGTGACCCTTGGTGGTGATTGGCGGGGCACTTTTTTGTCATGGGGTTTTGGTTTTCTGGGGCGCTGTTTTCCCAAATCCGTATCGTGGGATTTTTTCGTCCAGTTGCTTCACGGGGTTGGCCATTTCCTTTAATTTTCCCCGCCCGTCAATTCATGGGCAAACCTGGGGTTTGGGTGATTGTTCGCCCTCCAATGCTGACTGGCCTGTGTGGTTTTCCCAAAGGGCGTCAGTCATGGCTTTTGAGGAAAATGTTAAACAGTGTGGGCGACAGCAGCCCACCCCGTCGGACCCCCAACCCTGAGGTAAAAAACCCTTTCCCCTACCGTCCCCTTTGTACGAGTACTGCACGGGTGGCCTTTGAGAGAGTTCCTTGATGGTGTGGATAAAGCTTTTTTTGGCCCTTTTGAATTTGTTCATGGGGCCCACAGAGGCGTCATGCCAACTCAAATCGAAGGTTTTTTTTTAAAAAATCAAAAAAGACGGGGAAAAGATGCCCTTGTTGATGTTTGGCTGTTTTTTCTCCACAAAAAAAACCCCTCAGGTTGAATATCTTTTTCTGGGGTGTTTTCAAATTTGGGCGGAAACCGGCCTGCTCTTCGGCGAGATCTCTTTTGCCTGGGGTTTCACCTTTTTCGGATCCCTTTCAGCTTTGGGAATTTACTTGGAAAGGGAATTATGGGGGGCTGATTGTCCTGTATTTTTTGGCATTGTGGAGATTTCCTTTTTTGGGGAGAGTAAATGAGGGTTTTGTGGGGTCCATGGTGAAGGCCACTCTCCGGTTGCCAGATTTTTTTCCCGAAAATTTAAAAGGATGTTGTCCTGCTTTCCCCCCCGTGTTGGATCAGCTCTGCTGGGATGTTTTTGGGATTCCTGCTGTTTTTCCCTTTTTTTCACGATCTAATTGCAAACTTCTTTTCCTGGGTTTAAAATTTGGGGGAAGTTGTTTTATTCGATGAGGTTTGGTTTGAAATTTACGCTGGAGCCCCTGGGCGTCTGTGTTTGTAGATTTGGGGAAACCCAATATTCCGGGCCCATTTGCCAACGTTTTTCCCTTCTTTTCTGTTAGGAAATTTCCCCTTCTTTTTTCCGGAAATGTTACTGATTTTTTTTGCCTGTTTCTTTTTTGGTGGGGCTCTTTCCCCAATTCGGTATGTTTTTCTGCTATTATTCTTTGTCAGGCTCTCTTTGATTTTCTGTAAAATTTTTTCTTATCCATTCCCCCTTGGTTTCCCTCACCCTCCCCTGATTTTCTTGTTTTCTTCTCTGTACTCAACTGCCCCGGGGCAGTTTTTCTTGTTTCTTCTTCTTTTTCCGTTTTTTTGTCAAATATTCAAAATTTCATCTGGCCCCAGGGGTTGTTTTTTTTCGGCGATGTTTGCCAAGGAGTTTGCTTGCTGCTCAGTCATCACTGTGTTAAAAAACTGGGGGGTTCATCGTTTTTCGGGCATTTCTTCAAGGGGCCAGCAGTGGGGCAAATTTTTCCCTTTCCTTTTGGGTTTTTTTGGAAAGGGCTCGGGATGGGGGGGCCCTTTCCGGTCTGTCCAGGTTTGAACTTGATTTGGGTTTGTTTTTGCCCTTATTGATCTTTTAAAGGGGGATTTCAAAAGTTCAGGAGACAAGGTAAATAAAATCGCTCCCCATGCCCTGCACCTGGGAATGCCCCTCGTCTGGGCTCTGTTGATGCCAGATCAAAACCCGGTTTCGGGCCCCGGGATGTAGTAAATCGGGTTTTTAAAGGACCCCATTGGGTGCATCCCATGTCCAGCGGGGGGAAGCCTTGTGTTCTCCAAGGGAAATTGGCGAGAAACCGTTCGTTGTAGTGGCAAATTCCAGTAGTCGGAGCCCCTCGCTCATTGGGATCGCATTACAAAAGGACCGCAAAATTTGCTCCAGTCTTTCGGGTGGTCTCCGCCCCCCCCTTGGGGGTTTCCAGTTTTCCCTGGATGATAAAGATTTTCTTTCTTGTTCATCTTACGAAAATGCCCTGTAGTTTTTTGTAAAATTTCCCCTCTACGCCCTTCTTTCATCTAGGTTTCCCGGTTTTTTGGTGGGGTTGGGGGTTTTGGACCCACTGTGAGGGTTAAGGGGCTTCCCGAGGCGGATGGCCATAAGCCGGCTGTTTCCCGGGGTAGTACCTTTTAAACCGGATTTCTTGATTTTTTTCTTGTTAAACAAAAAGCCAACCCCAAATTGATATGCTTGCCCTCCCTCCCCGAATTAGTAGAGCTTTGACCCTCGTCAAAAGGGGGTTCACCGGGGCTCTTTCCATCTGACCCACAGAAAACCTACCAAAATCCCGGTTTGAAACCTGTCCAGCCCCGTATAGCAGTTTTGGAGTTTGCCGGTTTGGGCCAGATTCTGACTTTTCCACTTTGCGAGGGTTTGATGTAGCCCCTTTCCTTTTAAATTTTTTGTAGGGGTTCCCCCCGTAGAAAAATTTTGGCCCCTTTCCCCCCTGGTCACTTGCCCACAGGGGTCCCGGGGTTCAAAATTTTCCCGGTTTAAAATACACCTCTGACCGGGACCACACCCCACACTTTATATATATATATATATTTATATTTTTTTTATATATTTAATATTTAATATTTTATTATTTATATATTATATATATGAGAGAGAGAGAGAGGAGAGAAAAGAGAGAGAGAATAGTTAGTAGTTTAGATAGTTTAGTTTAAAAAAAAAAAGTAAAAGTAGAACAACCAACATTTATAGAGGGTTCCCAAAAAATTTTAAACTTTTCCCTTTCCTTTCCAGTGTGTGGTTTGTGGGGTTGGTGTGTGTGTGTTTTTTGGTGTGGGGGTGTGTGTGTGATAAAATAAGCTAGGAAGTTGCCAATGTCCCAGTGACATAAATTCTGAGGGGGCTGTCAACTGGCTTTGCCATAAAAACATAGGAACCCTAACTTTCTGTCACTTAAAAAAATTTTTTAAGAAAAACAACAACCCTGTGTTTTGATGGCGTGGGGTGCGTGGGGGTGCGCGTGTAGGGTGCGTGTTTGTGTGTGTTTGTGTGTTTTTGTGTGTGTGGTGTGTGTAAAAGAGCTGAAGGAAAAAACTTTAAAACTCTCGTTTTTTAAAGGAAAAACAAACAAACGGCGGTGAAAGGGGAGAAACGCCACTTGGGAAAACAGCAGGGGTCGCATGATTGTCTCCCTTGCTTTGAAAGGCACAGAAACTAACTTACTCTTTTCCCCTTCCCTCCCCCCCCCCGAGAGGGGAGAGAAAAGGGAGAGAGAGAATTCCAAATCTGAAAAATTCCTTTATCTTCTGAGCGTGTTAATCCCAGTTTTAAAAAAACAGACTTTCCGGGAAAGTTGGGAATTCTGGTTTTTAAAAGCAGTATTTTAAAAAGGGGGGGTTTAAAGGGTGTTCTAATTTTTTCATAGGCCCCCTTTTTTGGGGTTTCAGTTTCACGTGTTTCACTTTTTCCTTTCGGTACAAGCTCCGAGGTCCAGCAAATGGGGGAAATGTTGCTAACCGCCACCGTTTTTGCCCCATGAGGTAGCAGCACCCCCCCACTTCGGGGACGATGTTTAAACACGGGGGAACAGTGACCATTTCCATTTTTTTTGTTTTGTTTGTTTTTTTTATCTAAAAATTTGTCATTCGTTTCCCCTCCGGGACAATGGGTTACTCCCCTTTCCCCAGGCGGAGGGGGTTTAAAAGTGTGCGTAAGAAAGATATCTGCCTGCGTTCGCCCCTCAGGACCTTGGTTATTTGGGCTCCTGTTTAAGGACTTGAGGGGGAGGTGGGGTCAGTAAATGAACTTCTTCTTCTTCTTTTTTTGTTTTGTTCTTGTTCTTCTTTTTCTTCTTCTTCTTTTTTCTTGTTGTTGTTGTTGTTGTTGTTGTTGTTGTTGTTTTTCTTCTTCTTCTTCTTTTTCTTTTTCCCCTTTTTCTGCTTCTTCTTCTTCTTTCTTCTTTTTTCTTCTTCTTTCCCTTTTTCTTTTTTTCTTCTTCTTCTTCTTCTCTTTTCTTCCCCGGAAACACAAGACAGCAACTATGGTGTCTGTCATAGGAGCGAACATGGGGGTTGCCCCCCCGTTTAAGGGGCCCGACAAGTTAGGCCCAGCAAATCCAACTTCAGCGTGGGAGAGGGAAATTTTTATCTTTTAAGTTTTCCTGGAAAAAAAGGGCAGGAGAATGGCCTTACGGCGAAAAAAAGGGCAATACAAAAAGGAAAAGGGGGACCGGAAGGAAAAAAGGAAAAAAGGCAGAAACAAAGAAAGGGTTTTTTTCCAAACGCAGAAAATTTTCCCCAAAAGGGGGAGAGGCATTTATTTCTTTCCCCCCCCCCCTCCCCCCGCATCCCCCCCGGAGGAAAGGGGAAAATCCTGAACGGATGCAAAGGGTGGTTTGAGGCCCCGGGGCCCTTTAGATCACGATGCAGCACCTAAACCCCTTTGGGTTTTCCCCCCCCTTTTCTTTGTGGGTGGGGTTTATATGGAAATTTCACACGCGTTGAAAAAAACGATGTGCTGAGCCTTTTTTAAACCCAAATTTCCCCCGTTTCGTTTGGAATGGGTTCGCGCATTTGGGACGCCTTTAATTTTCCCGTTTAGGGGGCAAGAAAAACCCAAATAAGGGGAAAAACACCCGATGGGTTTTAAAAAACCAAAGGGGGCCCCGGGCGGTTAGGTTTGCGATTTTTTCCCCCCAAATTTTTTTTGATAACTTTCATGCAGGGTTTCCCGTGCCTTATCTTTTTCGGTGCTCAGGAGATCAACTTCCCCGTTAAGATTTCCCCCTTTCACCTATATCAATTTTTCGGTTGGTTTTTGGGAAAAAAATGTATAGTATAAGTAGGGTTTTCATCTGTTTAAACCCTGGGAACCATCCGCACAAAGTATGCCTGCAAGGGGGCTATGACAGGACTTGATATCTTCCCCTTGTTTTTTTCTGTCAAGGTATGCTTGAAATTTTTTGGGTTTTTCTTTTTGAATTTATTCTATTTAAACCCCAAAAACGAAATGAACCGATGACTCGAGGTCTGAACAGACACGAGGGGGATGCGGCATGAAAAAATATTTTTTGGGAAGTGAGGGTTTTTTTGAAATACGGTTTTGGTAGGGGGAAAAAAACCCCCCCCACTTTGTGAGGGAAAAATTTATAAAAATGGAAATATTTCTGTTGTCTGCCCCTTCTCAAGGGCCTTTTGGGAAAAACACAACACACAACACCAAACCACCACAAACAAAACACACACACACAAAGGGACACACACCACACCACACACACACAAACACGCACACACACCCCGGGAAAACAAACCCCCAAAACACAAAAACACACACACACAAACAAGGTAAAACACACACACACAAACGAGGTAACACACACCCCAAAGGGACACACCACAGAGGTTTCACACCCCACACAAAACACAACAGGTATGTGAATCTTTCACAGCCCCGGACAGTCAGGGAATCTTGGGAGGCTTTCAACCGGGAATTAAAAAATTTACTCCCTTTTCCTTTGTTTTTCTATGTTTACTCTTATATTCATACCCCCATGTACTAAAGGGATCCACAGAAATTAAAAAACCCCTTTTTGTGGGAAAAACTAGCCCTTTTCTTAAAAAAATCATGTGATTTTGAACAAATTTTTTTAGGGTTTTTAAATTTTTTAAAAATTTTAGCAAACACTGTACCCCCTCAGTCCCTTGTATCTGCTAGCTTCCTTACCGCAATATGCATTTCCCCGGGGGGGCAACGCGGGAGGAATACAGGCAAACCCCCTTTTTAGGGGGTTTTTCCCAAATTTTCTCGTTTACAAAACCGGTTTTTGCTCCCATGTCCCCAACCCAAAAACAAGTTTATCAGTCCCCTTTTTTCATGCTTAAAAAAAATTTTGTGAAAATCACCAAAATTTTTTTTCCCCTCGCACTCAATTTCAAGATACTACTTTAAACCCCCAAATTAAAAAACCTGGGGTGCAGTCGGCCCTTGGGCACCCCAAAATGGCCTTTGTAAGGGAGGGAAAAAGGTGGTTTCAGGCGGACCATTGGGGGTTTTCCCGCTGTATTTTTCTTTTTACTTTTTTTTTTTCCCAAAGTCGTTTCTGGCTCACTCCAAGGTTTTTCCCACGGGGAAACTTTGCGTATTTTGGCCGTTTTTTCCCCCAAACCCCGAAGGTTTGCCGCATTCCCCACTTTGGGGACGTTTTGTTTTGGGTTGTTTGTGTTTTTCCCTAACTCACCCAAACCCCCGACATGAATCACAGGAAACTTTTTCTGTTTCATATTTGATTTTTCTTTCCTGTTTTTTATAAAACGAAGGTAATTTTAAAGGGATGGGAGGTTTTGCACTTGAAGTTTTACGTGGGAGAAAAGGAAAACCAAACTTTAACCCCTTCGCTGTGGCGGGTTAATTTGATTTCTTTTTACTTGAAAATAAGGGGGAGATCCCCTCCGGGGGATTTTTTTTGGGGGGTTTAAATTCCCCCCCTGTGGCAGGGGTATGGGTTACATGGGTTTCCCAGTAGCAGAGGGGGTAAACTGATTCTTTACGTGGGGTTTCCCCCAGGTTTTATTTGCCCCCAAAATACACCAATGCCCAAAACAGCCAAATTTCCCCCTACCGGGTCGGTCCCTCGCCCCCGGGGTTTCCAAAGGGCCCGGGCCTTCGTTGCTAACAGGGGCAGATGTCGAAAGTATGTACTGAGTAAAACGCCCGCAAAATTTCCCTGCCAGAAACAACACCATATTGGCACGTGGAATGTACGGAAAACTAAGAGCTGCAGGGAAATTTGGGAAAAACGAACCCTGAGATGTCCAGATAAACAAGGCACAAACCCGGGGTTGCGAAGGGAGGTGGAAAAACAAAGGGAGGGAAAAAAACGCCCAGGAAAACCAAAAAATTTTTCTACAGTGGAAAACAGGGTAAAAAATGAACCCCGGGCGTGGGGTTTTTTTCGTTCACCAAAAAACACCGGGGAAAAACCGTCATGAGCTGTCAGCCCGTGTCCAGGGAGAATTTTTTACCCTCCCCCTGAAAAGCCCCCCCCTTTAACATAATATAGTACAAGGATTTCCCCCCCACATCAGCACACAGTGAAGCCCTTAAAAAATTTTTTTGACCAGCTCCAAAAGGTTTTTGAAACAAACACCCCCAAAAAAGACATCCCGGGTTTTGCAAGGGACTGGAAGCCAAGGGAGGAGAAGAAGCATGGAAAGACTGGGAGGGCGTTTGTGGGGCCCCATTTTAAAAAACCAATTTAAATGAAAGAGGGTTTAGACTCCTGGAGTTTGCCCGTAACAACCACCTCCCGCTAGTGGGAAAACACTTGGCCCCACACAAGAAAACCAGAAAAAGGACATGGAAAAGCCCAAAAGGAGAAACCCACAACCAAATAGTTACATCATGGGAAAAAAAACGGTTTCAGTCTAGCCCTTAAACATCGCCCGACCCCGAAGTTTTTTCCCGGAAACAGAAATAGGGGGGTGATCATGATCTTTGAAGATGATTTCCGCTACGTTTTAAAGAAAAATCCACAAGCGAAAAAACAACCCCCATCAAATTTGACCTCGGAAAAAACTGAAGGACCCAGGGTATTAGAAATTTTTTAAGCAAGGATAGGTTTGGAAAATTTTTCAGCCCACTTTTGATAGGGCTCAGCATAGATACACCCGGGCGAATAGTTTCAATTTCGCGGTGGGTGGGAAAAAAGCAAACGAGCTTCTTTGGGAAAAGCCGACCATTTAAAAAAAAAAAGGGTTTACACCTAACATTTCCCACCCAAAAATGGACAAGCAAAAGAGCGAAGAAAAAAAAAAAATGGGAAACCAAAAAAAAGAGCAAACAATATAAAGGGGGGTTTAACAAAAAAAAATCAGGAAGTCCAGGGCGGAGGGAAAAGAGAAATTGGGGTGGTGAAAAGTGCCCAAAACAAAGAAAAGAACATCAAGAAAAACAAAAGCAAGAAAGCATATCAGCTGGTTTAAAGACCTGGCTAGCACAAAACAGAAAAAAAGGGGTTTTTTCCCAACCCAAAAAACAAAAAAAGGGGAAAAGGGCTCACTGCGACCAGGATATTCTGAACAGATTTAAAAGAAATTTTTGCTCCGACCGTATAACTATTTGAAAGCAGGAGATCCAGAAATCCCCTTCATGGGACCCCAAACAAAAAACACAGACAGTCACCCTATCCTCCCAGAAGAAGTGGAAACCGCGAAGATCGCTGAAAAAAGGGGGAAATCAGCAAAGGGGTGACAAAAATTTCCCGCTGAGTTTGGGCCAAGCGGGGGGGAAACCCTGCAGCGCCCCTTTTAAAGAATCTGAACAAGTTGGCAACAGGAAAATGGGCCCAAAAACCTGGAAACCCGTCCCCCTCATCATCACCCTCCCCCGAAAGGAAATCACAACAAAGCCTTTAAATTTCCGCACAATCACCCTATGTCACCCAAACAAAGGGCATGCGCAGGGTAAAATTGAATAGACTGAAGCCCCAAGAGAGACCATTTAATTTTGAGGGAAAAAAGCAGGTTTCAGAGCAGGGCGCAGCACAACGAACGATATTCAACCCCCGAAAAACAAAGTGAGCGGTAAACCCTTCCCAAAATAAAAGCCCTTTTCCACGTATTTATCGATTTTAAAAAAGGCATTTTTAAGGGTGTGGGTGCCGCTTTGTGGGCAACCTGAATTTGTACACATCAAAAGCCAAAAGTGATCAGAGTAAAACAAAACAGGGTGTACAACGAGGGGCCCCCCGTGCAGTTGAAATACAACAAAAAAACATTGGAGAATGGTTTCGAACAAAATTTGGAGGGAAGGAAAAGGGGTGTCTACTCTCACCCCACTTTTTCAACATCTTCCTTGAGAGAATTTAAAGGCTGAGGCACTGGAACATTTATGAAGGGTCAATCCGCATTGGGGGGCAAAAACGATCACAAAAAACCTTTCCCCTTCCCCGCCGATGAATTGATTTGGGAAAAGCAGGGGTCCAAAAAAAAGCCCTTTCCAGCCTAACCCGAACACTTGAATAAAAAAAAAAAAAAAAAAAAAAAAAAAAAAAAAAATTTTTTAAAAAATTTTTAAAAAAATTTTTTTTTTAAAAAAGGGGGCCTTTTCCAAAAAATTTGGCCCGGGAAAAAAGTTTTCAGAGACAAAAAAAAGTTTTCAAAACAAAAAACCCCTTAGGAACCGAAAAATTTAATTTTAAGACAGAAAGGCCCCGGAAACCCTTTTTTAAACCTTTCAAGGACCCCGGGGGCTTTTACCCAGGGGTAAGGCAGCGGAGATGAGGGTGCCGGGGGAATCCTTTGGTCCCAAAAAAAAACCCCTTAAGAGAAAGGGGAATTTTCAAAAACCTCAAACCATTGGCCCCCTTTTAAACCTTTTTTTAAGTCGTGAAAAGGGGCCCCCAAAATTAAAATTTGGGGACGTACAAAAACCCAAAAACAAATAAGTTTTCAAAGGGGGGTTTCCGGGGAAAAGACCAAAAAACCCAAGGGAAAGCGGGGGATAACCCCGAATTTCCGGCCAAACCAAAACCCTTTAGAAAAGGCGGGAAAAGCGAAAATTAAGGGAATGGGCAAGGGCCAAAAAAACCCCCCCGGGTAATTACGGGGCGTTTGAAGGAATTCCAAGGGAGGAAAAACAACCGGGAAAACTAGGGTTTTAACAAATTGGGGAAAAGGGCGGGCCAAAAAAAACATAAATGTGCAGGCCGTTGGAAAAAAATTTTTTGGGGGGAAATTTTTTATTTTGAGGGGGCCCCAACTTTTTTGTAGCTTAAAAAACCCAAAAAAATGATTTTTAATATTTTTGATAATACTTTTTGTTTTGTAGAAAAAACTGTTGAAATAAAATTTTTAAAATTTAAGTGCTTTTTGTTTATCCTTTTGGAAAAAAAAAAACATTACATCCTTTTACAAACTTTTCTTTCGGGTTTTTTCCTTTTAATCCTTTTAAATTTCTTAGCCAAAGAAACTTTTTTTAAAAGGAAAAACCCAAGAAACCACCGGCCCAGTTTCCCCCAAAGTCCAACGACGAAAAAAACAAAAGAAAAAAAGCCAAAATTTAAAAAGGAAAAATAAAAAAAACAATAAAAATTTTTTTTTTCTTTAATTTTTTCATCGGGGTTGGCCCAATTTTTAAAATCCTTTCCCCGGACCAACCCCCGCCACCCGTACAAAAACGCCACCCCCAACCCCCAGAGAACAAAGGAAACCCAGGAAAAACACCCCCGTCCCGAAACTTCAGACCAAAAAAACAACAAAAGGGGGGCAACCAAGAAAAAAATAAAACAAAGCAGGGGAGGGGAAAATTTTTTTTTGTTTGGGAGTTTGGTTTTAAGAGGAAAAGGTTAAAGGGGGCAAAAAACCCAAATTTTTGGGGGCGCCGGGAAAAAATTTTTTCAAAAGCGCCCCCTAACAAAAGCGCGTTTACTTTTCCCCCCCCGCCCTTTTTTTGAAAAATTTTGGGGAAACTGCAATAATTGACAATTTAAAATAGCACCAAAGACCTGAAAGGCCCCGATGGAAAAAGTTTAAAAAACCAGGCGGGGGGGGAAGGGGGGTTTTTTTCCAAAAAAAATTTTTTCCAAGGGCAACCCCCCCCAACCAAAATTTTTTGCTCCCGGGGGTTTTCCCTTTTTTCTTTAGAAAAAGGGGAGTAAAAAGTTTTCCCTTACAAATAAATTTTACGTTTGGGGGTCCGGGAAAAACTTTTTTCCAAAAAAACTGGCCAAACCCCCCTTTACAAATTAAGTGTCCCCCTTACGTTTTTCCTCCATTTAAATACTTCATCCCAAAAAAAAACAATTAAAAAAAAACAACAACCAAAAAAACGGTTTGATGGACAAAGGTTTTGGAAGAAAAATTTTTTCAGATGAAAAGGGTAAAGGGGGGAAAAAATGCTTTTTTTCTTTTTTTTTCCAAAAGGTTTTTCAACCCACCCCACCCAAATTTTAAACATGAAACCCCAAAAAGGGGAAACAATTTGCGGTTTTGCTTAGCCCAAACGGGGACCGTATTAAGTCCCTTTTCCCTTAAAAAATTTTTAAATTTAACCCCGGTTCTTTTGTTTGGGGTGTGTTAGGAATTTTTAACCGGGAAAATAAAAACAAAAGGGGCCAGGTTTTTCCCCCCCCAAATAATCCCGCCCCCTCCTTACTGTTTTCTCTCCATTACATACATACACTCACACACACTACACACACACACACTACACTACACACACACACACACACACACACACACACACACTTGGTATGATGTTGATGTCAATCAGTTGTTTTAAGTGACACTGAAAATGTTGTTTGCTGTGATCAGCTGGCATGACAAACAGTGAGTCCAAAACCAATGTGTCTTCCATCTTTTATCTTATATTTCTCCCCCATAATAACTGGCATGTTCAACTCCTTTTTATGGTTTTCTCCACTCCAACCCCGATAAACAGTGAATCTAAGTTAGGATGAAAGCAGTCCAGGGTTTCAGGGATAGCGAAGATGAAGGTTGGTGAAGGGTCGTCTTCCGATGCCAGCTGGGCTGACAAGATCATTTCCAAGTACATAGTCACGATGCGCTGACAAGATCATTTCCTAGTACATTGTCACGATGCGCTGACAAGATCATTTCCAAGTACATAGTCACGATGCGCTGACAAGATCATTTCCAAGTACATAGTCAGATCGCTGACAAGGGTCATTTCCTAGTACATGTCACGAATGCGCGACAAGATCATTCCAAGTACATAGTCACGAGTGTTCCGGAATATTCTATGCAGGAAAGGTAAGAGACAGAGAGAACCAGGTGGAACTTCACGAATCAGCAGCAGCAGCACAGCACATTAGTCTACAGGCTGATTTGTTTTATGGTAGAGTGCCCTGCCGTACGCTGCCCCTTGAGCTTGCCGAGTTGCCTATTTCGTTCTATTTATTTACTTCTTTATTTTTATCTTAACATCTTTGTTTCGAGATTTGGAATAAGCACACATGTACTCTTTTTACATCCTCCCGTGTGTATGCGTTTGTAAATTCTGTCATCTGGTTCCACCGGGACACAATGGCCTACTCTTTCCGAAAGCGAACGGATTTAACGTGCGCAAGACGTTCTGGTGCGTCACACACGGCTCGTTTATAGTCTTATCAAGGACTTAGGGGGTGGAGTCTGCACTGATGTTAACTGCAGGGGAAAATATCCACCTGGCTTAGTGATAATGAGCTTGGGTGGGATGTCATGTCAGTTTTGTGTGATTGTAATTGTGGCCTGTAACTTCAAGAAAAAAGGTCATAAAAAAGCAGTTCCAACTGCCCGATCACTGTCTTCTCTCTCACATGCCTTTGATTTTGTATTGATGTTGTTATTTTGATTGTTTTAATGTCTGTGAAAATATGGCAGAACATCCCTCGTCAAAGATGGTGGTGGTGTGGTAGTGATGGTAGTGGTGGTGATGGTGGTGGTGGTGGTGGTGTGTGTGTGTGTGGAGGGGGGGGGATGCTGTTGCTCTTTTGTTTTATTTTCTCGAGTGGGTAGGTAGACCTGAAGATGTGTTCAATCTGCCTCAGCAGAATCCAGACTGTTCTTCAGCAACAGTATTACATGCGTGAGGGTGGAATTATTCTGACTGGTTTCAGCACTAACTCGCCTGACTGATGCAATACATGCTGACCAATTGACTGACTGACTGACACTGCTGACCAACCAGCCAAACATGGCCGGACAACCAGCCAACCAACCAACCCAGTGGCAGTTTTGTCTACAATCTTCAGTATGAAAACATTGACCCCACTGAATCAGCATAATGATAATCGGCGGAGAGTCAGGTCTTCTCCCGTCACAACTAATGATCCGTGATGCACGTGACATTTTTTTTTCTGTTCACCCACAGAGGGCGCTGACTTTCTGGGCCTGCGCACGTCACTGATCCGTTGACAGTGATTTCAAATACTCAGCGACAGCCGAAGACGCTTGGTCACCACTCCCAGTAGTTTTAAGGTGAGGCCAAAGGTAAGTGTGTGTACTTATTTATAACTTCATTTTATCATTGAGAATTGCTTTGATATATTTGAAGTCGAAACACATGGGAAAAGCAAGAGAATTGTGGAAGGCTGCAGGTTTAAAAAATAATGTAGACCGGTTTTCCAAAACTGAAGTTGGGCAGATTATCATGGAGGGGCAAAATTTCCGCGCCCACTCCTGTAGCTAGATACCTACTTTTAGCTCCCTCGGAAATCGTTGCGACGTTGAACTGAATTCTTCGCCACTGGTGGCCAACACAGGGCTTTAAACGATGTTGCCTGCTGATATTGTAGTTCATGGAAAACGAAGAGAACGTGACAAGTGGTCACCAGTTGGGTTCTACAAAATTAAAAGGACATTTTCGTTTCAAAGTGCAGTACGCTATACTTTGCTGACTATGAACTTAAGGTAATTTTGTCCCCTTTAGTATAGTTTTAATCTTTGCTTTAAAAAAAATTTAAACATACGTACAAAATTCTAGTATTATACAAGTTTCACTACTGCCTCATGCCTTAAAGTGTAAGTGTACAGTTTCTCATAAAATACACGCACGACGCACGCTCACACAAATATATGTATGCTTATGTTTAGCCAGTTTTATTGTTCATTTCAGTGTTTTATCTGTATTCATTAAGAATGTTATTTTCATTAGTTCATTGCTAAATGTCTGGTGACACGTGGAGCCAGTGATAAAGCTTAGCGTGGGGGAAGAGAGAGCGTTGCTCTTGCGATTTGATTTGATGGCCGGGGTCGAATCACTACGATTTCCTCCCTTGAGTTAACAATAGAGCAACTCTACTCCCCCCAGAAAATTATTCGATGAAACTATACAAAGGTCCTGTTTGCAAACGCACACAGAATACCTTCCCAACACTAAAAGCCTGTTCAGCCTTTCAGGAAAAGGCCATTGTGTATTGGTGGCAATGGATGACAAAATTTACAGAACTGCATGCACGCTGGAAATGAATGTAAAAAAGCTCACGAGCATTATCGAAATAATAGAATTGAAATTGAAGATGCACACACGCATGCACACACACATACATACACACACAATATGAACGCACAGTGTGTTTATTGAAAGTTTATTAGTTTATTGCCAAATAAGTCTGACACAATTGTTCAAGAACAATCATTGGGTAATAAGACGTATTGTAATTTGTAAGTGAATTTCAACATGCGTGCGTGCGCGCACACGCACGCACACACGCACACACACACGCACACACACACACACACACACACACGCACGCACGCACGCACGCACGCACGCACGCAAGATATATTATGGCAATCAGTAATAGAGCCAATACTGCATAAGTAACATTTTATTAATTTTTTTAATTGAAAAGTCCTTGAATTTTGCACCGAAGAGTCTGTCACTATGAAACTATCCACAACGATCTATCGAAGACTTTTCT
Organism: Rapana venosa; assembly: GCA_028751875.1. Taxonomy (NCBI): domain Eukaryota; kingdom Metazoa; phylum Mollusca; class Gastropoda; order Neogastropoda; family Muricidae; genus Rapana; species Rapana venosa. The sequence goes on from CM054143.1 coordinate 65,430,894, forward strand.
CGTTAGCTTCAGCAGTGACTCCATTCCCTGGAAAGACTGAATGAGACTATGAACCCAGGTCCTGTGACACGTATGGCCTACACACTCACGCGCGCGCGCACGCACACGCGCGCGCACACACATAAATCGCCTGTTTAATGTAACAGGCGCCAACTATGACGTGATATGGATAGTACAAACATACCCAGCATGCACATTCTAGCTTGGCAAGGGATGGGCTCCACAAGGTTTAACTTGCCCAAGATGCACTGCCTGACTTGTGCAGTGCCCAAGGAACTCCTGAAGGAGTTGAAGTCAGTCAGCATCCCAGTCTGTGAAAGAAGTGCAGCCCATTCACAAAATGGTGTAGCTCAGTTGGTGATGGAAGCTTTTTAAAATTTTTTTATAGCAGTGAGCTAATGATTGAAATTATGGGGTTGGGTCATCTGCAATAATACTTTTTGTTAGTATTGTGTTTATGACACAGTTCTGTGCACATGCTTGTTATCACAGACTGGCCAGCAGCCTTGATTATTCTGATCAGAGAAGGCGAGATGGAAGTGTGTGATCAGAAGGCGAGATGGAAGTGCGTGATCAGAAGGCGAGATGGAAGTGCGTGATCAGAGAAGGCGAGATGAAGTTCGTGATCAGAGAAGGCGAGATGAAGTTCGTGATCAGAGAAGGCAAGATGAAGTGTGTTGGTATAGGGGTACAGTGCCAGTGGATGCTGTTGTGATAGCATGACATAGTCACCTCTTAAACAGGCCTCTGTAGAGAATGGGGAATGAGAAAGCCTTCAACACAGCTCTTGTCTGAAGCCAGTACGTTGCACGGATTTTTACTGATAGTTTCGGGATTAAACACAGTTCATTCGTCTTGGTCTTTGGAGTGAGGATATTCTACAGTTCTAGGGCTCTTTTTAAAGAATAGTTTCCAGAGTTTTCAGGGTTGAGTAAAAGAGCTGACGAGGTACTCAAGTTTGATTAGAGAGTGGAGTCATGATTTTGCAAGTTAGTATTGTAGACACTTCGGTACAGTGAAAATAGATCCAAAGCATGATTCCTCACATCTGAAACATTTCACAGGAAAGAAGCCGATAAGAGAAGCAGCTGATTGTGGAAAATTACAACTGAATGTAAAGTTTACAACATGAAGTAGAGCTACAAAACTGCAGACCAGCAATTGCCGCCTTGCCCAGTTCTAGGGCAAGTTTATAGAAAGTAGCTGAGAGCAAAATTATCTGTATAGTACTTGCAGAAAGTTGTGCCTGTCACTCCTTAGTTTCCTGCTGTTCTGATCAAATTTAACTTCTTCAGCTTTAGGAAATTGCTTCATGGATGTCTCCTGGACAACCTGTCAGTTGCCTTCAGGTGATCACTTGACACCAAATTAGAATGCTTCAACATTCCCTGCTTGAAAAAGTTAACTCGGAAGTTAAATCAGTAATTCAAACTAAAATGAATAGACAAAAACCCAAACTGACAAAGTACAATAAAAAAGGAAAAAAACTAAAAAGGGACAACAAATAAAAGAAAAATGATTTAAAACGAAATGAAAAAGACTTAGATTGAGCAGGAATAAAAAAAAAAGGGCCCCAAAAAAATTAAACCCCCAAAAACCAAAACGGGTTTCCCCATAGGAAAAAAGACTAAAAACAAACCCTAAAACTAAACTGAAAGAAACTGAACTAAATCAAACCCTCAATAAAACTAAACCAAAAAAACTAAACCAAACCTCAATAAAAATAAACCAAGTAAAACTAAACCAAGTAAAACTAAACCAAACCCTGAATAAAAATAAACCAATAAAATTTAAAAAAGTAAAACTAAAAAAGTAAAACTAAACCAAACCCTGAAAAAACTAAACCAATAAAACTAAACAAGTAAAACTAAACCAAAACCCCGAATGAAACTTAGCCAAACCCTGAAAAAAAACTAAACCAAGTAAAACTAAACCAACCGTATAAAACTAACCAAAAACCCCGAATAAAACCAAACCAAAACCTGAATAAAACTAAACCAATAAAACTAAACAAGTAAAACAAACCCAAAACCCGAGTAAAACTAAACCAAACCCGAATAAAACTAAACCAATAAAACTAAACCAGTAAAACTAAACCAAACCCTAAATAAAACAAACCAATAAAACTAAACCAAACCCTGAATAAAACTAAACCAATAAAACTAACCAAGTAAAACTAAACCAAACCCCGAGTAAAACTAAGCCAAACCCGGACTAAAACTATACTGAGTAAAACTGAACTAAACCCAAAACCCAAAAAAAATCAATACAAAATGAAATGGGACACCAGTAAATGAACCTAACTAAATGTCTCTGGAGTAAATAAGACTGAAATGAAAACCCTTTAAAAATTAACTGAAATAACTACCAAACCATTAATAAAACTAAACCAAATAACAGTAAACACCCCCCCCCCCAAACCCCAATATAAAACAGACAATTTACAAACCAAACCCTAAAAAAGTAAAAAATAAACAAAACCCAAACCCAAAATAAAAAGACAAATGTTCAAAACCAAACCATTAAAAAATTAAACCCAGTGAAATACACAAAGCCAAACCAACTCCAAAATAAAACCAAATTCAAAAAAAAAAAACCCCCCCCCCCCCCCCCCCCCCCCCATAAAAAAAAAAAAACAAAAAAAAAAAAACCCAATAACC
>CM054143.1:65434053-65452548 GCA_028751875.1 Rapana venosa
TCCTGTCTCTTTTATTTTTTGAATTTATTCTTTTTTTTCGGGGGAAAAAGGAATAAGCACTCATATGCTTTTTTTTTATCCAGTCCCTGTGTGTATGCAGTTTTGTAAATTTTGTCATCCGTTCCCACTGGCACACAATGGCCTACTCTTCTGAAAAGCGGAACGGGTTTTAACGTGTTCGCAAGATGTTCTGCGTACGTTTGCACACGAGACCTTGGTTTATAGTGTAATCCGAAGGACTGGTTTTCTTGATTCAAACAGAGTTTGTTAAAGAAATATGTCTCAAAAGTACAAGCACAATCTTGACAGGACAACAAATAAACTTACAATAAATAGTCCTGTCATTATTTAAATACACAGATAATGATGGCTGGCTTCAGGTTGCAACAGATGAACCTGTTCGTATGATATGATAATTATCATTTGCAGTTAATTGAGCAAATGTAATGACAACAATCTTTCCTTTGGACATGCAACATACCCACGAGTCGTCTGCTGGACTGTTATTCAAAAGCATATACAGAAAAATAAAGGAATGCAAAAACAATTTTGAAAAGTTGATTAGGTAAGAAGAAGGAGGAAAGAGCAAATGTTGTGGGGGAGGCAGATAAGAAAATGTGAGCACAGAGAGAGAGAGAGGGAGAGAGAGAGGGGGGGGGGGGGGGGGGGGGGGAGGCGAAAGCTTAGGTATGAAGACTGTATGGGTTGTTAATACATCGCGGTACACTGTCCATCTGGTCACTCAACCAGCATAATCAAGTGACGCTCCACCACGAAATGAGTGGCTTAGCACCTGACCCACTTTTCCGTTGGGAGCCATTTTAGGCAGGTTGTCGATTTTTGATATTTTGGTTAATTATAAAAATATAGCCTTTATTCTGCCTTGCACTGAAATATCAAGGCATAATTTTGTTTCCTTTTGCTTTCAAACGTGTTTTAAAAAATACCCTAGCCTTTATTTTGACCACCCATTACAATGCTAACTTGTCAATTTCTCATTTTGTCACTTCCTGCAGTCTATCATTTCAAGTTGTCATAACTGTTCGCAGAATTTTCCGATTTTGAATCTGTTTTTTTGTATTGGATATCGCTTTTATTACAGATGAATACCATGTCAATAACTAACAATTGACCTCTGGTGCAATGCGACTCTGATGTGGTGGAGCTGACTGACACTTAGTTGACATTGACACCTAATTATATACAATGGCAAATGGGAGATTGCCTACTACTTTGGGGAAATAAAGACACCCGTACCTGTACAAGACAAATGAAAAGGAGACTCTTATATATATAAGGAGACTCTTATATATATATATATATATATATATATATATATATATATATATATATATATATATATATATATATATATATATATACCACACAAAGTGAAAGCATAACAACCAGCATAATAAATGTTCCCCAATATTTCGGCTTTCGCCTTCCTCAGGGGGGTTTATTATGACGTGATGGAATGACGTCAATCTCAATTTTACATCATTGTGAAGTTTTTCGTATGACATTTTAAATTGAAACACCATACTGAGACGATGTTAGAGAGAGAGAGACAGAGAGAGAGAGCGAGAGAGAGAGAGATAGGGGGGGGGGGGGGAATTTTACCTGGGACAATTATGGTCATATAGTTTATGTTCACACACACACACACACACACACACACAAACACACACACTTGCGCACCCACGCATACACGCACGCATGCACACATATACACGCATATGCACATACACATACACATCCTTTCAGGAGACTATAAGCGAAGTCCCGTGTGGGAGCACACTCAGAACATCCGGCCCACATGCCAAAACCCGTTCCACCTTTCGGAAGAGTAGGCAATTGTGCGCCAGTGCAAATGAATTAAACGAGTGCCAATTCCCTATTCCATCATCCTCGAAGCAAATGAATGACTAAATAGTAATTAAACAATATACACATGCGCGCGCGCACACACATACACACACACACACACACTCACACACACACACAAAACACACACACACACACACACACACACACCACACACCCCACACAAGTCAAGTTAGGTATTTTGGGGGGATTATATATATATATATAATGTGTGTGTTTATATTTACTGTTTTCCTCCATTTTTTTCTTCGGCCGTAATGGTTGGTACCTAAAAGACAGGCGGACAGTGTAGTGCCCTCCCTCCCTCTTTCCTCCTCCACCCCCCTCCTCCCTCGTTCCCTAACTGCCCGTCTGTCCGTGTCAGACAGCGTGTTGTCAAGACAGTGATTGTTGTTGTACTTCGCTATCCCCGCCAGCGCAGCTGACACCCGAGAAAACAAACATTACTGACAACAGCTTGTCTCTCCCTTTTACCCCTCCCCCCCCCCCCCTTCCACTCCCTCCCCCCCTCCCCACCCCTCCTCTCTCCTTTCCACCACCCCTCCCACCCCTCTTCCCACCTTTTCGTTTCCTTTCCCATACCCTGACCATTATAATGGGTTGCGTGGTTAGTTTTGTTTGATATTTTTCCCCCATATTATATCATATCACAAAAGTTGGTTTTGATCAGTCTCTTCTTTCCCCACCCACTACGCGCGTGCACACACACACACACACACACACACCACGCACGCACGCATGCACGCATACTTACGCAGAGCTGTACAATTACACTGAAAAATTAGAATTACAGTATGGTAGATAAGATCTCCAGGATGACTGTGGCACGGGTGTAGTTACTGGTCAAGCCGCTTGGACATTCATTTCAGTACTAATTATTTTCTGGACACTTTTTAAAGGAATATTTTCTTTAAACAAAACCCCCCAAAAGACAGGAGCAAAATAACACTCCTCTCTTTCTACTCCTATCTTCTTTTGTTTTTATAATGGTGAAACGTGTGATCTGCTCTTTTTACTTTTTTGTTTTTGGAGTGGGTTTTCTTAAAGTTTTTTTTTCAAGGGTTATCTGTTTGGTTAATGTTTTGTTTTGTCTTTTGTTTTGCATAGGTTTTTTTTTAAATGGTCTTTTTATTTGTTTTGTTTTGTTATGCGCTTTGATTTGTCTTTGCAGGATATAGCGCTAATAAGTTCCATTTATTATTATTATTATTATTATTATTATTAGTCAGTTTGTTTGGGTGGTTTTTGTGTTTGTTTTTGCTTGGTTTGTTTGTTTTTTGTGGGTTGTTGTTGGGGTGTTGTGTTGTTGTTTTTTTGGGGGGTATTCCTGTTTCTTTCTTTCTTTGTTTAAGTTCCTGACCTAGAATCCCAAGGTGAATTCCAATGCTGAGGTCATGCCTATGCGACCATCTTTTGTCTACCATGAAGGTGCCTACATTCCAGTTTCGGGGAACGATGCCTGCACACAGTCAGTGCAAAGGCATTGGTTTAATGTCATCCTTTCCTGCCAGCACGAATGGCCTACTCTTTCTGCTCTTTTTTGTTGTTGAATGTTTTAATACGTTTTGTGTGCGTTCGAACATGGAGCTCTGTTTATAGTCTCTCCCCAGGGGGGGTGGGGGGGTGGGGGTGGTGATGGGGGGGGGGGGGGATGTAGATGTGTTTGATTTTTATGTCTGTTCATTTTAAGTGATATTAGACAAAATGTGTGTGTGTGCGTGCAATCTAAACGAAAAATACTTTTTAAAAATCTCAATAATATCTAACCTCACAAATGAACACGAAGACTATTCCGTCACTACTAGAACTATCAGGACTGATATTCCCTGAACCGTCACCACATCCCTGCCCCCCACCCCCTCCGGCCCCTCTACTCTCCTACTCTCTTCCCCTACAGTGTGTCAGAAGATCCCCTACAAGGAAAGACAACTCGCCAGGTTATCAAACATAATCTTTATACGGCCAACACTGTTTATTTTTCCCTGCCTGCACACTCCTTCGTGTGTGGCCAGCCACTGACGTGCTATTCCCTGTACTGACAGACAGACAGACTGACAGACAGGCAGACAGACAGGCAGGCAGACAGACAGACAGAGAGACTGTACTGCCATCATCCTCCTGCCTGCCTGCCTGCGTCATGCTACTTACCTTTCCTGACGAAGCCAGTTGCCACAGCTAAGTAACGCTCTCAACAGTGGGTTCCCTCCCTTGTGGCGCTTTTGGCCGCACTCCCCATCTTTAGGCTGTGAATCAGCTTATAAAGTTGTCTGCAGTCCAGTGCTTGTTTTGAAAATGGCCTAACCCTGTTTAGAACAGGTTCCAACAGACGCTTTGCCGAGTGGTTAAGTCCATTCGACTTTAATCCCATGGGTCCTTGACATCGTGAGTTCGAATCTCTGGTGATGTTTGATAAATGAAAGGAGGGGATTTTTACCATTTCCAAGATCAACTTCCAGTGCAGGCCTGCCAGTACCTTCATTCCCGTCGAGTATATACATGTGCAGAAGAAGATCAAATAGGCACGTTAAAGATCCCGTCATTCATGTCATCTTTCGGTGGGTTAGGAAACACAAGTATATCCAGCATACATCTTTGATTTGTTGCTTTACAAGATTCAGCGCTATATAAATTCCATACATTATTATTATTATTTTTTTATTTTTTTTTGTTATTGTTATTATTATTATTATTATACACCTCCAAAGTCGAATGCGGCTACCTTCATGGTGGGCCTAAAACGGTGGCGTATGCAAAATCTCACCATTGGTGATCTTCCAAGCTCTTGCCGAGAAACGAAAAAAAAAAGAGAATATTTTTAGGTTAGACAATGATGTAAGCCCACTGTTGACTGCCTTAGATGTGGCCATGTAGTCATGAAAAATTGGAAATGGTCCTTGTCTGGACGACTTGTGAGTGAGTGTTGTGTGTGTGTGTGGGGGGGGGGGGGGGGGGGTGTGGACTAGAGTCCCAGCGGAGTATCAGTTCATGGATTGCTAGTATCTTGGAATGTGTCAACAAACATGAATCACAGCTTTTCTTTGTGTTTTTTATATTCATTCTTATGGATGTCTGTGCCTGTCACTGTTGTACTTGCCCTTCATGGGAAGGTGCAAGTGTTTTGACTTGACTTTGACTCAACTAGCCACCACCACCAAGCAACTCTCAGATTTATTCTACACTAAAGATCCCACACTTAATATAGCTTGTAGAAATGCAGGAAAGGACAGTGTTTGCTGAATATATTTCTTTATTGATTCAAAGGAATTGAGTTTAACAAGACAACAGGAATTTGCAGCCGAGAGCTGTCCTTTCACAGTACTTGTAAATCACAGTTGTGTATCTACTGGAGTATTGGAGAAAACAGCAATGGTTACACTCCACCTTTAGCTTCGGGGTCATGTAGTACCTTCTATAGAGCGCTAGTCAGAAGAAAATAAATGCTGATTTTCTCAGATTTTTTAAAGTGTGAAAAAATTAAGTGTTCCAGGTTGTGGGATTGAGTACACAGAGAGCAATACCAGGTAGTCACGAGAATGTTGGAAGTGATCCTCAAATGAGGATTGCTTGTTTTCCTACAGTGTTGATCCCGCATGCATATTGTGCTTAAGAAGCTTGCAGATGACAAAGGACTGAGGGGTTACAGTGTTTGATGAAAAAAAACAAAATCAAAAATAACAAAATCTGTGCAAAAATTACACCAGTTTTGAGTCGGGGACTAGTCTGTCACAAAAGTGTTGGGTTTTGCGTGGCTTGTTTTCCATTACTATGGATGCCTTGGTACGTGCGGTATGACGCAAGAGAATATGCAAAAATCGAAGGAAAAGTGTAAAAAAAAATGGTGGTCTGTAGCCAATACAGAAATAGGTAAGTCTTCAAAGCCGATTTGTGGCCTGCTTTTGTCTGGATAAATCACGTGAGTAGGCCAGCTTTCCCTGTCTTTGTGGTAGTAGTGTGCCTTCAGTTTGCCTTTGATTGGCATGTGGGAGTTTGCCTTTCGATCACATAGACCATAAAACAACAGCTTTAGGAGAGGTGTATATATATATACATACCCCCCTCCTCATCCCCGGGTTGTTTCACTTTGTGCCCATCAATAAAAATTTCCTTTTCTAGAAGAAAATTGTAAAACAATGTGGTTTATTCTTTATAGACTGCACTGTCGGTTTTTTTTTTTTTGGGGGTTTTTATCATGCAGTTCTAGTGTTTGGCACAAATACTGTGAAAACTGATTTATTTTTAATCATCTGGGTGGCCACACAATAGTTTTGTTTTCGCTTTGTTAAAGATTTCAAGTCTTTGCAAGGTGAGGGTGTGTCAGGTATTCAGTGTGTGCTTCCATATGGGGTGTGCCTTTTCTTGTTCCTTTCAGATGTTCACTTTCCCCAAAACCCAAAAACCCTACCACCCCCATCCCCCCCCAAACCCCCAAATTTGTGAATTTTCTTTCTCAAAGGAAAGAAGAATAGGGAATGAAGGGGGGTTTTACTTTTGCAAACTACTTATCGAATCAAAAAACAAACAGAACGGGGTTCCACATAACCAGCTTCAATGCTCAAGGTTTTAGGGGTGGTGGAAAAGTTGAGCTCATTTTTTTTCCCTATTATACAAGCATGCAATCTACAGTCCATCTTTCTCGTAAAAAAACCCCCCCCCCCTTCCCCTCAATTTTCCTCTCTCTCTCTCTCTCTCCCCCCTTTTCCCCCTCACACACACAAAACCCAAACGCCCACAAAACCAAAAACCCTGAATTGTCAGAAGATAAAGGAAAACAACCGGAAAGTTATCAAACAAAATCTTTAAGGGGCCAACACTGTTTTTTTTTTCCCGCCTCAAACCCTTCGTTGTGGCCAGTCACTGACGTTTCCTGACGAGCCGTTTCTTTGTTGTTTTTTTTTTTTGTTTTCTTTTTTTTTGTTGGTTTTTTTTCTTACCATGTTGTTTTGGTTATAGAGGGGATTTAACGTGCTTTTGGTGGGTTATGTCCCCCCTTTGCCCCTATTTTTCCCTTTTTGACGGATTAGAAAGAGTAACTTCCCTTTTTTGTTCCAAAACAAATTTTTTAAAAATTGAGGATGGGGAGGTGTTATTTTTGCTTTTTTTTTATCTTTTGTTTTAAAAGTTGTTTTTCTTTTTGCCTTTTTTTTTTTCCTCTTGCGCGCGCCCTTGTGTGTGCAAAAAAACCAAGAAAAGAATTTTTACAAAAAAAGGAAAAGCGTGTGCACTTTACATCTTATATGGAAAAATAATAAAAATAATAAAAAATGGAATTTATATGTGCTGTAATTTTCACAGCAAATCAAAAAGCGCTTGCACTCAACTCATTTTCACATCTGCAAACCCAAAAGCAAGTAAAGTTCTAACAAGTCCAAGGCACAACACACAACACACACAAAAAACACACGTTATACACTTTTGGCAGGGGATGGGAATTTTTTTGGGTGTTGAAAAGCAGGGAAACTTTTAAATGAACAGGAGGGGAAAAATTTTTAGGTTGAAACAAATATGTCGTAGGCCCGTTTAAAAGTCACAAAGGCCTTTGGCGAAGGAGTTTGGGAGGCCAACCAAATCGATGGACCCAAAACGCGCATTTATTTCAATTAGGGTAATAGATTAATAACAAGACTTTTTTTTCATCCGCCCCCAAAAGAAAAGAAAAAAAGAAAAAGCTGCAATAAAAACAAAAGCTTTAATTATGCTCTGTAAATCAGAGATACGAGTCGTCGGCCAACGAGTGGACTGGTGGGAATCTAGGTGTTTGTAAAGCACAAGGAATGCATTTTATCTGATCTTCAATTATTAAATAATAAATAAAATCTAATGAAAAGTGTTGGAATGGGCTACCTTAGTGGCTAGTGGGGTTGGGACAAAAATCAAACCAACATTTTATATAGATTTACTTTATTATATATATTATATATATATAATATATATATATATTTATTTATATTTATATATACTGTTGTCGTCTAAATAATGATGTTACACTAAATTTATCAGGCCTTAATTGATACCACCAAGTCCCTGTATATGCTGATATGGCCTTAACTTCTATACCATCCAAATAGTATGTATATTTTATCAGGCCTTACTTCTTTACCACCAAGTTGTATTTCATATCTGGCTTTACTTCTATACCACCAAGTATGTAGATTTTATCAGGCACTTACTTTCTATACCACCAAGTTTGTATATTTTTAGCATGGACTTTACTTCCAGTATCCTCTTAAGTCTGGTATATTTTACAGGCCTTCCTTTATTACAATAAAGTCGGTATAATGTTTAATCAGGCCTTACTTCTATACAATCAAGTCTGTTTATTTTACGAGGCATTACTTCTATACAATCAAGGTCTGTATATTTTTGCAGGGGCTATTACTTCATCCACCAAGTCTGTGTTTTAATATCAGGCATTACTTCTATACATCAAGTCTGTAGATTTTTTCTCAGGCTATATTACTTCTATAACCCAAGTTCTGTGTTTATTGTTTTTATTCTGGCATTTACTTCTAGACCTCCAAAGGTCTGTATTTCATATCAGGCATTACTTCTAGACCTCCAACGTCTGTAATTTCATGTCAGGCTTTTTCTTTCTAGACCTCCAAGTCTGTCTATTTTTTCAGGCATTACCTCTAGGACCACCGAATCTGTGTTTTTTATCAGGTATTACTTCTAGATGGCCAGCTGTACTTGAATAATTATGTTATCATGTTTACTTCTAAGGGCCACCTAGTCTCTGTATTATTCTATATCAGGTGTTACTTCTTAGTCCGCCCCAAGTATGTATAAAATTATAAATTATCAACCGTTACTTGTAATACCCTCATTGTAGTCTGTAAAATGATATCAGGTAGGTACTTTTAGCCCAACCAAGTCTGTTATCTTGATCATGGTATTACTTCTAGATCACTAAGGTCTGTATTTTAATATATTAGGTGGTTTTTTTCATATATTAATATATCAGGTGTACTTGTAGATCTCCAAGTCTGTATATAAAATTTATCAGGTTGTTATTCTAGATCTCTAAGTTGTATATGATATATCAGGTTGTTACTTCGCGACAGCCATGTCCTGTATATAATATATCAGGTGTTACGTGTAGATCTCCAAAGTATTGTATATAATATATCAGGCGTTACTTCTAAATCTCCAAGTTGTATATATTTGATCAGGCGTTACTTCTAGGACTTCATCTGGTTATAATTTATCAGGGCGTTACTTCTTGCCATCAAGTATGTATATATTTTATCAGGGCGTTACTTTCAAAATTTCACAAATCCCCATTCTCAATTTGGTTTACTTTCAAGCCCACAAGCTGTATATTAATTTATCAGGCGTTACTTCTAGACCTCCAAGTCTGTATATAATAATCAGGTAGTTACTTCTATTTATCTCCAAGGTCGGTATATAATATATCAGGTGGTGTTACTTCTAGATCTCCAAGTCTTATATAATATTCAGGTGTTACTATCTAGCCATCAAGTTCTGTGTTATCATATAGCGATTACTTCTAGACCCCCGCCGATTCCACCATTATATGTAGGCATGTTTAAATATTGAACATGCGCTTCAGAAAATAAGGAAAAGGAACAAAGAAAGGTGGGTGGGGAGGTGGGGGGGGGGGGGGGGGAGGGGGGGGGGGGGGGGGGGGGAGGAGGGGGGGGGGGGGGAAGGAAAGTTGAGGGGGTGTGATACAACAATGCTCTGCGGTTGAGCGAGAGCGGTCCCATCCCTTCAGAATCAACAGAAGGCGCGTGAGGGTGGCATCTTATTGTTTTGGATTCAATATGGAAACTTGTTACCCTCTCTCTCTCTTCTCTGTCGTCTATTTCTTCCCCCTTCCTCTTCTCTCTCTCTCCCTCTTCTTTCTAATAGTCCTTTTTGGACCTATGGGTCTGCTATGTTCTCTGTCTTTGGGTATCTTCTGTCTCTGTTCTGTCTCTGTCTCTCTCTCTCTGTTGGCCTCTCCCGATGGTCTTGTCTCTGTCTCTGTCTCCACTCTCTCTACCTTTTTCTCCCCCCCCCCCCCCTCTCTCTCTCCCTCTTTCTAACCACCCCTCCTTCTCCTCCCTCCCTTTTTTCCCCCTCTCTCTCCCTCCTTTTCTCCCACCTCTCTCTTCCATCTCTACCCCTTTCTCTTCTCTCTCTCTCTCGCTTCTCTCTCTCTCTCTCTCTCTCTCTCTTCTCTTCTTCTCTCTCTCTCTCTCGCTCTCTCTCTCTCTCTCTCTCAAGGTATAGCAGTAATTCGTGTTAAACTTTCTCCTCTTTTTCGTTGCCAATAACACAAGTAATCCCATCTTAGGTGTTCTTAGGCCTGTACGATATTTGTATGTTTGTAAGCTGTCTTGTGTGGTGCCCTGCTGTTCCGCCTTTTTTGCCTCAGATGCCCAGCATGGAAAAAATTTGTTAATATGGTTCTTAAACTTTTTAAACTGATATTAAATAAACCTTACGCCTCGCGAGCGAGCCGATGGCGCACTGCACGCACGACGCACGCACGCGCGTGTCGCACATACACGCACGCCACGAACCTCAACGCGCACACACACACACACTCACAAAGTGTTCTAAAGGTTCAGAGCGCAGACATATACGCACACCTCCCGTGCATGACACATGGTTAAGGAAAAACTCCCACCCATATTTTTGCGGGAAAGAGCGGACCCCTGACGGCCAGGGGAAGGAAAAAAGGAAGCTTTTAGCACTAAACACCAGGGGTTTGGGGTGGGGTGTTGGGTGGATGTGCTGCTCAGCCAAGGTCTGCCGTTTGTCTTTCCTCGGCAGAACTCTCAGCAGCTTAACAAAACAATGGTGAGAAGTTTTTGCGTAGCGCGAACCCTATTGGCCCACCATAAACCATAAGTAGTTAGCTGTCATTCCGACTTCGGGGATTTTTTGTCTAGTGGTATTGTTCGTGTTGTTTCCATATACCAGGGAACGCTGTTTGCATCAATGAAGGATCATTAACGTGCATTTTTTTTTTTTTTTTGTTATCTGAGCGAGGAGCTCCATGGTTCACCCAAATGGTGGTGAGATTGTGCGGTACGCAACCACTGTTTTTTGGCCCCCCCCCCCCCCCCCCCCCCCTCCACCATCCCCCCCACCCCCCATTCCCCCAGTGAAGATAGCCGTTTTTCGACCTCGGAGACTAACGTGCGGATATCTTTCTTGTGATTTTATTTTTTTTCGGCATATGCATGTGTACACACATGCATGGGAATTAAAGCACTGGCAGGCTCCTGCCACTTTGAAGCTGACCTGGGAGATCGTTTTAACAAATCCACCACCCTGAATTCACCGAGACGCCGCCGCCGAGATTAGTTTTCGAAACTGGGCGACATCTTTTCATCTTACAAACTTCATCATTCTTGGGGACTTTAACTTATCACTTTCGACAAACAGTATCTCCTGATGTCAAAGCCGTCTTTCGCTTTCCTTGTCAAATCACTATACTTTCCCAGCTAGTAAACGAAACCAACAACACAGATCTGGCACTTTTTTTAGACTGGCTTATTACCGATATTTCACAAGGTCTAGTCACCCTTCTCAACAGTCTGTATCGGTCACTGACGAAAACTGCTTCCGATCATTTGCCCTTTTTTTTTCTTTCTCAAAATTGCTAAGCCTTTTATCTGAAACACAAACAGTGCATTACCGTCGAACCCTCATAAGGGCCATTTGATATTCAAACTTTCATTTCCCAAGCTGTGGAACGCCTATCACAAACCCCCGACCCATTCTGACCCCTTCTAAGCATACAATACCGTCCTCAGCAAACTCATAGATGAGCATGCTCCTCTTATGACCTTCTCCTGCCTGATAGGCCATGTGCACCAGGGTACAACCGTGACAATCCTTAAGGTCGCAAAACGCAAACGCCGGCAAACTAGCGCTGGCAAAATGGCGAGGAAGAAAAAACAAAAAAAAAACCGAAATAAAACAAACAGTTCTTTCGTAAAACAATACTCAACAAAGTTAAAACCTTAATATCGTTTCAGCAAAAAAAACAAAGTATTACTTTCTTCTCAAGGTCTTGGTGAATACGTCTATGATCATCTCTTTTTTCCTCAAATCCACGTTTCTTGGAATCTGAGAAGGCTAGTCCTCTGCCTTCTATTCACGACCACTCTGAACTTCCTTCTATTTTGTTCTGCTTTCTTCTCTGACAAAGTCCCGCAACATTTCCCAAAATTCGCTCCAGTTTGGATCAGACTTCCTTTTTTTTCCAGCCCCTGCAACTTTGATCCCCTAATTCTCTGGCACTCCCTCTCCTTCTCCTTTCATCTCGCAAGCGAGAAAAGAAGAAATCGAAATCTAATTATTGAAAGGATAAGACTATAAATCATCCGTGATCTTGACCCCCACATACTGCATTATCTTTTTGCACAGTGCCAGCCACAAACTTTTTTCCCCCACTATTTCGAAGTATAGTAAACCTAATCTCTGGTCTCGGGAAAAGTTCTTCAGCTCTAAAAGCGGCCATAGTCACTACTTCTACTCAAAAAAAGCATGACCTTGACCCCAACATCTGAAGAACTATAAGGACCTGTTTCCAACCTACCGTTTTTTATCCTTAAGTCCTTGAAAAAAAGAAGTTCTAAAACAGCTCAACAACCACCTTCACTCCAACAGTCTCTTTTGCGTTTCAGTTCTTCTGCCTATCGCGTCAAACCACAGCACCTGAAACTACCCTTGCCCACACCTCCTCTGTCTTTATTCCCTTTAAACAACTTCTACTCCGCTTCTGAATCAGGGCAAATCTCCCTTTCTTACTCCTACTCGACTTTATTCTGCAGCTTTGACACTATTGACCATCTCTATTCTTATCTACAGTCTTATGAAAACTTTTAGGTGTTTTATGGTACAGCCTTACTGGTTTAGTTCACTACCTTACTGACCGATTCCAGACAGTCACAGTAAAAACCAAGTTCAGTCTAGTACCTGCAAGATTGGATGGTGCGAGTTCCACAGGGATCTGTTCTGGGCCCTGTTCTTTTCACCCCTCTACACTGCTCCTCTGGTCACATATTATTAACCGCCATCAGATCACACTCATTTGTTGAGTATGACTCTCAGATTCTAAGCAGCGACACTCCTGACAATTCTGCCTACTCTCTTCTTACAAATATGTGCCCCAGTTGCTTCATTGATAATCCAAACTTGGGATGATACAGAACAAATTACAGCTAACTAATGGCAGATAAACAGAAACCATGCTTGTGATGGGGGACCAACACAAACTCTCTTCTATCACAACAGCTTCAAGACAACTTGGCAACATGCATTAAGTACCCTTTATCCTCCACTGCTATGTGTGAAGTATTCTAGGGGTTCATTATTGATCAACACACTCTATATGGCAAAAATTCATCACTCAGACCTGCCAGAAGTCCTGCTACTATCACATTACGGGTATTAGTTGCAATTCGAAAGTACCTGTCCACAGTAGAGTGCAACCTCCAAAAGTGTTGCGTTCTCTCCATTCTTTCACGTTCTGACTATTGCAACTCTCTGTTGGCTGGTTCTGCCTGCATATCAATCCAATCCCTTCAACTTATACAAACTCTGCAGCTCTGTCTAATCCAAGAAAGAAAAAAAAATCTGAGCATATTACCCCTCTTTGCAATCTCTTCACTGGCTCTGCCTGTGCCACAGAGAGTAAACTATCAAGATCAGTACTCTCTGTTTACAAATTCTCCACAAAAACACACCGCCTACCTCTGTGAATGTCTTCCCACTCTGTACACTCCTTCTCGTTCTCTCCGCTCTGCTGCAGATACCTTGTCCTTACGAATACCTAGATTCATCCAATCCACCATCGGCCGTCGCTGCTTTCTCTATTTCTGGTCCATTGATGTGGAATGATCTCCTCTCTCTCTCCGCCAAAAGCCTTCTTATGGACAACTTTTTTTAAAATCCAGTTCAAGGAACATATTTATTTCAAACTAAGATTTACCCCTCCTGCCTCATCTCATTGTTTTTTCCTGCCTTCAACAGGCCAAGATTCTTTGCCCTGCAGGGTAGTGTGACATCTGTGTTGTGTGTGCTTGTTGTTGTGTGTGTGTTTGTCGTGTGTGTGTGTTGAGTTGTGCTTTGTGGTCGTGGTAGTGTGTAGTGTGGGTGTGTGGTTTGTGTGCGTTCTGTGTGTTACGCGTGTGAGTGTGCGTCTTTTCAATGTTTGTGGCACATTTGGACTTGATGGAATACCTTGCTTGTCATGGTTTTGTATGACTGTTTGTAAGATATTGAGTTGAGTGCAAGCGCTTTGATTTGTATCCTCTGCAAGATATAGCGCTATATAAATTCCATTTTTTATTATTATTTTATTTTATCTGGACCCATGGGATTGAAGTGGAACGGTTTAAACCACTCGGCTCTTGTGTGATCGTTCTGAACCAAAGTCATCGTGTCCGTAAGAAAACACAGCCCGAAAGTTTCAGTGCTGTAACAACAAAAAAAGTCTTTCTTAAGAAGTTAGGACAGAAGTCATGTAAACAGTTTGGCTCCCTGGAAGCAGGCCTGAATCCGGAGGCAGTCTTTCTGCTTCTCTTGATATTCTCTCGTTCGCTTACCACCGTCACGATGTCGTCTGGAGAAAAGTAAGGGAATGTCCTCTCCAGTCCTCTCGTGGGCCGTGCAGTTGGATTGCCAGGGTGATCTTTCCTCGAGTCACTGTGTGGCATACATCTTTGAAGGATGGGACACGAAGGGATGGGGGGAGGATGGGGGTCGGGTGGCAGGGATGGTTTTAAGAAAGACGTTTAGCCCTTGCAACAAGGTGTTAACATGAGGTTTTTCTGGGTTTCCGGTTCCGGATTCCCAGCCTCACTTTCTTCTCCGTTTGACGAAAAAAAAATCGAATTCTGTATGTGAAAGTCCTTAGTATGAGGACTTCTATAACCGATGGGGCCCCCTCACATAGAACATCTTGCCGCTCACGATTAAAACCTATTCCTATTTGGAGTAGGCCATTGTGTGCCGGCAAGGAGGCAGGAAACGAGGACTGAACACACATAAACAAACCCAGCATATGTACACCAATTTCCAAGTCGTGATACGGGGGTACCTAAATGATTGTGGAGGCAAAATAAAAAAACACGCGTCGCATACGCATAAAAAATCCTAAACATGGTGTGTGAACCTCGGAGCCTCTAGCCCAGGATCGGGGGTGAAAAAAGGAAAAGAAGGATGGGACTGATGAGCGGAGGAATGCCTGACCTACATCAGACAGCAGACAGCAGGGGGAGGCTGCTCCCAGGCCTCTACATATGTACTACAAATGACTGTTGTGATTAAACAGAAACATGTTGTACGCGATTTCTCCATCGCGCTACCCTTCTTTTCCCTTAGTGTAGACATTCATGATACCGAATCTCTCTGTCTTTTTCTCTCTTTTTGTCTTCTGTCTCATGGCCGGTTCCTGGTTTTGTTTCTTTTGTTCTGTTGTCTTCTTTTTTTTTTGGGGGGGGGGGCGGGGGGGGTTAACCGTCTGTCTGCCGTCCCATCTTTTTGTTTTTTTTTTCTGTCCGTCTGTCGTTTTTTTTTCCCCCCCCCCCCCCCCCCCCCCCCCCCCTCTTCCTCTTCTCTCTCTCACCTTCTCCTCTTTGTTTGAATATTTTTTTATCATTTATTTACATTTTAATTCCTACTATCTATATTTTATTTGAATGATTTCTTATTAATTGTTTTTGCTTTTTGTCTCCCTTTTTATGAGGTTTTTGGTGTAAAGAAGCCCCCGGCTTTTTCCATTTACCCTCATTAAGACATTCGATTCTTTCTCTCCTCTGTCCTGTCTTTGTCTGTCTCTCTCTCTCTCTCTCTCTCTTCCTCCTTCCCCCTCCTCTCTCTCTTCTCTTCGACAGAACGAACGGGGGTGCTGTTAGAACTGCTGCAAATTTTTGCATTTTTGCTTTAAAATGTCAGTTTTTGGCCTCCACACTGTTAAAAACAACTTTAAACGCCCTCTGATCGCAACGTCGTATCGATTGGAAATCGCGGGGAAGCGGCAGTGTTTGTGTTCGTCTTGCAATGAAGCCAGCTGACAACCAGTGTCAACAGAAAAAGGGGACCCGGGCTGAACCTAACTCCCGTGTTCAGTACTATCGCAAAAACCCCCTTGTCAAAGACGTCGCGATGTTCAAAAATAGACAACACCAAGAAAGACAGGCAATCGCCAATTGACAATAACAGTGTTTTGGAAGACCCGGTCTTGTGTAACATACTCCCTGCTCGATGTGGAAAAAAGGAAAACAACCATGTGTACACAAACATGTGTCAGCATAAATTTGAATTCTCAGCCACCAATTCACTTTTTTCACTGGTATCCAGAAACAGACAAAAAGATCGGGTTGTCTTCTGAGGCCCCCTGAGTCGGGAAAGCTGACAGTTGGCGCACGGGGGATGACTCTGATACTGAACTGGTTTTTGTGAAACAGTAGTGTCTACTCTAACTGACAAACGTGTACAGCTCGATTAAGGGACAGCAAAGAAACCCGGGTTTTCGAAAGGTGGGGTACATAGTTCGGGTTGTCAAAACATTGTGATGTGTAATCAGATGACACATCCGGGAAAACTCTTGGAAAGGAATCCCGGGAGGATCTAATGTGTGTTCTGGTACTCAAGCAAGAAGAGAAAAACATGTTTCCAGAAAACTGTCGGCTTTCCAGACTTTGTAAAGGGAAACTGACTCACACAACAACCCCGAGACAGGGTGGGAGGGTGAGCAGAGTTACATCACTTCGGGGGCCTACCGGGCTACATGGGGGACTTCCTGGCTGTAGACGGAAAAAGGAAAGGCTGGTTGAAAATTGAGACACTTAGACACAGACAATAATTACGAATCTGTGACATACCCCACTGCCATGGTTTCCATTCTTTTTAAACGCGTCGCGTTGATATCGTTTTACCCGCCGCACGCTAAGGCTTATCGCAAATAGCAATAAAATTGTTCAAATTTGTGTGTCCCTCTCTCTCTCTTCTTCTCTCTCCTCTAAACCCCCTCTCCTCTCTCCTCTCTCCTTCTCTCTCTCCCTTCTCTCTCTCTCCCGTTTGGGTAATTGTATTTTGAAAAAGTAACATATTTCCCGTACTACTTCGCTCATTTTCCCCATCTGGTTGCATTGAGGCCTTAGGCCCAATACCATTCATTCATCATTTCAGAAATTCTCTCTCTTTTTCTCTCTTTCTTCTCCTTCTCCTCTCTCTCTCCTCTCCTCCCTCCTCCACCTCTCTCTCCCCCCTCTCTCTCTCTCTCCTCTCTCTCCCCCTCTCTCCCCTCTCTTCTCTCTCTCTCTTCCCCTGAGGGGCCTGACTGAAACAACCCTTTGCTTATTTTAACAAGTATCCGGAAAATTTTGAATTCCCGTTCGGTTTCTCCGCTCTGTCTCTGTTCCTGTGTGGGGTTTTGTGTGTTGTCTCGCTCTTATTATTTGTAAGCATTGTGGTGGGGGCGGTGGTCTAGAGGGAACGCGCCTGTCGAAAGCGAAAAGTCCGGTCTGAAGTGTGCGGCGGTTTTTTTTTTTTGTACCCCGTTTGGACCCGGAACTTTTCCCCCCTCCTTAACCATGAGGTGGTCTGGGCGCTATCTTTCGGGGGAACAAAAAACCGAGGGCCTTGTTTACACTAATATTTCCACGTAAAAGAACCCACGGCAAAAAGAGAGTTTTCCCCGGCAAAATTTTTAGAAAAAAGCCCCTCTGATAGGGGAAAAAAATACAGTTCAGACATAAAAAAAAAAAAAAAAGGGGCGCAGCGCTTGGCGACGGGCCCCTCCCGCTCTCCCCCGGGGGGACACCCAAATTTCATGGAAAAATCGCCGTGACTTTAAAGGGTAAAAGAAATCGAGCGCTTTGTTGTTGCTTTTCAAGATTCCGCTATATAAATTCCATACATTATTTTTATTTTTAACTTTAAAATTTTCCTTTTTTGGGTTTTTTTCTTTGGGTCTCAGCTGTACTTCACCCGAACCCCCATCATTATTCGTGAATTTATCAGCAACCCCCTTCAGGATGGGCCCCAAAGGGCCTTTTTTTTAAAAAAAATTTTTTGATTTCAGTTCCGATTTTCTCCCCCCCGCTCTCTCCTCTCCCTCTCTCTCTTCTCTCCCTCACACCCCCTCTCTTTCCCCCCTCCTCCTCTCTCTCCTCCTCTCTCTCTCTCTCTCTCTCTCCCCCTCTCTTCTTTCCTCGTCTCTCTGTCCTCCTACCTGACCCTCTCACTCTCACTCTCTATCTATATCATCTCTATCTCGTCTAGCTATCCACTTATCAAGTCTTTTTCTTCGTCAACGAAACCTCAGACACAACCATTTCCCGTCTCTCAAAGGGGTGAACAGTCTTCGCTGCCGTTAAGCGCCTACAAGTCAGACCCAGCGCTCCGACTTCGATCAGCGTTGGGAGAAGTGTTTTGACCGCCAGAGAGCCCAAACCTGGGTCCCTGGTGCAATTTAACTGGGGCAGTAGAGCTCTTTTAGTCACCACCAGAAGAGCCCCCACCTGCTTTACTGGGGTCACTTAAAAGGTGTCAGCCCCGGGGCCTGTTGACCGACACACGCAGAACCCCCTCGTGGGGACGGGAAGCCTAGGGTTAGAAAAAATTTTCGCTCGCAATTTA
>CM054143.1:65453048-65473048 GCA_028751875.1 Rapana venosa
GGTACTTTACAGTAGTGGCGGTACCCGGAAAGAATTCTTTATTCTTAAAAGCTGCCAACTTTTACAAATGAGTGCGCATTACGTTTTGTCACGTGCGATATTGAAATACTTGCGATCTAGTTCAATATTTAGTTAGACAATTTAAAATGTAGCACAACAACGACTGAACGGTCTGATGGACAAAGAGTTGGAAGATTGCTGTCAGTGACGGGTAGGGGGTAAGTGCAGTGGTGTTTTTGACCAGAAAAGTTTTTACACACGCGCACACCCACACACAAATTTAATGACATGCCACGCACAAGGGAAACAACTTTGCGATTTGCTTGAGCAAGCGTGGACTGTGAATGAAGTGCTTTCCCTTACATTATAAATACTCGGTTCACGTTTGCGTGTCGTAGACTTTTGACCAAAAAACCCAAACAAATGTACGAATGTTTGACCCTCCCCACTCCCCACTCCCTCCCGCCCCCTCCTTACTGTTTTCTCTCCATTACATACATACACTCACACACACTACACACACACACACTACACTACACACACACACACACACACACACACACACTTGGTATGATGTTGATGTCAATCAGTTGTTTTAAGTGACACTGAAAATGTTGTTTGCTGTGATCAGCTGGCATGACAAACAGTGAGTCCAAAACCAATGTGTCTTCCATCTTTTATCTTATATTTCTCCTCCATAATAACTGGCATGTTCAACTCCTTTTTATGGTTTTCTCCACTCCAACCCCGATAAACAGTGAATCTAAGTTAGGATGAAAGCAGTCCAGGGTTTCAGGGATAGCGAAGATGAAGGTTGGTGAAGGGTCGTCTTCCGATGCCAGCTGGGCTGACAAGATCATTTCCAAGTACATAGTCACGATGCGCTGACAAGATCATTTCCTAGTACATTGTCACGATGCGCTGACAAGATCATTTCCAAGTACATAGTCACGATGCGCTGACAAGATCATTTCCAAGTACATAGTCACGATGCGCTGACAAGATCATTTCCTAGTACATTGTCACGATGCGCTGACAAGATCATTTCCAAGTACATAGTCACGATGTGTTCCAGGAATATTCTATGCAGGAAAGGGTAAGAGACAGAGGAGAACCAGGTGGAACTTCAACTGAATCAGCAGCAGCAGCAGCAGCAGCATACAGGTCTACAGGCTGATACTGTTCATGGTGAGAGTGCCCTGCCGGTACTGCTGGCCCTATGGAGCTTGCCGAGTTGCCTATTTTCGTTTCTATTTATTTACTTCTTTATTTTTATCTTAACTCTTTTGTTTCGAGGATTATGGAATAAGCACACATGTACTCTTTTTATTACATCCAGTCCCCGTGTGTATGCGGTTTTGTAAATTCTGTCATCTGTTCCCACCGGGACACAATGGCCTACTCTTCCGAAAAGCGGAACAGGATTTAACGTGTGCGCAAGACGTTCTGCGTGCGTTCACACACGGGGCCTCGGTTTATAGTCTTATCCGAAGGACTTTAGGGGAGAGTGGAGTCTGCACTGATGTTAACTGCAGGGGAAAATATCCACCTGGCTTAGTGATAATGAGCTTGGGTGGGATGTCATGTCAGTTTTGTGTGATTGTAATTGTGGCCTGTAACTTCAAGAAAAAAGGTCATAAAAAAGCAGTTCCAACTGCCAGATCACTGTCTTCTCTCTCACATGCCTTTGATTTTGTATTGATGTTGTTATTTTGATTGTTTTAATGTCTGTGAAAATATGGCAGAACATCCCTCGTCAAAGATGGTGGTGGTGTGGTAGTGATGGTAGTGGTGGTGATGGTGGTGGTGGTGGTGTGTGTGTGTGTGTGGAGGGGGGGGGGGATGCTGTTGCTCTTTTGTTTTATTTTCTCGAGTGGGTAGGTAGACCTGAAGATGTGTTCAATCTGCCTCAGCAGAATCCAGACTGTTCTTCAGCAACAGTATTACATGCGTGAGGGTGGAATTATTCTGACTGGTTTCAGCACTAACTCGCCTGACTGATGCAATACAGCTGACCAATTGACTGACTGACTGACCTGCTGACCAACCAGCCAACATGGCCGGACAACCAGCCAACCAACCAACCCAGTGGCAGTTTTGTCTACAATCTTCAGTATGCAACATTGACCCCACTGAATCAGCATAATGATAATCGGCGGAGAGGTCAGGTCTTCTCCCGTCACAACTAATGATCCGTGATGCACGTGACATTTTTTTTTCTGTTCACCCACAGAGGGCGCTGACTTTCTGGGCCTGCGCACGTCACTGATCCGTTGACAGTGATTTCAAATACTCAGCGACAGCCGAAGATGCTTGGTCACCACTCCCAGTAGTTTTAAGGTGAGGCCAAAGGTAAGTGTGTGTACTTATTTATAACTTCATTTTATCATTGAGAATTGCTTTGATATATTTGAAGTCGAAACACATGGGAAAAGCAAGAGAATTGTGGAAGGCTGCAGGTTAAAAAATAATGTAGACCGGTTTCCAAAACTGAAGTTGGGCAGATTATCATGGAGGGGCAAAATTTCCGCGCCCACTCCTGTAGCTAGATACCTACTTTTAGCTCCCTCGGAAATCGTTGCGACGTTGAACTGAATTCTTCGCCACTGGTGGCCAACACAGGGCTTTAAACGATGTTGCCTGCTGATATTGTAGTTCATGGAAAACGAAGAGAACGTGACAAGTGGTCACCAGTTGGGTTCTACAAAATTAAAAGGACATTTTCGTTTCAAAATGCAGTACGCTATTCTTTGCTGACTTAAGGTGATTTTGTCCCCTTTAGTATAGTTTTAATCTTTGCTTTTTTAAAACTTTAAACATACGTACAAAATTCTAGTATTATACAAGTTTCACTACTGCCTCATGCCTTATGTAAGTGTACAGTTTCTCATAAAATACACGCACGACGCACGCTCACACAAATATGTATGCCTATGTTTAGCCAGTTTTATTGTTCATTTCAGTGTTTTATCTGTATTCATTAAAAGTTATTTTCATTAGTTCATTGCTAAATAATACTGGTGACACGTGGAGCCAGTGATAAAGCTTAGCGTGGGGGAAGAGAGAGCGTTGCTCTTGCGATTTGATTTGATGGCCGGGGTCGAATCACTACCAAAGTGCCCGTTCAGTAGGATTTCCTCCCTTGAGTTAACAATAGAGCAACTCTACTCCCCCCAGAAAATTATTCGATGAAACTATACAAAGGTCCTGTTTGCAAACGCACACAGAATACCTTTCCCAACACTAAAAGCCTGTTCAGCCTTTCAGGAAAAGGCCATTGTGTACTGGTGGCAATGGATGACACAATTTACAGAACTGCAAGCACGCTGGAAATGAATATAAAAAAGCTCACGAGCATTATCGAAATAATAGAATTGAAATTGAAGATGCACACACGCATGTAAACACACGCATACACACACGATATGAACGCACAGTGTGTTTATTGAAAATTTATTAGTTTATTGCCAAATAAGTCTGACACAATTGTCCAAGAACAAAAAATCGGTAATAAGAGTATTGTAATTTGTAAGTGAATTTCAACATGCACGTGCGTGCGCGGCACACGACACCAACCACCACACACACACACACCACACACACACACACACACACACACACACACACACACACGCACGCCGCACGCACGCACGCACGCAAAGATATATTATGGCAATCAGTAATAGAGCCAATACTGCATAAGTAACATTTTATTTATTTTTTTAATTGAAAAGTCCTTGAATTTTGCACCGAAGAGTCTGTCACTATGAAACTATCCACCCAATCGATCGAAGACTTTTCTCGTTAGCTTCAGCAGTGACTCCATTCCCTGGAAAGACTGAATGAGACTATGAACCCAGGTCCTGTGACACTTATGGCCTACACACTCACGCGCGCGCGCACGCACACGCGCGCGCGCACATAAATCGCCTGTTTAATGTAACAGGCGCCAACTATGACGTGATATGGATAGTACAAACATACCCAGCATGCACATTCTAGCTTGGCAAGGGATGGGCTCCACAAGGTTTAACTTGCCCAAGATGCACTGCCTGACTTGTGCAGTGCCCAAGGAACTCCTGAAGGAGTTGAAGTCGGTCTGCATCCCAGTCTGTGTGAAAGAAGTGCAGTCCATTCACACAATGGTGCAGCTCAGTTGGTGATGGAAGCTTTATTTTTTATAGCAGTGAGCTAAAGATAGAAATTATGGGGTTGGGTCATCTGCAGTAATACTTTTTGTGTTAGTATTGTGTTTATGACAGTTCTGTGCACATGCTTGTTATCACAGACTGGCCAGCAGCCCTGATTATTCTGATCAGAGAAGGCGAGATGAAGTGCGTGATCAGAGAAGGAAGAGCGTGATCAAAGGCGAGATGAAGTGCGTGATCAAAGAAGGCGAGATGAAGTGCGTGATCAGAGAAGGCGAGATGAAGTGTGTTGGTATAGGGGTACAGTGCCAGTGGATGCTATTGTGATAGCATGACATAGTCACCTCTTAAACAGGCCTCTGTAGAGAACGGGAATGAGAAAGCCTTCAACACAGCTCTTGTCTGAAGCCAGTTCTTTGCACGGATTTTTACTGATAGTTTCGGGATTAAAGAGTTCATTCGTCTTGGGTCTTTGGATTGAGGATGTTCTACAGTTCTAGGGCTCTTTTTAAAGAATAGTTTCCAGAGTCTTCAGGGTTGAGTAAAAGAGCTGACGAGGTAAAGTTTGATTAGAGAGTGGAGTCATGATTTTGCAAGTTAGTATTGTAGACACTTCGGTACAGTGAAAATAGATCCAAAGCATGATTCCTCACATCTGAACATTTCACAGGAAAGAAGCCGATAAGAGAAGCAGCTGATTGTGGAAAATTACAACTGAATGTAAAGTTTACAACATGAAGTAGAGCTGCAAAACTGCAGACCAGCAATTGCCGCCTTGCCCAGTTCTAGGGCAAGTTTATAGAAAGTAGCTGAGAGCAAAATTATCTGTATAGTACTTGCAGAAGAAAGTTGTGCCTGTCACTCCTTAGTTTCCTGCTGTTCTGATCAAATTTAACTGCTTTAGGAAATTGCTTCATGGATGTCTCCTGGACAACCTGTCAGTTGCCTTCAGATGATCACTTGACACCAAATTAGAATGCTTCAACATTCCCTGCTTGAAAAAGTTAACTCGGAAGTTAAATCAGTAATTCAAACTAAAATGAATAGACAAAAACCCAAACTGACAAAATACAAATAGATTTAAAGCATGTACAGTTAAAAAAGGAAAAAAACTAAAAAGGGACAACAAATAAAAGAAAAATAATGATTTAAAACGAAATGAAGACTTAGATTGAGCAGGAATAAAAAAAAAAAGCCCAATAAAATTAAACCCCCAAAAAACCAAAACGGCTTTCCCCATAGGAAAAAAGACTAAAAACAAACCCCTAAAACTAAACTGAAAGAAACTGAACTAAATCAAACCCTCAATAAAACTAAACCAATAAAACTAAACCAAACCCTAATAAAACTAAACCCAATAAAACTAAACCAACCTGAATAAAACTAAACCAAGTAAAACTAAACCAAACCCTGAATAAAACTAAACCAAACCTGAAAATAAAACTAAAAACCAAGTAAACTAACCAAACCCTGAATAAAACTAAACCAATAACTAACCCTGAATAAAACCAAACCAAACCCTGAATAAAACCAAACCAAAACCCTGAATAAAACTAAACCAATAAAACTAAACAAGTAAAACTAAACCAAACCCTGAGTAAAACTAAACCAAACCCTGAATAAAACTAAACCAATAAAACTAAACCAAGTAAAACTAAACCAAACCCTAAATAAAACTAAACCAATAAAACTAAACCAAACCCTGAATAAAACAAACCATAAACTAAACCAAGTAAAACTAAACCAAACCCTGAGTAAAACTAAGCCAAACCCGGACTAAAACTATACTGAGTAAAACTGAACTAAACCAAACAAAATAAATCAATACAAAATGAAATGGGACACCAGTAAATGAACCTAACTAAATGTCTCTGGAGTAAATAAGACTGAAATGAAACCTTAAAACTTAACTGAAATAACTACCAAACCATTAATAAAACTAAACCAAGTAACAGTAAACACCCCCCCCCCCCCAACCCCAATATAAAACAGACAAATGTTACACCAAACCATTAATAAAAGTAAAAGTAAACAAAACCCCCAACCCAAAATAAAAGACAAATGTTACACCAAAACTTAATAAATAAACCGAGTGAAACTACACAAAGCCAAACCAACTCCAAAATAAAACCAAACCCATGTATAAAGTAATAACCCCCCCCCCCCCCCCCCCCGCCCCCCATATCCCCGATAAAAAAACCCAACAAAACTAAAAAAAAACCCCTTTAACCTAACCCGTTCCCCTAAAAATTCCCTCTTAAACGCAATCTCCCCTTAAACAATAAAAAAAAGTTAGTTTGTAGCAAGAGATCAAAGAGGAGCAGTGATCCTGGTATCCTGAAAAGAACATTTACAATGTTTGATAGAAATCTTTATTCCTTTGATAGTGAAGGTGACCATGACTTGAAATCTCGTCGGGAGGTCTGTAGCAGTCAAGTCAAGTCAAAGTCAAAAACACTTTAATCATCCCATGAAGGGCAATTACAATACTGACAGGCAGATTGATACACATCAAAAATATCAAAGACACAAAGCTATATTTCATTGGTTTTCAAATGACTTCAAATAAAATGTCACGAACACACACACCAACACACACACACACCACGCACGCAGTAGGTGTAGAGGTAGCGCTGAAGGGTGGCCCACATGTTGGATAAGTGTGGGTACTGTAGTAGGAGTGAAGGTGGCTTGGGGGTTGTAGGTAGTTCTTCTCCTTAGGGTAGGACCAGTGACAGTAACTACCTCGCACTCCTTTAAGCGTTTTCCAGTCTGGGTTCATCTCTTTAATCCTTCAGTCTCCAGGAGTCCTAACATAGGGTTCAGTTGTCATGCTGATCACATAGTTCTATGGGTGCTATTCTCCCGTACTGGTGCCTTCAGCAGGGAGCTGCCCGTCACCAGGAAATTCTCCTCCACAAGATGTCACTTCCAGGAAATCCTCTTCCATCATCGTCTTACCTTGTAAGTACACGATCACAGATGTATACTACTACATTTCATCTGACTTAAAAACAATTCACAATTCAGTGTGTGTGTTTCACGTGTGCACATGGTGTGCTTGTGTCCTTGTCTTAGGCTTGCTTGATGTTTTTTAACCCCCCCCTCCCCAATCTAAATGTAAAGTTCAGAGTTCATTGTGAGAGGAGTGCTATAACTTATATCTAGGCCTAAGGCAATGAAAACCAGACTATGAAATGTCAATGAGACTAGAATTTTTAAATGCAGTGAGTATTTTTTTGTCTGTCACCAACTTGAAAGCAGTGTTAAAGTGAGGAGTGTTTTGTAAGAAGTGCCACTGTTGCAAAAAAATTTCTTTATAGGTTTATTGTCTATTTTGTTTTCAAAGCTTCGAATGAAAAGCATTAATTTGCTGTGGCTTTGCATTTCGCAAAGATTTATCAACTCATTGCAGAGTGTTGAGATCACTTGGATTGAAACATTTGATTTTATGACTTTGAGTCAACAGTTATGCTTACCTATATTCATTGGAATCAAGTGCTAAAGCCTTGCTTTCTCTGACCTGCCTTGTTTCTGGATTACGCATTGTCTGGTTACCAGGTGCCACAAGATTCCGAAGTCATGAAAGCAGAGCCAGAAGAACCTCCACCCCCCTGCTTCCCTGCCTGTTGAAAGATGGCTGGCCACGCCAGGTGTCGCGGCTGTCTTGCCCAAACCATCGCCTGCAGAGCACAAATGAACACTGAGGAAGAAACAGGAGCAGAAAGAATTCCAAGAGAACATCGATGAATGAACCGACCTCAAGTCGGGACTACGGCCAGGTCTTCGGTTTTATTGCCCCCACAAGGAAGACTGGAGGGAGGACGACACAGGAGCGCACATAACTGGACAGACATCAAGAATGGACCGCCAGAAATGCCAGTGCTACTCGAAAAAACGGAAGACGACCAGTTTTGAAAAAAACCACCCCGACCCACGCATCTTCACGGACCAGTTACATCAGTGGACTGCTGTCAAAAACCCAGACAGCAACAGTGAAGTCGTTGTGGCTTGCTACATATTACAGAGCAGGTGAGAACCATACGGGATCAGTCTGTCAGTGTGTGTTAGCGCGCGTGATCAGTCTGTCGGTGTATGTTAGCGCGCGCGCGCGCGCGTGTGTGTGTATATGTGTGTGTGTGTGTGATGCATTTGTTTCCATGACTGTCGTCTCAGGCGCTGGACTGTTTGGTTTGACAGTCCATGTGTAAATCTTTTTGTCTGTCATAGACTTTCGGTTCTTATGTTTTTTGAGGGCTTGTTTGATTTGGACAATTGTTAAATGATGTGTGTTGCAATCACTCTGTGGACATTGCAGACAGAGGTGACGACATGCATGGATATATGAAGTAGGAACCAAGAGGTGCAGTTCACTTCCCAGACTGTCTTTTGGGCAAGAACAACCATGCGGAGCCCATCCCTCTGCAAGGATACAGTACATGCTGGGTATGTTTGCATTTCCGTCATCCACCAAACACTTGACATAACATGGTATATAAAATTTTATTGTGCGTATTTGATCTGTGTAAATACAAATATGGCACTTGCAAGTCTCCACTTTTTCTTGGAGATGGTAAACCCCCCCCCATCTTTAATTCATCACACACATACATGCTGAGATGGACTTGCTAGTATGGAGGTCAAAGGCTCTATCCACTCTTTTATTGAAGTTCTGTGTAAACCTGTAGATCAGGCTGATAGTTCTCTTTAGAGACACATTGAAGTAGTGTGTTAATCTGAAGAGAGGATGATGATAGTTCTCTTTAGAAACGCATTGAAGTATGTGTTAATCTGAAGATGATGATGATAGTTCTCTTCAGAAATACATTGAAGTAATGTGTCAATCTGAAGATGACGATGATAGTTCTCTTCAGAAATACATTGAAGTAATGTGTTAATCTGAAGATTAGCATGATGATAGTTCTCTTTCTACATATAGTGCCCGGGTCTGGAGCTCTCGTTTGCATTATTTGTTGCCTCGTCTCTAAGAATTGTTTGCAAGACAACAAAAACAATATGATGTAGAGATAACCATTATGAAGAAAAGTGATGTGGATGTAGGATTCGTCTCTGTGCACATTGCCAGACTGATTTGTCAAAGAAAGTCGGTGCATTCTTATAACATGCTGAAATTAAAGAAAATATCAGCTATTGATTTAATTTATTTCAAAGTGTTGACATTAAACATTTCAGATTTTAAAATATAAAATCAAATCATGCAGTATTAATTCTGATAAAATATAGCGAGTCCATAAACTCTTATGAGTTATAAAAAGATATGTTGTTGAAGACTGTTAGAACTACTACAGACATTCTAGCAATGGCAGATTTCTCTGTATAAAATTCGAGCCACTCTCCCCAAATCACATGGCACCACAAGAGCAGCGCCACCCACTTTGTAAAGTTTCCCATTTACATTTGTACATTTCCTTGGAGAGTTTTTTCCCCTCAAAACAATCAAGAGAGCTCTCCTGTTTCAGTGGGTTCTTGCTAAACGTACGTGGCACATAGGACCATCGTTTATAGTTTCACCAAAAGACTAGTACCTAGACCATCTCTTACGGTCTTGTGGATTAGGGGAATGTTTGGGTTCAAACAGGAATCGAACCCTCGACCTCTTGCTTTCTACATAGGCACATAACCTTTAAATTACAAATCCAGATAAATTATTCTTAATGTTACTTATTGGTCTAGGCCAAAAGCTTCAGTGTCATTTATCAGCATAAGCGAATTGCCAAGGCCTACATTATATGCTAGGTTTTCCAATCTATGACATTGTTTCAAGACAAACATCTGCAATAAACAACTGTTGTCCTCCATTAAAGTAGGGAAAATTCTTGTTTCAAGACAAACATCTGCAATAAACAACTGTTGTCCTCCATTAAAGTAGGGAAAATTCTCTTAGCCTGAGATGTGGCTTTTGCATTATTCTATTTATTTTACTGAAATGTTTGTTTATAAATCTTCAGATCTCATCACCATGGAACACTAGCGCATCACAAGAGGCATCCCGACATCGAGGACAAAGACACCCCACCCATTCCAGACACCCGTCAACGAGGACGTGGCCAATGTTTTGTTGTTGTTTGTTAAATAAGACAAAAATTACCTCCCTTCCAAATAAAAGCAAACCCCAACTTCAAACAGAAAAAGTGCACACACTGAAGAAAAAAAGTAAAGAGAAACCCCCATCCCCAACATATTTTTCCCCACATGCATTTTAAACTATTAAAAAAAGAAAGAAAATTTAATTAGTATGCTGTTGGTGGTTCCTGGCAAATATGTGTATTATCAATTACTTGAACAGGAGCAATTTTCATTTATTTGTATCAAGACTTCAGTTTTGTAGAAGTTGGAGGAGAGAATAGGTGGCAAAAGAGTTGATCAGTAACTTACAGAAAAGGTGTGTAAAAAAAAATATACAGTGTACAAAGTGCCATTGAGGAAGGATGATAAAATAAGGAATTAAAGAAATAGATGAAATAAGATACGTTGAGTAAATTTCTGTACATATCCCTTGAAGCTCATTGGACAGGGAATAACTTGTGTTTTGTATGAGATTAAAAACAATGAATTTGATCAAATGATTGCTTGAAAAAATACTTGGTTTCTTACATACTTCTGTTTTCTTACATACTTCTGTTGAGGTTTTTGAAATACTTTTTATTTTTTAATAATTTTTTTTGACGTTTTCTTTTCATTTTTTTGTTTTTTTAAATATAAATGATCTAATGGTTTCATCTGCAAATATTCTGGTCTTCAGATGACTTTCAATGAATTTAGGATTGGGTAGAATTTGTGTGTTTTTTCATGAAGTTATTTCTGCTTTTTTTTTTCTCTTTTTATAAAAAAAGGAATCTGAAATGTTCAAGAAAATACTCATCTCCAAACATGTTCAATTTTTTGTTGCTCAGACCAGCAATTATTCGTGATGCTTTTTTTTTTTTTTTTTTTTGGGGGGGGGGGGGGGTATTTTTAAAAATCCATTTGTTAAAAGTGAATCGGAATTAATGATGGGTTGCAAATGTGCTCTTGTCCTAATGTGCCTTTTGAGACATTATTTTTTGGAGACCGTGTTTAGGAAAATTTTTTCAGTGATTCGATTAAAAAAACCACCACATAACTTGATAATCTGCTTTCAAATTTTTTTTAAAATAAGGGGGGAAAATTCAGTTATTGTAAAATAGGTAAACGTGTTCCATGACCTATACAATCGTTAGGCTGCAAAGTGTTTGATTTAATGGTAGTATACACTTAAAAAAAAAGGAGTATGCATTTCACAAAACATTAGTTCTGTATAATTTTTATTTTTTTAAAAAGTGAGATTGTGTGTAAAAAGGATATTTCTGGGGAAGAGGCGTGGGGTTGGAAGGGCGAGGCAAGGAAGAGAAAGGAAAGGAGTTGAGGAGGGGCACAGATACACAGAGCAGTGAGGATAGGAGCAGGGGCTGGCTGATAGATTTTTTTCTTCCTTGGTTTATTTTCGGTTTTTTCCCAATGGATGCAAATTATTTTTAAAAAATGCCTAGGGCGTGAAATCACTTTATCAGAACTGGAAATTTGTGGAGATTGAAGTTCAATCCTTAGCTGTTGATAGGACTGGTGATTCTGATTTAAAACTCCATACTATTGCGAGCTATGCACCATTATACTATACCATTATACTATAGTTGCGTACCATTTGTAGCTACATACCATTTGTCTGTGTGCTATTGTGTCCACATGCATTCTAACATTCAGACCGACCAGCTGACGGACATCCCTTACCCTTTACTAACTTTTTATCACTAACCCTAACCTCAACCCTAACACTGGCCCCACACGTGGACACAAGAAGCAGGTGGATATCATGGTATGTAGATGTACTGACAGTGGCTAAACATTTTTGTTCTTAAAGTTTCTAAATACTTTAAGCAAATATTTGGAGGATAATGTAGTAAGCACTTGCGCTTTTTTACATCCAGCCCTTATGTGCGTGCATAAATTTCGTTCCCACCGGCACAAAGAGCCTACTCTTTCAAAAGGTGGAACAGGTTTTAACGTGTACGTAAGATGTTTTGCTATGCATTCGTATATGGGAACAGGGTTTATAGTATCTGAAGGATGGTGGGAGGAGGGGTGCTAGAATTTTAGGGAAAAGGATACTTGGGGAGGGTGGTGGTGGTGGAGGATGTTGGAATGTTGTGGTCTATAGGGATGGGGGAAGGGTGAGATTAAGAAAGGTGATAAGGGGAAGGCAGTCACTTTGATTCAGGGGAGGAGGGGGTGGGGAGCTTTTTAGGAAAGCTTTACTTAAAAGCAAAAGTAGAGGGTTCTAATCTTATTATGCATTGAATAATTTAAAAAAAGGGGGGGGGGGGGGGGGGTTGCATTTTATAGGTCTATTTCAAAGGTGGGGTTGCAGGGTTTAGAATGCATTATGGAATAAATGGGGGAAGGTACTGGGACAGTGAGGCTGAAATACAGGAAGGGGAGCTATTAAAGAGGGGTAGAATGTATGTTCAGGTGTGTGTGTGTGTGTGTAAGCGAGAGAGTGGTCTGTGGAATGATATACCACAGGTGTTTGTCACCCCCAGTGTGTGCTCTATTGTGCACACAGCACAAAAGTAGTGTGTGTGTATGCGTTTTATTATTTCCCTTTATATTTTCATGATTTTTTTAAAGGGGGGATTTGTTATGTAGAAAATAGCGGTTACTGAAATAGCAACGTACATTTTAAGTTATGTATGTTTGGTTGAAATACATCTCTGAAGTGACTGGGTGTACAGCTGTGAGCAACACTGACTTCAAAACATTCGCCATCATTAGGATAAGATGGGCTGGAGGAAAGATTGCAAAGTCACTTAAAAAAATTACTACAATATGTCTGTTTACAATAAACAACTTTGCATTAGAAAAGCCATTTTGCCTCTGTTATCACACAATATTTGGTATATGAAAAACATTTGCCTTTCATTCTAGAAGATTGCAAGCAATGGTGTGTTCTGTCATGTTCTCATTTCCTTCTTGCCTTTGGTTTGCCTTAGGTCAGGGACACGCCCATTACCCAGGTTATATCAATCCCAGCTATTTAATAGACTGCTCCATCCGCATCTATCCAAGTAGTCTGATTCTCATTGTCAGCACGAATGTACTCTTACCACAGCCCTTTTGTTTTGTTATATCTATAAAGAGAATAAACTAAGAATAGGGCTTTGAGACCCCACAATATAATTTAAAAAATAATAATGGAAAAATGACAAATCATAAAAGATACTAGAGGTAAAAAGTTGGATGTACCACAAAAATGTAGCTGTTCTGGCAAAACTGACCGATTTCACATAAATCAGGACTCATTGCTGTATGACTTATTGTCTGCTTTGTTCCAGCCTTTGTACTTTATCTGCTAAGTTATTCAAACCTTTGACTGTATAACGGCTATGTCCATTGGTGTTGCTTTTCTGTAACTTCTTTTCATCCTGTGTAATCTAAACTTCCAGTGTGGCAAATGATGTGAAATAATGTATTCTAGCAAATTACTGCCATGATAGTGTGGTGCATGTTGTGGTTTGGTTTACTTCAGCCTTTCTTCCTGCTTTTACTTTTGTGCTCTTAAAAACTTTGTTGTGTAAAACAAGAAAAGGGTTTAGCATGTGGGTGTTGTTGTGTTTTTTTGCTGGTAAACTACTTACAGAGTGCAAAGTGAAGCAGTTTATTGCCGATGCCCTTTTTCTTTTCCTTGTAGATGGCAGAGTTTGTGTATTGTCAACTGCTGTGTTACCCACTGTACCTATAGATCGTTATTCCAACATAGCCTGACATTGTTTTAAGTTTGTGGTGACTTTATGGCTTGGTTTCTGAAGCATTTACCTGTCTTGGGCTGATCTGTTTCCCAGCTGTAAGGGACATGCCTTTGTTGCCTGGTTTCTCTTCCACCATTGGCTTGCCTGATTTCATTTTTTTTCTTTTGCATAAACAGCTAGCATGATAATGCTAAGTTTGATCCAAGAAAACTTTTTTTCCCCAAACACATTTCTCTTGAATAAATTACACGATGGTTTTAAATTTGAAATGTCCAGTAATTATTTTGGTTTGCATTTGATGATTCAATATGGTTTTGAAAGGTTGAATTTTTTTTGTCTTGGCAGTTTTGTAATTAAGTTGCCTGTAACCATTCCAAGCCATGTGCACATTTTTCACCTTCAAGTGAAGGATTTGGGATGTGTGTAGCTTGTCGCCTGTGTCAGTTCTTAATCATAACAATCTGAAGGACATGGTTTAAATCATCTTTTTGTGAAATTCTTCAATGGCTTTGAATGGTATATCTTCTGGCTGTAATTGCAGTTAATATGCCCGCCTCTTTGTTTGCTGCCCCTCCCCCTATTTCATATCATTCCCTTTTTAAAATGTTTTTGATTTATATTAAAACAAATTTACAAATGTTTTCCAAGTTTTACTTCATGAAGGGGTGAAATGAAAGCCCATTTGTTTGTAGCATGTTAAGTTTTCTTGCTTTTGGGTTGCAGAATATCATCAGTGGTTACTCTCACCCCCTCCTCTGTTTGTACACTTCACTACCAAAACCCCTTTATTTCCCTGAACCAAGGTAAAGGTCTAGAACCCCAAGTGTGGATAAACTTTTACAGCCCAAGTTATTTGTATTACATTTGATGATATATAAAATCCATGCTTGTCCATCTGAGTGGAGAAATGTTGCATGTTCCTTTACAGGACCAACAAAAAGTGATGTTTCCTGTTACCAGCATTGTTTGCATTTTGGTGTACTTAATTAAAAATTTGTTTAAAAATATAAATTTGTACCCTAGGTTTAAGAAGTAGGTGGTGAGCACACACCACTGGCACTTGGCTGCCCAGCTGGCTTTACTGAGAAAAGAGCTTTGCTCAACTCCCTCCTTGAAAACTTTCAAGCTGATCTTAATTGTTCAGGGTGTCAAGGTTTGAAGGACATTGCTAGATTTAAACTATCCCTACTGTTTTAAAAGTATATTAGAATAAACACTTTGTTGTGGTCCAAATCTTTCAAAAGATGCTGTGAAAATATTAAAGCGAACAAAAGTCAGTGGGTTGGTCATTGTGTCACTGCTGGTCAGAGCATTGGGAAAAGCCTACCTCCCCCTTCAGAAAAAAAGAGGCTGGAGTGGGGTTGGGTAGCCGGCTCGCAGCTGAAATAAAAGAAATTGAATAGGAAACGTGATTCTTAAAATATTGTGAAAGCTTGATGAAAAGTGGTGCAATTGTGAAAAAAATCATGACAAAAAATAAAATACTTGACTATGGTTTTTGTTCAGAATTCCATCCATGAATGATTGGCTGCGTGTTTACAAGTGTAGAGTATGTGCACAAGGTCCTGGATACACGATGACACATGCACCTTGTATAGCTATACTTCTTTCTCTCCCCGTCCTCTCGCAGGGTCTCTCTTCCTTCCCTTGAATTCAGATGCCCTCAGTCTCATCAACTAAACGCCAACAGCCCTAAAACGTTCAGATGTATTCAAACGCCTGTCAGAAATAAACATGCGTGCACAAGGTAAACACTCTTTAGTACATTCAAGCGTCCCCACCTTCTGGAAATTGCTAGAAATTTCCTTTTCTATC
Organism: Rapana venosa; assembly: GCA_028751875.1. NCBI lineage: Eukaryota > Metazoa > Mollusca > Gastropoda > Neogastropoda > Muricidae > Rapana > Rapana venosa. The sequence continues at coordinate 65,468,794 of CM054143.1, forward strand.
ATGGTCTCTTCCCTTGACTTTGTCATCTCTTAATTTCTGCCTACCCAGTCCATTTGCCTGCTTTTTTTCTTATAGGTCAGACGCCTTGCAAAAACTGGAAAAAAACATTATTATTGTTAACCCACCCCCTCCATCTTACATAAGGTAGGCGAAGCAAGGCCACTTTTATTTCGAGGATAATAAGTGAATTGGTTTTTTTTTACATTCAGTCTCCACCCTTATGAGGGATTATACCATGATTTAAAAGAAAAACGCCCAAGTAAACGAACCACGAAATCTTCAGGTTACGACAAAAAAGACCCTCAACCGATATTTGTGACCCCCCAAAAAACACAAAAACCAAAAAAACCAGCAGCAACAGTACAGTTCTCATAGATTCCAAAGAAAATGACGTAACATTTAAAAGAAAAGAATGGCAGACAGGGTAGAAAATCTCGGGGTGGAGCAGAGGCTATAAAAAGGGGAGGAAGCTGTTGCATTTCTTATTGATATCATCATAGACCCTTGGACTGGAAAGGAATGGTGGGATGGCTAGGATACTAGCTAGTTTCAGGGTAGAATCAACTTTACTTCTTGTTGATACAACAACAAACTCTTCATATTTGGGATTAAATGATAAACCGTACCGTGTGGTAGTCTATTTTAGGAATTGACACTTGTGAGAGAAAGCAAAAATCTAAAGATCTTGTTCATTTTGAGAACGTGATCAATGATCTCGATGTTTATGGCATTCAGACTACAACGTGAAGCTGCCCAGGTGCCTGTCTGTCTGTCTCTACCTACCTACCTACCTACCTCTCTCTCTCTCTCTCTCTCTCTCTCTCTCTCTCTCTCTCTCTCTCTCTCTCCCCCACGCACGCACGCACGCACACACATATACGCACGCGCGCGTACTCATTGAGATGGCAGAGGCAGACCTTTCGATACTTGAATATTTGAAAATGAAGAAATAACTGATGGGCCATGGGAACTCACGTCTCATGCTTCACGCCTCACGCGTGAATAGACATGTATAGAAGTAGTCTCTTGTGCAGGGCCTGACTTGTCAGGCGCTTAACGGCAGCACAATGCATTTTCACTCTTATGATAGACAATAGTTGCTGTCGGTGTTCGACAAAAAAGAACATTAAAATCTAAACTAAACACTGCTATTAATGTACTGTTTTAAAACATCCACACACACACACACACACGCACACGTACACACGCGCTGAGAGAGAGAGAGAGAGAGAGAGAGAGAGATATTTAGTGGAAAAGATCCAATAGTAATGTTTCACCGATTCGTGTATATAATTACTATGAATTCATAAGATACATTACCGAAAACAAATAGCAGGCCCACACCTTCAGAAGGTTCATATTCAATTCTAAAAAATCACAGAGGTTTCATCAGATTCATGTGCGAGGGCCTAGGCGGATTGTGTGTGTGTGTGTGTGTGTGTGTGTGTGAGTTGGGTGTGGGTGAATAAGTAGAGTTTCATAAGACTCATGTTGGAACATATGTTTCATCACTTTCACACCCAACACACCCAGCCAGCCAGCCAGCCAGCCAGACCAACAGACAGGCAGACAGACAGACCAACAGACAGACAGAGAGACAGGCAGACAGAGAGACAGGAAAGGTGCTAAGTGTGTGTGTGTGTGTGGCAGGCATATGGTGGCAGGGTTCTATTTACTCGGCACAGGGGGTTCTATTTAGCTGAGCGGCAAACAACAAACTCCTTCGTTACTTCTCTCTCTGATTAAACCACACCTGCCCTCCCTCCATCCCTCCCTGTACTTCCTTCATTTCGATTTGGCGTCCTCCTCCGCTTCCAGAAAAAAAATCTGTTCAGCTTTTTTATTTTTATTTTTTTTTAGCTTTGCTTTGCTGGTTTGATAGTATTCTTAAAGTTTTTTTAGGAATTCATTTTTTATAACCAAACACGGAAAGAAAAAAACGAAAGAAAACTATTTTCCCAATCCAGCCTTTTTCTCTATCAAAACCCGAAAACAACCCAAACAAACAAAACAAAAAAACCCAAGAAAAAGGAAACTACCCATCCATCCATCCACCCACCCAACCAACCAACCAAGCCACTAACCAAAGAAACAAGCAAAGGCACAGTGGAAAACTAGGAACCAAGAAAGCGACACAACATAAATACAGCTTTAGAAAACAACCAAGAAATAGAGCCCAAAACAAAACGAAACAAAATCTGCTGAAAAGACGAGAAGACATCCTACAATTAAAAATTTCTGCAGTGGCTCCCCCCGCCCCCACCCCTCGATTTTGCTATCAGTTTACATCATTTACATACGTGCAAGCCCACCCCCACCGCCATCCATACACACAGATGTATTTACATATTGTTTGACATTAACTTTTGCAAACTCAAGCGCGCGCGCGCGCGCGCACACACGCACACACACACACACACACAACACACACACGCACACACACACACACACACACCGCACACACACACACACACACACACACACACACACACACACACACACATCACACACACACACACATATGACAGACAATAGTTGGTGTCTGTGTTGGACAAAAAAGAATATTAAAATGTAAGCTATACACTGCTATTAATGTACTGTTTTAAAACAACGCCACACACACACGTTCCACAGGGCGGTGGGGAGGGGGGGGGATAGCCTAGTGGTTAGAACGTTGCGCTCGCATTCTGACAACCCCGGTTCGATTCCCGTTCAAGGGGATATTTTCCCCTGGAGTTAACATCAGTGCAGACTCCACTCTCCCCAAAAGTCCTTCGGATGAGACTATAAACCGAGGCCGCGTGTGCGAACGCACGCAGAACATCTTGCGCACGCGTTAAATCCTGTTCCGCTTTTTGTAAGAGTAGGCCATTGTGTGGCGGTGGGAACAGATGACAGAATTTTTAAAACCGCATACACACGGGGACTTGATGTAAATAAAGCACATAAGTGCTTATTCCATTATCCTCGATATAAAAGAATAAAATAAAATAAATAAATAAACACACACACATTAATAATCCTAAAACTAGACATCGACATGACAAAATAAGAACTCAAGGCTTAACGAATTTTTAGGATGATATCTCACGTGTACATTGATCATCACCCCCTGACCTCTATACTATTTGACAGATTTGGTGCAGCGCTTATGGAATGTTATGCCTCTGGAAGAGAGAAAAACATCTGTTGTGGCTGGACGTTCCCTAGCTTAACTAACCCTGACCGAACTGTGCCCTCTGTCTCACTCCTCACACCCGGGATGAATCTCTGTCAGACGTGAAGCACGTAGCCTACTGAATGAGAACTTTGCGCCTAGGGCTGGTTTCAATAAGAAAAAACGGACTCCTACACCATGCAAACTGAAATGATAAAAAAAAAAAGAAGAAAGAAAAGCATGTGATTTTTGGTAGCACCCTCGCTTACACACTCAGTCATGCACAATCATATGAAACAGTCAATCTATCCAGCAATTCTTCAATCAGACAATCACCCAACAAACCAACCAGGAGACAACCAACCAGCCAACCTACTGTTTTGTTTACTAAATAACCCCCCCCCTCCCCTCCCCCCCCCCCCCCCCCCCCCTCTCCCCCCACCTCTTTTCCATTTTCTGCCACAACGGCGACTTCTATTATGGGAGATAATTTGATCTCACTTCGAGAACATGCCAGTTGGCTTCCTTCCCTTTAACTGAGAAAAGACATTGTCACTCTCCACGCTCGCTCTTGTCTCAAGCGGGGCTTTCAACAGTAAACAAACAAATACTCTGGAATAATCTGGATCGTTGAAATGAGAAAGCCTCGAGTATGCAGGACAAAAATGCTGTGTCAATAAACTGACAAATGATTTTGTTTGCTAATCTTGATTCGTATGTGGAACTAAATAATATCCATCCCATGCCCTGTGAATCTCTCTCTCTCTCTCTCTCTCTCTCTCTCTCTCTCTCTCTCTCTCTCTCTCTCTCTCTCTCTGTCTCATCTTGGTTTCTTAAGTCATATTTTCGTAACCGATTTTTGTTGTGGTGATGTTTGTTATACAAAAACATTTACTTTTTGTAATTTTCTGTATTTTTCTCACTAAAATACTAAGCAGTTCGGCAATCCCCTTCATGTGTGGGCCAATAGCCTTTTGGTGAATAAATCTGTCGAGTTCGAGTTCTCTCAGAGGAAGAAGAAGAAGAAGAAGAAGAAAGAGGAGGAGAAGGAAGATGAGGAAGAGGAGGAGGAGGAGGAGAAGAAGATGAAGGCATTTA
>CM054143.1:65475548-65512574 GCA_028751875.1 Rapana venosa
TACATTTTGATGGCACCACTGGTTTGTAATGATCTGATCGTCAGAGCAGAAGCTTTTGTTGTTGTTGTTGTTGTTGTTTTGTGTGTGTATGTGTGTGTGTCTTTTTACAAAAAGCAGCATGATCTGGCAGGCTCAGTTTCCCCCCTTGACTCCAGTTCTATTGACTTGTGGCACCAATGATCTATCATGTGCCACTTGTCAGTCTGTGACAGGGGGTGGGGGTGTGGCGTCGTTTTCACAACAACAACCCCCCATCCCCTCCCCGCCTAGACACCCCACCATAATGAGAACTGCAGAGAATGAACACACCTACACCTGACCCCACACAGGGACAGTGACGGCCAATGAACTGACCCCACACACGGCCATGGCCAGTCATCTGACCCCACACATGGCCATGGCCAGTCATCTGACCCCACACATGGCCATGGCCAGTCATCTGACCCCACACATGGCCATGACCAGTCATCTGACCCCACACATGGCCAGTCAACTTACCCCACACATGGCCAGTCAACTGACCCCACACATGGCCAGTCAACTGACCCCACACATGGCCATGACCAGTCAACTTACCCCACACATGGCCAGTCAACTTACCCCACACATGGCCATGACCAGTCAACTTACCCCACACATGACCAGTCAACTTACCCCACACATGGCCAGTCAAATGACCCCACACATGGCCAGTCAACTGACCCCACACACGGCCAGTCAACTGACCTCACACATGGCCAGTCAAATGACACCATCATGGCCAGTCAACTGACCCCATCATGGCCAGTCATCTGACCCCACATATGGCCAGTCAACTGACCCCACACATGGCCAGTCAAATGACCCCACACATGGCCAGTCAAATGACCCCACATATGGCCAGTCAACTGACCTCACACATGGCCAGTCAACTGACCTCACACACGGCCAGTCAACTGACCTCACACACGGCCAGTCAACTGACCCCATCATGGCCAGTCAACTGACCCCAAACACGTCCAAATGACCCCACACATGGCCAGTCAACTGACCCCACACACGGCCAAATGACCCCACACATGGCCAGTCAACTGACCCCACACATGGCCAACTGACCCCACACACGGCCAGTGGACTTGACCCCACAAGTGGAAGACAACACGTTGCCTGCAAGAAGGGAGGGAGAAGGGAGACAACTGGAAGCAGACCTTTTTCTGAGGATAGGACACGAGAGGAGGGAGCGGGAGGGTGTGGGGGGGGGGGGGGGGGGGGGGGGGAGGAAGAAGGAGGAGGAGGAGGAGGACATGAGGGCAGTGGGTAGGGCACAAGTCCTACACTACAGGGTATGAGATGAGGGGGGTGGGTGGAGGAGGACTGGCACCCTGCAGTGTCACAGGGTATGCTGGTGAGGTGAGAGAAGGTGAATGGGAGGTAACTGTGTGGCAGCAGGCTGTCAACAAGCATTGTGCAAGGGAGACCATTTCATTGAGGCGCCAGTGGTGTTCCCTAAAGTGTGTCATTGACTCTCCTGTCTTCGTCTTTCCCCCTTCGTCTTTCAAGACACAAGGAACTTCATGCAGACAGGTAGTAGCACCATGTCGTGATACTTTAACCATGAAGACTGGCTTACAGAACCGAACTAGTTGGGAGAGAGAGACAGACAGACAGAGACAGAGACAGAGAGACAGAAGAGACAGAGAGACAGACAGAGACAGAGACAGGCAGAAGAGACAGAGAGAGACAGAAAGACAGACACATAGACAGACAGACAGACAGAGACATACAGGCAGAAGAAACAGAGAGAGACAGAAAGACAGACAGGCAGACAGACAGAGACAGACAGGCAGAAGAGACACAGACAGAGATTAGGGGCACAAAGAAGCAGGTAAGATGGGGGGGGGGAGGGGGGGGGGGGAGGAGGGGGAGAAGCCAACAACAACAACAACAAAATTCTGCCTAACTCCTCTGAAACCTAACCTTCCCTTGCATCATACAAAGCTTTAAAACTCTAACACACACACACACACACACACACACACACACACACACACACACACACACACACACACACACACACACACACACACACACACACACACCACACACGCACTCATACACACTCACACACACACACACACACACACACAACACACACACACACACACACACACACACACACACACACACACACACACACACACACTCACTCACTCACTCACTCATACATTTGGGACTATAAACCGAGGCCCTATGTGCGAACACACACGTTAAAACCAGTTCCGCTTTTCGTAAGAGTAGGCCATTGTGTGCCGTTCGGAACGGATGACAAAATGTACAAAACTGCATACACATGGGGACTGGATGAAAAAAGCACATGAATGCTTATTCCGTTATCCTCGAAATAAAAGAATAAAAGAAAAGAATAAAATACAATAAAACACACACACCCAACACCCCCTCCCCCCTCCTCTTCCCTCCTCCCTCTTCCAACACCCCCCCACCCCCAAACTCCCATAAAGGACCATAACTCCTCCTTGACACATACTTTGCCGAAACGTTAGCTGGCGGAGCAGGGCTTATCGCACAGGGCCCCGCGGTTTGAACACGGGGCAGCTTGTGAAGAGGGCGGCAGGGTAAACAAACTCTATCACACTCAAACAAACAGGCACACCGGTTTTTGTGTTTTTTATTGAGCTGCAGTTGCCCAAGCAAGATGATCGGCCCCTTCTTTGCAGATTTGCCTCCCTTGTCTAAAAGGTTACAAAAGAAGATGGGGGCTGGGGGGAGGTGGGGAGGTTTGGGGGCGGGGGCGGGGGTGGGGGGAGCAGGATGAGAAAATGGCGAAGAGGTGGATGAATAGAATAGAGAGAGAGAGAGAGAGAGAGAGAGAGAGAGAGGAGAGAGAGAGAGAGAGAGAGAGAGGGAGAGAGAGAGAGAGAAGATGGACTGATAGAAACATGAATTGAGACTAAAAGAAAGAGACAAAGGGAGCGATAGACAAGAACACACACACACACACACACACCACACACACACACACACACACACACACACACACACACACACACACACACACACACACACAAGTAGGCCACACTCCAGTTCATTTTTGGGCCGTTTTCACATGTTTTTTCTACGAACTTTACCATACAGCATTTACCATCGCATTCCCCCAAAATGAAAAGAGTTTTTTTGTGTGTGTAAAAGACTAGCTCCTGACTCAGCTCATGGGATTGTGCACAAATTTGGTAGGTTTGATTTTTTTCAGCAACACTGTACCACCTCATGCATTTCCAACTTCCTGTATTATATTTTTGTTCACAGCACACTCTTAAGATTTTTGTCGTCTGCTAGCTTCCTAACCACAATATATATGTAGGGGGTCAACATTGTAGGAACACAAGCAATCCTCATTTGAAAATCATTTCCAACTTTCTCATGTGTACTTAATATTGTTCTATGTCTTCAAACCCCGAAACAAGTTCACAGCACAACATTTTAATATTTTGCAAACTCGGTGAAAATGAGCAAAACTTGAGTAGCACTGTACAGAAGACGCTAGTTGACCCGGAAGCTACAGCTGGAGTGTGGCCATAGGACACAGCTTGGATACTGACAGCAGGAAAAGCTGTCAGCAGCAGTTTGCAGTCAGGGAGACAACAATAATTCTATTACATACCAGCAATACAGTCGTGTGTAATAAGCATGGCAATGTGGTCGTAACTATGAAATATTTCATTTTCTGATTATTTTTTTCCTCCTTTCCCTTGGGTTGTCTTGACCCACAGAGTCAAGTATCTGCTGGCCTGTTTGCTTCTTGGGGAATAAAACGATTTCACTTCTGTGGTGGGGTGGTGACTGTTGAAAAATGATGATGAGCGCTGTCAGCTTTAACTCCAAACAACTTTGCAGGAAGCGCTTTTAACAGTCGTAGCTGCCGCTACCAGCGGCTGAATTCTTCTTCTTTGTCATCGAACACTCAGACTGCAACTGTCAGCGAAAAGGCGTTTCGTTGCCCTTATGCGCCTGAGAAGTCAGGCCCAGCGCATCCGGCGTGGGAGAGAATTGTCATCTTTTAAATCTTTTCAGATAAAAAGGCAGGAGAATGGACCAAGAAGGCAGAAAACCGACAAGAAGGAGGTGACAGGAAGAAAAGGAACAAGGCAAAAATAAGAGAGGGATACTACTACTACTACTACTACTACTACTACTACTACTACTACCACCACCACCGCCGCCGCCGCCGCCGCCGCCACCACCACCACCACCACCACCACCACCACTACTACTACTACTACTACTACTTACTACTAAATGTAATTTATATAGCAATAGAAAAGGGGAATTCCTGACACAGGATTTTCCGAAGGTGAGCAGATGAACAAAACCAGCCATAAAAAGTGCCGCCATGAAACAAAGAAGCCATCAGCGTGATAATCAACAAAAATGATTGATTAAGTGTAATGCACATTTTCTTCCTTTGAGAAAGATTAAAAACAAAAAGAAATGACAGGTTGATTCGTTCTTGAGCAAGTACGTTTTCTCCCTTTGTGTGCTGCACTGAATAGCCTGAAAGTAATCGGTCTATTGTGTAGTTTATGAACACACCAACACTCCCAAGTCTCCACCAAGCCTTTGACACCCACAGCCTTTACAATCAATCCTCCATGTCCTTCCTTCTCCCTTGTCGCCAAGCAGCTGAGCAGAGACAACAGGAGCACAATGGCGTAACACAGCACCATTATGCAGACGACAAAACTGACTTGCTGAAAGAACCAGTGTTGATGACACATTCCACACACCACACCACCACTGCGCTCTTTACAAATTGCCTCCCCTGCACAAGATGTCTTGACAGGCTGCCACACAGTTACCTCCCATTCACCTTCTCTCACCTCACCAGCATACCCGGTGACACTGCAGGGTGCCAGCCCTCCTCCACCCACCCCCCTCCCCTCATACCCTGTAGTGTAGGACTTGTGCCCTACCCACTGCCCTCATGTCCTCCTCCTCCTCCTTCTTCTCCCCCTTCTTCCGTCTCCTATCTCCAGAAGAAGGCCTGTTTTCAGTTGTCTCCCTTCTCCCTCCCTTCCTGCAGGCCACGTGTTGTCTTCCGCGTGTGGGGTCAGTTAACTGGCCATGGCCGTCCGTGGGGTCACACACACATACACACAAACACATCTATCTATCTATCTATCTATCTATCTATCTATCTATCTATCTATCTATCTATCTATCTATCTATCTATCTATCTATCTATCTGTCTGTCTGTCTGTCTGTCTGTCTGTCTATCTATCTATCTGTCTGTCTGTCTGTCTGTCTGTCTATTTTTCTCTCTGTCTATCTGTCTGTCTATCTATCTATGTATGTATGTATGTATGTATGTATGTATGTATGTATGTATGTATGTAATGTATGTATCTATCTATCTATCTATCTATCTGTCTGTCTGTCTGTCTGTCTATCTATCTATCTATCTGTCTGTCTGTCTGTCTATTTTTCTCTCTGTCTATCTGTCTGTCTATGTATCTATGTATCTATGTATCTATGTATCTAAAACATATTATACGCACCTGGTTCATCAATTGTGAGATTTTGCCTTCGCCACCCTTTTTGCCCACATATTAAAGTAGCCAAAATTCCGAATCCGTTGATAATTTGTTTATGTGGCTTTGTTTGTTTGTTTGTTTGTTTTTTGCTGGTACTCTAACCCCATGCACAGCCCTGATCTCCTCCCACTTCTATCCAGTGCAGTGGACGGTAGCCTAGTGGTTAGTGTTGAGCTCGTGATCTGACGGCCCGGGTTCGAGCCATCACCGAGACGCCCGTTCAAGAGGATTTTTCTCTGGAATTAACATCAGTACTGACTCTATGTCCCCAAAAGTCCTTGATGAGACAACCGAGGTCTTGTGTATGAACGCACGCAGAAGTTCTAGCACACATGTTAAAAACCTGCTCAGCCCTTCGGAAGAGTAGGCCATGGCGTGTCAGTAAGAGTAGATGAAATTTTTTTTTTTAAATCAAAAAAGGATGCACACACGTGTCATGTTTAGACACCACCACCGAAATCGGAATGTGGTTACCGTTATGATGGTTAAACAGTTGCATAGGAAAAACTCTGACCATTGGTGAACCTAGGAGCTCTTCTAGGCCAGGAACAAAAAACAAAAATCTAGTTCATGGAGAGGAAGACTGACTAACTTTAGTTTTGGGTGTGGGGGCAGGGTTGGCAGCCAGAGAAAGCATGCAGACAGCAGGGAGAGGAGAGCAGAGCATGAGGGAGTCCTGCAGCCATCACAGCAGTGCAGAGGAGGAGGATCACGTGATACAGCAGTGGTTCTCCACCTCTCGGAGTAAGCGTCGCCGATTGTCATCTGAATACCGAAATGCTACACAATGAGGCATGTTGTTGTTCCACAGGGTGTGTGTGTTGTGATGTGTGTGGTGTGTGTGTGTGTGTGTGTGTGTGTGTGTGTGTGTGGTGTGTGTGGAGGGGGTAGTGGGAAGGAGAGGGGACAGATGGAATCCTGTAGATAGGTGACGTACAGGATTGCTATGTGACGGGTGATTGTGCAGTCAATTTGCAATTGAAAGCTATTCATTTTGTTGTTCTTTGTGAACAGAAGCATGCTCGAGTACGAGCATGTTGTGCGCGCGCACACACACACACACGCACGCACACACACACACACACACGCACACGCGCGCGTGCGCTCGCGTGCACACAATACACAACCAAGCATGAAATGTTATATATCATAAACATCCATCCCCGAAGTTGAAATGCGGCTACCTTATTGGTGGGTAAACTTTCGCATTCACAAAATCTCAATTTTGGTAACACCCCCCCCCCCCCCCCCCCCCCCCCCGCACACACACACACACAAGCACGACATTTATAATTAAAAAAAAAAAAAAACCCCATGAAATTTGATTTCTTGCTTTACAAGATTCAGCGCTCTATAAATTCCATGTATTATGATGATGATGATGATGATGATTAATTTATTAGCGCTATAGCTTGTGAAAGCATTGAAGTGGATGTGCATTGTGTGGTATACATTATCATCTAATGTTTTAAAAATACTGTGTAGGTGTGCGTGCGTGCATGCGTGCGTGTGTGTATGTGTGCGCGCGCGTGTGTGCGTGCGTGCGCGTGCGCGTGTGTGTATGTATGTGTGTTATCCATTGAAGGTACAGCGAATTGAGTTGCCTATTCCAGATTTGGGGATTTATGACGATGATTCATCACCATCGTCATCATTACTATAATCGTGATTATGATGATTACATTGATGTTGAAAATGCTACTGCTTCTGCTGATGCTTTGTATGAGAATTTCCTCAACAATATCATAAAAGGCAAATAAACATGGATAAAATAACAGTGTGAGGGCCATTTTGCGCTTTATGAGAATGATTCATCACCATCATCATGATTTTGATTGTGTTTATGATGATCATGATGACGATGATACTCTCCATTTAAAAAAAAAATCCTTGTAAACGCCCACCTCCCACTCCCTACGGAAAAAAAGGCAAACAAACATGATTGAAATAAAGCTTCCAGGGCCATTCCTTTCCTGAAATAAACCCAGTGGGCTGTTTCACATGCATATTCATATCTCACGACAAATCAGCGGTAATTTACAGTGTTTCTGTGCCAGTCTCCCGTCTCTAACCCGCTATCCTCTCTACCCCCTCCCTCCCAGGAAAGTTTATCTACGTCATTAACTGTAAGCTTCCTTATGGCGAACACATCTAAAGGACATGTACACCAGTCTTGAACTTAATATTGGGCAGAGTTCCTCCCCACGATAAGTGTTATCTAAGACTCCTGCAAGTTTGGGCGAACCCCTTTCCTCTCTCTGGCGATGTAGCCAGGCTGCGTGTCACTGATTACCATCTTATGACCGGAATCCTACACAACCTGATCTGTATGCACTGCCATCTTACTACAGGAATACTACACAGCCTGGTCTGTTTGTTGGATAGGACCTGAGGTGGGGATGGGAACTGAGGCAAGGGGGGAGCTGAGCAGAGGAGGAGGAGGAGGAGGAGGAGGAGGAGGAGGAGGAGGACAGAACACAAGGTAGATAAATACTGTGCATAATCATGAATCCTATATTTGACACAAAGAGAGGTTCAGACATCTGGCAAAAAGTGAACATCCTTTTCTATCTCTTCATATTTTTTTTGTATTTCAGCCTTTTAATTTGTTAATGTAGGTTTGACATTTAGTTCAGTAGTGTCCTGAACTTGTAACGCTTGTTTTATACGGACAAGAAGTATCATGGACATATTTCTGGTGTTCAGATCTGTCATATGTGTTCCCTCTTCCCCCAAGCCAAGTGTGGCATGCAGACAGTCATTCAGGAACCACCAGCTCTTTGCTTTATCTGCTGTAGCTATACAGAAGTTACAATTCTGATCACTTGGCCGTTAGACGCGAAGTGAATGCCCCTTAAAGTTGTCTTCCCTAATAAGAGTTATCTGACCATGCACACAGGTTGACAGCACACGTCCCAGCTTACTCCTGTCTGCTGCAGTGCAGTGCCCGCCCTCAGACAGTTTTCTCTGCACTGAGAGAAAGAAAGACAGAAAGAAAGAAAGAAAGACCACTGCCTGACGTCAGCGACTAGCAGAAAAGACCAGGGTGTGCACGTCAGAGACAGTACAGTGTGACGTCAGCCTGTATCATCACAGCATGGCGGGGGAGGAGAGGGGTGGTGGAAAAGAGATACAGCCCCTGGCCCCAAGGCAAACGTCACTGATCGTCATCTTCTGACCAGAATACCCCACAAGACAAGACAAGACAAGGCAAGACAAGGCAAGCAAGGCAAGGCAAGACAAGACAAGACAAGGCAAGACAAGGCAAGACAAGGCAAGACAAGGCAAGACCAGGCAGCAGGGTAGTGTGGTGTTGTTGTTGGAGTCAGGGCCCAGACAGGACAGGGCAGCGTGGAGAGCAGTGCTGTGGCTGTGCTGCCTCCTGACAGGCCAGCTGGGGGCGCTGGGTTGCAAGAAGGTTCTTCTCTCCCTTCCCTTCACCTCCCCCTTCCTTCCTTCCTTCTCCCCCTTCCCTCCTCATCTCCTTCCCTCTGACGGGCTCCATGTCTGCTACTGAAAGGAGAAGACAGTTCAGAATGATCAGGGTACAGCTGTACTGACTGAACTTTTTAAAGAACCTCCTTCCAAACAAAAAGGTACTTATTTCTCTTACCGGAATATAAGAGGAGAAGTAGCAATTGCAGAAAGCTACTCCAATGGCAAAATGATCTTCTGCAACTAGTGTTCTGACAAGGCAAATAACTGGTGTTAGGTTTGTACAGAGACAGCTTATACTTGTCCACCCAATTGAGAACGGAATTTTTGCAGATGGAATGAGATTTGAAGAGGTAACGTGGAATTGTCATTGAATAATTGACTGTGTTTGCCTGTCGTTTTGGAGTTCAAGCATCGTTTAATACAGTAGTGTATGCCGCATGTTGAATGTGCTTGTGTTTCTTTTATCTGCCAGCCATTCGCAAAGCGCCAGCCATGTGTTTCCACAGACCACACAAACACAGTGGCGTTGCTCTCTTTGTCTCAAACAGTCTTGTGGATGTTGGAAACAGTCCTGTGGATGTTGGAAACAGTCCTGTGGATGTTGGAAACGGTCCTGTGGATGTTGGAAACAGTCCTGTGGATGTTGGAAACGGTTCCAACGGTCCTGTGGATGTTGAAACGGTCCTGTGGATGTTGGAAACAGTCCTGTGGATGTTGGAAACAGTCCTGTGGATGTTGGAAACGGTCCTGTGGATGTTGAAACGGTCCTGTGGATGTGGAAACGGTCTTGTGGATGTGGAAACGGTCCTGTGGATGTTGGAAACGGTCTTGTGGATGTTGGAAACGGTCCTGTGGATGTTGGAAACGGTCTTGTGGATACTCAGGGCTGGCGCTGGCCCTCGGCTTTTACAGCGAACATACATCTCAATCTGTGAAAACAAGAACCATCTGCATTCTCACCACAACTGACACTCCACCCTTATTCATCTATCCATTCATTCATCCATCCATCCACCCACCCACCCATCTATCCATCCATCCATCCATCCATCCATCCATCCATCCATCCATCCATCCATCCATCCATCCATCCTCATCCACCCATCCACCTATCCATCCATCCATCCACCCACCCACCACACCATCCATCCATCCATCCATCCATCCATCACCATCCATACCATCCATCCATCCATCCATCCATCCATCCATCCATCCATCCATCCATCCATCCATCTATCTATCTATCTATCTATCTATCTATCTATCTATCTATCTATCTATCTATCTATCTATCTATCTATCTATCTATCTATCTATCTATCTATAATAATAATAATAATGTATGGAATTTATATAGCGCTGAATCTTGTAAAGCAACAAATCAAAGCGCTCAGATTTTATTTCATACCACTTTAAGTCACGGCAGATTTCTCTCCGTGAAATTCGGGCTGCTCTCCCCGGGGAGAGCGGGAGAACGCGTCGCCACTTAGCGCTGCGCCACCCTTTCACCCTTTTTTTTTTTTTTTTTTCTGCAGCTGTATTTGTTTCCCTATCAGAGTGGCTTTTTTCTAAGAATTTTGCCAGGGACAACTCTCTTGTTGCCGTGGGTTTTTTTACGTGCGCTAAATAATTACGTGTAACACACGGGACCTCGGTTTATCGTCTCATCCGAAAGACTAGCGCCCAGACCACCACTCATGGTCTAATGGATGGGGGAAAAATTTCCGGTCCAAACGGGGTACGAACCGCCGCACACTTCAGACCCGGACTTTTCGCTTTCTAGACAGGCGCGTTACCTCTAGACCACCGATCCACCACTATCTATCTATCTATCTATCTATCTATCTATCCATATGTCTGTCTGTCTGTCTGTCTGTCTGTCTGTCTATCTGTCTGCCTATCGATCTATCTATATTTAAGTCTGTCTGAGTTTTTCTCATTCTCCAACTTTCTGTCTGTCTCTCTGTGTTTATATCTGTCTCCCCCCTCGCTTTTTCTCTTTGTCTCTGTCTGTCAATCTGTTCCTCTTTTTTCTCTCTCCCTCTTTTTCTCCTGATGTCTCGTTTCTGTACCCCCTTCCCCCCAACCACCACCACCAGTGTGCCTTATCAGGCGTAGTTTCTTTATTGACAACACAGGGAGGTGGTATGAACAGCAGACACCAAGTTCATGTTTCCTCAAGTTCCCTCCCCTGATAGGTGCTATCTGAAAATCCTCACAGATTGCGGTGATGCATCCCTCCTGCCCCCCTCCCTTCAAGCTCCTCTAAAGCCAGTTTACACCAAGACCACACCAGTAAAACAGTGTCAAAGGAAGGGAAAAGCAATCTTGTGATGTGAACTGGTGAGACTGAGGACTGGACGCTAAAGACTCAGACATCACAATCATGTTGACCAAGTCCCACATTGGTGATTCTGAGGCGTTCCCCTGTGGCAGCACTTCTCCCAGGACAGTGGAAGAACACGTCCTCCAGACCTGTCCAACACACCAAAACCTGAGGGCTGATATCTGGCCTATACTACTGACCTGCCGGTGCGGGACAAACTCTTCGGACTCCTGGAGGGCCTTCAGCGTACCACAGCATTTGTCAGGGCCTCAGGAGTTACTGTTTGAGCGTTGCACGACTACGAAGAAGGCTTGATAAAATACAACTTTACTGAAGATGGCGTTGCTCAGATGTTCGTGTGACGTGCCCAAACCACTTTAGTCTGTGTCTTCTCACTGATGACCTACAGGGAACAGTACAAGGAGGGAGACGACGAGACAGACGGAGAAAACGATGGGAAGACAACATCAGAAAGTGTACAGGCCTTGATTGGAACGAATTGCTACGGAAAGCAGAGGACTGCGGGAGTGGAGGAAGCTGGTTGCAAAATTTGTATTAGTGCCTCCATAGTCCAAGGGATTATGGGATAGGTGAGGTGAGGTGAAGAGGCATTTCTCACTGTCATCTTATCACCAAAATCCTACACAATTTACTTGGTTTGACAGGGCATGGCAAAAGGGAGGGAGAGAAGAAGCATGGTATGGTGCAAGTAGGCGCCTGACAGAAGAGAATGACATTGTACTGGATAACACTTTGGGGTTGAAAGGAAAAGGTCTTTTATGCCGAGTTCTCTGACATCTGTATTTCCACTCTACCTTCATACAGAAATTAAAAGGATGCTAGGGAAACCAGCCTGTGTTAATGGCATATATTATCAGATCAACCCAGTTCTTACCACTCTGATAGAAAAATCCTAGCCCTCCACCAGGCAAATAAGCACTGACTCAAACGACTTCAATGAAAGATCAAACTGCTTCATGCAAGGAACAATGAAACATTTTCGACGTGAGAACCTGCACGTTCTTGATGCCATTTACACATCTTGGAAAAAATGAACTGCTATTCAAATCTGTGCAAGATATGCACTTCTCTGTTCTCCCCCTCAGTACTGTTGACTGCTTACTATCAGATTACTGACAATTTGGATTTTTGAACAAGGAGAATCCCCTGTCCCCCAAGGGGATGCCAGCGGTTTGTCAGAATAAACAGCATCCCCACCTTCCAGAAATTCTGTGAGCACTAGAAATTCCCTCTTTTCTATCCATCTCTTTGTTTCTGCCTGGTTCCCTTTTTTCCCTGTCACTTTCTTCTTGTCTATTTTCTGCCTCCTTGGTATCTTCTCTTTTTTCCCCCAAAAGACTTATAATGATTTTCTCCCCCCCCCCTCTTCCCCCACCAAGGTCAGGAGCCAAACAGCAGCACAACGCATTTTCGCTCATATCACAGACAGTAATAGTTGCTGTTGTAGTCTTCAGAGAAGAAGATTATGAACAGTCTGGATTTTTTAAACAAGTAGAATCCCCTGTATAAAAAGATTATTTCGATAACAGTTGAGAAGGCTCAGGTAATATCACACTAGGCTTTTTAGTGTTTTTTGCTGACTCTAACCTTTAAACACACACCTTAGGTTCTCCAGTCTAGTTCACACACATACGCACCCACACACAGACACAGACACAGATACACATACACAGACACAGACACAGACACACACACACACACTCTTTTCTCTCTCTCTCTCTCACACACAGACACACACACACACACACACAGACACAGACACAGATACACACACACACACCCCCCAGAGCTGGGCAGGGGAATAAGACATGACTGCTACAGTCAACAGAAGCTATGCAGACAGGACAAGAGAAGAGCACGAGGGAGTCCTGCAGCCATCACAGCAGTGCAGAGGAGGAGGAGGATCACGTGATACAGTAGCTGTTCTCCACCTCTCTGGAGTAAGCGTCGCCGATTGTCATCTGAATACCGAAATGCTACACAATGAGGTCTGTTGTTGCTTCACAGGGTGTGTGTGTGTGTGGTGGGGGGGGGGGGGGGGTAGTGGGAGGGATAGGGGGTGGGGGATATGATGGAACGATGTAGATAGGTGACATACAGGTTTGTTATATGACGGTTGATTATGGAGACAATTTGTAATGGACAGTCCTTTGTTGCTTTTTGTGATGGTTCTGTATCTTTTCGTTGTTGTTGTTGTTGTTGTTGTTCCTTTGCTACAGCTCCGAGGTTGACCAATGGTCAGACCGATTTGTTCTCTCCACCATTGAGGCACCCGCATTTCGACTTCCGGAATGGTCATATATTTGTTTGGGAAGACATTTTTACCTGAGCACAAGCATACATCCGTGCATGCCTGTGTGTGTGTGTGTGCATGCCCGTGTGTGCGTACGCGTGCATGCGCATGGGCACACTCACACACATTAATAAACACATGTTTGTGTATTTGATCGGTGGTCTAGAGGTAACGCGCCTGTCTAGAAAGCGAAAAGTCCGGGTCTGAAGTGTGCGGCGGTTCGTACCCCGTTTGGACCGGAAATTTTTCCCCCATCCATTAGACCATGAGTGGTGGTCTGGGCGCTAGTCTTTCGGATGAGACGATAAACCGAGGTCCCGTGTGTTACACGTAATTATTTAGCGCACGTAAAAAAACCCACGGCAACAAGAGAGTTGTCCCTGGCAAAATTCTTAGAAAAAAGCCACTCTGATAGGGAAACAAATACAGCTGCAGAAAAAAAAAAAAAAAAAGGGTGAAAGGGTGGCGCAGCGCTAAGTGGCGACGCGTTCTCCCGCTCTCTCCGGGGAGAGCAGCCCGAATTTCACGGAGAGAAATCTGCCGTGACTTAAAGTGGTATGAAATAAAATCTGAGCGCTTTGATTTGTTGCTTTACAAGATTCAGCGCTATATAAATTCCATACATTATTATTATTATTATTATTTGGAAAACGACAAAACTAATCCTCAAAATAAATGTAGAATGGGAACAGGAGACCTGGCAAGGGCACTGCATGTGTGCATTTTCATCCCCTCTCTCTCTCCCTCTCTCTCTGTCTCCCTCTCTCTCTCTGTGTCTCCCCTCTCTCTCTTTCTCTCTCTCTCTCTCTCTCCCTCTCTCTCTCCCTCTCTCTGTGTGAATCAGTTCTGGGTTGAGCCACCACTGAGAGGCCTGTTCTAGGGGAGTTAATCCCTGGAGTTAACTTCAGCACTGACTACACTCCCCTGAAAGTCCTTCAGATGAAACTATAAACCAAGGCCCCGTGTGTGAACATGCGCAGAATTACCTGCATGCAAGTTACAACCCGATCTGCCTTTCAGAGGAGTAGGCCATTATTGCGGGTGGAAACAGAATAAACAAATTTAGCAAATTGCACGCACATGGGGACTGGATGCCCCCTTATCCCTCCTTTCACCTGTTCTGGTCAAGGTCATCAGCCAGAGATTCCTTACAGGTAACTAAAGGAAGTGACGTGTACGCCAGTCATACATTTGGTATTCCCTACAGTTCCTTCCCTTGACATAAGTCCATCGATTTGGAATGACCTCCCTATCTCTCTTCGTCAAAGACCTTCTTGTGACTTTTAAATCTGGCCTCAAGACATATTTGTTTCAAACCTAAGAATTTCCTCTCCTGTTTCATTTCATAGCTATCCCTGCTTTTCAACAGCCAAAAATTCCATCACTCTGCCAAAATGTATAACGTGTGTGTGTGTGTGTGTGTGTGTGTGTGTGTGTGTGCATTTGGACTTTTAGAACTATTACTTGCTATTGGTTGCATGACTGTGTAAGAATGAGTTGAGTGCAAGCGCTTTGATTTGTCTGTGCAAGATACAGTGCTATATAAATTCAATGTATTATTATCATTATTATTATTATTATTATTATTATTATTATTATTATTATTATTATTATTATTATTATTATTATTATTATAAATGTTATCGTCAATTCCTCGGGGGGGGGGGGGGGGGGGGGGGATAACTCCTGCCTCCTCCATTCCCACCCCACCCTTCTTCCCTCCGTCTATAAATAGACGTCACCAATAAAACTCCAGTCTAACATTGGGGAGGTACAGGAGGGTAGAAAAAGTGATCCTACAAGCCAGATGAGGACGAGGGGGGTGGGTGTCGGGGTGGGAGTATGGGTGGGATTGACAGTATCTGAGATTCGAGAGGGGAAGGGGGAGAAGATGGTTAAAAAGTAGGTGTTTAAGGGGAGGTGAGATATAGCGTGATATAGCAGCATTTGGTTGAGGCGGGTTGTGGCTGATTGTCATCTTTCTACAGGAATCTTACAGAGTTTGGTCTGTTTGAACTGCTCTCTTACTACCGAAATACTACACAGTGTGGTCTGTTTTGTCAGACGAAATGTTTTTGTGTGTTTGTTTTTGTTGTTGTATTTGTTTTCTTTGTTTGTTTGTTTGGGGTTTTTTTGGGGGTGGGGGTGGGGGTGGGGCTGAGCAAGGATAGAATGAGGGAAGACAGATGCAGAGTTAAGTAGACGATTGCTATGCACATGGTCATTTGTGAGGGTTTTTTCCACCACGCCAACAGAAGAATAAAGATCTGGTCTAAAGGAAAGCTTCCTTGAGACCCTTTCCCCAAATGCTCTTCATGGCAGGATGTCCTCGGCGTCAGCTGATGTCACACCACTTTTGTCTGACACCCCACCCTCCCCTGTTGCCAGCGTCATCCCATCCAGGTCAGATGAAAGAAGACGTCCCTCGCTCACTTCAGTATAGGGATACAACTGCCTCACAGAAAAAACCCAAAGCACCCAGAAATTCTAGACAGAAAGACAAAAGAAAGGAGAAGAATGCCAACAAAGGAGTCCCGCAGCCATCAGAGCAGAGCAGCACAGAGGAGGAGGAGGAGGAGGAGGAGGATTACCACGTGATACAGCAGCATTTCTTCACCTCTCTGCGAGTAGGCGTCACCGATTGTCATCTGAAGACCGAAATGCTGCACAATGAGGTCTGTTGTTGTTTCACAGGAGGGTGGAGGAGGGGGGGGGGCGGTAGTGGGAGGGGGGGGGGGGGGGGTAGGGGACAGAAGGAATCGTCTAGATAGGTGACGTACAGGTTTGTTCTGTGATGGTCGTTTGTGGAGTCGGTTTGTAAATGAAGTCCTTTTGTTGCTTTCTTGTATCTGTTTGTAAAAACATGCTCATTTTGAGGCATGCATATGTGCGGCGCATGCACACACACACGCACACGCATATGCACACTCACGCGCAGGCACGCATGCACGTACGCACACACACACACACACACACGCATGCACACACGCACGCACCACACACACACACTCACACACACTCACACACATACATACACAAACACACACACACACACACACACACACACACACACACACACACACACACACACACACACACACACACACACACACACATTCCGTTCTTTTACATGACTATTTCAACTGACAGCAAACCAGTTGTGACACATAACCTGTTTCCTCCTGAAATCACCCCCTCCCCCCCACCTTACACCCAACCCAACCCTACCCTCACTCCACCCCTACCCCCATCTGCCTGATGAGCCAAAGATTTTGTTATATACAGGTAACAAATTTAAATGACATGTCGACCAGTCACAAACTAAATTTCCCCTAACTTTTCTTCCCCTGATAAAGTGTTATCGCAAATTCCATAAAGGAATGATGGGGCCATCCTCCTCTGCCTCCACCCCCTCCCTCCCCCCCCCTCTCCCCAGTCTCTCCCCCTCAGATTGACACAGACCTGCCAGTACAACGCCACTGTCTGACGTCAGGGAGAGAGGAGCGAGGGAAGAAACGAGTGATGCTACAAGGGGGTGGGGAGTGGTGGTGGGGGATCCGCAGTATCTAAGCATTCCAGAGGGGGAGGGGGAGAAGATGGTTGAAAAAGGAGGGGTGGAGGTGAGATATAGCGTGATATAGCAGCATTTGGCTGAGGCGGGTTGTGGCTGATTGTCATCTTTCTACTGGAATCCTACAGAGACTGGTCTGTCTGGACTGTCCTCTTACTACCGAAATACTACACACTTTTTGTTGTTGGATAAGATACTAGGTGGTGTGTGTGTGTAAGTGTGTGTGTGTGTGTGTGTGTGTGTGGTGTGTGTGTGTGTGTGTGTGTGTTTCACAGGGGAAGGAGGGAGGAAAGGTGGGGGACGGATTCAAGGGGAAGAGGAAGGAAGACAGACTGGGTGTATAAAGCAGATAACTGCTGTGCATATCTTCATAAAATGTTTTTTTATACAAAAAAAGGAATAAAGATTTGGGCTTGAAGTAAATATCTTCTGAAGCTCTCTGTCCAAATCATCACCATGGCAGGATCTGCTGAGGATGAGCTGACACATGTTCTTTCTGACGCTCCACTGTTGTTGCCAGTGCCATCCAATGCAGTTGATATCCATAACAGATGACACCATAGCCAAGTGCTCAAGACCTTTCCACTTAATCCTATAGGTCTATGAAGTCATGCGTTCGAATTTCAGTGGGATTGGGATGAATTAAGAGAAGGATTTTTTTAAACTATCTTCCGGGTCAGCTTCAAGTGCAGACCTGCCAGTGCCTTCATTTCCTTTGTGTATATAAACATACAGAAGATCAAATGTGCACGTTAATCTGCGAAGTCGGGGAATGCGGCTATCTAAGTAGTGGAGAAAATCAGTCACGTAATTATGCAAAACTCTCACTATTAGTGAACCTTGGGACTCTAGCCAAGGAACCGAAGAATATGCATATCAAAGATTCCCTAAGTCATGTCGACATCGATGACTTTCCGAAGCACGAACATGCCCGGCATACATTTCTGGGGTCGGAATGCGGCTACCTTCATGGTGGGCAAAATAATGTAGCACGCCAAATCTCGCCACTGGTCAGCCTCGTCGGAGCTGTGGCCGAGGACCGACACAAAAGATGTTAAAACCAGACATCGCTGTCTTCAGTGCTGGGTGAAGAGATATTGCTGACTCATAGCAAACGGTATTCACAAACCTGTTTTTTGTTGTAGCGATGGAGTCCTTCAGCCATCAGAGCAGTGCAGAGGAGGATTCTAAGATGATACAGCAGCACTTCTCCACCTCTCTGGAGTAAGCGTCGCCGATTGTCATCGGAATACCGAAATGCTACACAATGGGGTCTTTGTTGTTTCACGGGGTGTGTGTGTGTGTGTGTGTGTGTGTGTGTGTGTGTGTGTGTGTGTGTGTGTGTGTGTGTGTGTGTGGTAAGTTGTGGGAGGGGGGGGGGAGGGAGTCGGGGTAGTGGCAGGTATGGGGGACAGAAGGAATCCTGTAGATAGGTGATGTACAGGTTTGTTATGTGACGGTTGTTTGTGCAGTCAGTTTGCTATGGAAAGTCATTTTCTTGCTTTCCTGTGCCTCTTTGTAAAGACATCCTTATTTGAAGCATGCGCGCATGTTCACGTGCGTGTGGACACGCACACACACACACACACACACACACACACACACACACACACACACACACACACACACACACACACACACACACACACACACACACACACACACACACACACACACACACACACACATGATATTCAGGTTTTAAAAGGGGAGCGCGCTCTCTCTCTGTGTGCTATTTTTCCTTTTGACAGTGCACTCAAGACGTCTTGTTTTCTGCATTTCTGTACTTACAAAAAGTCTCAAAAGACTAGCATATCAGTGTTAGATTTGTTGCTTGAAGGTTGTGATGATGATGGGATGATGATGGTGATGATGATACTGGAGTTGGTAATAATAATAATAATAATAATAATAAATGGAATTTATATAGCGCTGAATCTTGCACAGACAAATCAAAGCGCTTATGGTTGTAATGATGATGGCGGTGGTGATAGTGTTGATGACGATGGAGGAGATCACGGTGATGATGATAATGACATCGACGACGATGACGACGACGGTGAGGATGATGATGATGATGATGATGGTGGTGGTAGCTTTGGTGGCAGTGATAACAGGATGAAAGCCGAGTATGATTCCATGTGTGTACAATTACAACTCTAGATGGGAGTGTCCACTAAAACTCCATCCAGCATGTTTTTGAAGCACACCCCAACAACCCAAACATGTGTATTGTGGCTCAAAGCCGAGGTACAATATGACTTGTCAGTGTTCAGTGTTCTCTGTATACACATTTGATCCATTCATCTTGTCCATGACAGATTTTTTTCAATAAAAACTAACAACAACAAAACGGCAAAGATTGGAAAATGAAATCACGTTATCCATTCGTTTACCAACCGCCCCCCCTCCCCTTCCCAACCTTTATTCCCACTGGTTTACATGGCTATTCATACTTTCAACAAGCCAGCACTGAGTTACAGCCCCTTCCTCTGAACCCCACCCCCTTCCCACCCCACTTTACCCCTCACTCCTTCACCCCTTCCTGTATGCGTCAACATCTGTCATGTTCTTTCTAGGTAACGAGTTGGAGCAACATGTAGGCGAGTCATGCAGCTGAAGAACATCTGGAGCTCCAGGGTGGTGTCGACCCACACACAGATCAGGCTGTTCAACTCCAACGTCAAGTCAGTCCTACTGTATGGAGCGGAGACATGGAGGACAACAAAGACAACCATCAAGAAAGTGCAGACCTTCATCAACAGCTGCCTGAGACGAATCCTCCAGATCCACTGGCCCGACACCATCAGCAACGCAGACCTGTGGCAACGTACCAACCAGCTGCCAGCGAGAATGAAATCCGGCGCAGGAGATGGGGATGGATCGGGCACACCCTGAGAAAGCCAGCCAGCAACATCACAAGGCAGGCACTATCATGGAACCCCCAGGGAAAACGAAAAAGAGGAAGGCCAAGAAACACCTGGCGACGTGACCTTGAGGCAGAAACCAAGAAGATGGGATATACCTGGAGACAGCTGCAGAGAATAGCCCAGGACAGAGGACTCTGGTGGACTGTTGTCAGCGGCCTATGCTCCAGGGGTAGAAGTAGAGCGGAACGGCGCAGGCTGGAGCACGTGGAACGCCGCACGACGCACAGCTGCAGACCGGAACCAGTGGAGGAATGATGTTCAAGCCTTGTGTGCCTCCTGGCACAGAGAGAATTAAGGTTAAGGTAAGGTATGCTCCAGGGGGAGTGATGGGCCTAAGTAAGTAAGTAAGTAGGCGAGTCAGTCACAAACTATATAGTCCCTGCAGGTCCATGCTGTGATAAGTCTGATCTGAAACCACGTGGAGATACAGGCCACCCTCCCTTCCTTCCTTCCTTCCTTCCTTCCTCCCTCCATTCGTCTCTTCCTTCCTTCCTTCTTTTCTTCCTTCCTTTCTTCCTTCCTTCCTTCCTTCATCCCTACCTCACCTCACCTCACCTTACTCATACAGTCAGTCATACACCCACACATCTCTTCTGAGCCATTGAAGACATAGATGCAACCACTAAAACTCTTCTATCAAACGTTAGGGTGTGTGTGTGTGTGTGTGTGTGTGTGTGTGTGTGTGTGTGTGTGTGTGTGTGTGTGTGTGTGTGTGTGCGCGCGTGTGTCTGAGAGAGAGACGGGATGGGGCGTGGCGGGAGGGGGGGGGATAGGGGGAGGGAGGAGGGGCGTTAGGGGGGGGGGGGATTCACAGTATCAGAGCACCCCAGAGGTGGAGGGAGGGGAAGAAGAAGGTTGCAATGGGGGTGGGGGGGGGGGGGGGGGGGGGGGGTAGTCCTTATAACCGGGTGTAGCAGTATTATTTGGCTGAGGTGGAATGCTGGTGATTGTTATCTTACTACCGGAATCCTACAGAGCCTGCTCTGTTAGGACAGCCATTTATAGTATTGTGTATCACTTTAAGACACAGCGCATTTCTCTGGGTCTCTCTTTTTTTCTTTTTCTGTCTGCATGTCTATTTGTTTTCCTATCGGAGTGACTTTTTTTTAAACAGGCTTTTGCCAGGGACATCTCTCCTGTTGCCATGTTTTTTCCCATGCGCTAAATGCGCTTTGCACACGGGACCTCGGTTTATCGTCTCAGCCGAAATACTAGCAGCCAGACCACTGCCCATGGTCTAGTGGACAAGGGGAAAGCTTTTGGCTAAAACAGGGATCGAACCCGGATTGAAGGCGGATTTTTCGCTGTGTAGGCAGGTGCGTTAGCTCTAGACCACTTATCCAGACAGACAGAATAGCCTGGAGCACCAATCCAGGGGCATTGGTCTTGTTGCTTGCTGTACTGGGCTTGGCCACCTGGCTGAGAACAGCAGACACAACTCTTTGCCTGTGGCATTGCAGCCCTCCCTAGTGCAGTATGGAGCCTAGTGACGATCCTGCACTGCCCAGCGTTGCATTGTATGCAGTGTTCTGACGGAGGCTGTCTGCTGGCTGCTGGCTGCTGTCTGCTGGCTGCTGTCTGCTGGCTGCTGTCTGCTGTCTGCTGGCTGCTGTCTGCTGGCTGCTGTCTGCTGGCTGCTGTCTGCTGTCTGCTGTCTGCGGTCTGATGTCTGCTCTCTGCTGTCTGCGGTCTGATGTCTGCTGGCTGCTGTCTGCTGATCTTGTGCCGTGACCTTGACCAGGACGGCTCTCGTGTTCAGTCACAGGGCTGAGTGCATTGGTGGTATAGAGCTAACGCACCCGCCCAAGAAGCGAAAGTTCTGGGATCTAAGTGTATGGTGGTTCGATTCCTGTTTGTGGCCGAAACTTTTCCCCCATCCGCTGCCAGACCGTGAGTGTTGGTCTGGGTGCTAGTCTATCGGATGAGACGATAAACCGTGGTCCTGTGACAGTGTGCAACTCGCATTGACCGCATATCCCAGAACCCACGGCAACATCAGAGTTGTCCCTGGTAAAATTCTCTTGAAAAAGCCCACTCTGATTAGGAGAACAAACACACATGCAGACAGGAAAAGAAGAACACGATGCAGGACGCTGCTCTGGTGGCCCGCTTCTGCCGACACGCTTCTCCGGGAGAACAGCCCGACTTTAACCCCGAGAAAGCTGCAGTAGCTCAACGTGGTGAACAAATACAAATAATGACAAACAGTAATTCAACGTGGTGAACAAATGCAAATAATGACAAACAGTAGCTCAACGTGGTGAACACATACAAATACAATCAATGACAAACAGTAACTCAACGTGGTGAACAAATACAAATAATGACAAACAGTAACTCAACGTGGTGAACAAATACAATCCATGACAAACAGTAGCTCAACGTGGTGAACAAATGCAATCCATGACAAACAGTAGCTCAAGGTGGTGAACAAATACAATCCATGACAAACAGTAACTCAACGTGGTGAACAAATACAACCAATGACAAACAAAAACTCAACGTGGTGAACAAATACAATCCATGACAAACAGTAACTCAACGTGGTGAACAAATACAATCCATGACAAACAGGAACCCAACGTAGTGAACAAATACAATCCATGACAAACAGTAACTCAACGTGGTGAACAAATACAATCCATGACAAACAGTAACTCAACGTGGTGAACAAATACAATCCATGACAAACAGTAACTCAACGTGGTGAACAAATACAATCAATGACAAACAGTAACTCAACGTGGTGAACAAATACAAATACAATCCATGACAAACAGTAGCTCAACGTGGTGAACAAATACAAATACAATCCATGACAAACAGTAACTCAACGTGGTGAACAAATACAATCAATGACAAACAGTAATTCAACGTGGTGAACAAATACAAATACAATCAATGACAAACAGGAACTCAACGTGGTGAACAAATACAATCAATGACAAACAGGAACTTAACGTGGTGAACAAATACAATCAATGACAAACAGTAACTCAACGTGGCGAACAAATACAAATACAATCCATGACAAACAGTAGCTCAACGTGGTGAACAAATACAACCAATGACAAACTGCGTGGCTGATGATCTCCCCCCAACAATTTGTCCCAAAAAGCATTTGCTGTGAGGACGTTGAATGCATCCATTCCCTCCCACTGACTGCGATCTTACTACACTTATACTACACTACATGCTTTTTTCGTGGAGAGGAGGCGGAGGAGAGACTGAGGTGAGGAGAGGAGGAGGGGGATACAGATATGAAATAAAGTAGATAACTGCTATGCCTCTATTCATCACATGGGTTTGTTATGTAAAGAGAGGAATAAAGATATGGCTTCAAGTAAATCTCCTCTGAGCCTCTCTGTCCAAACAATCTTGATGACAGGATATCCTGAGGTTTAACAGACACTCAACAACGTTTTACTTCCGACACTTCACCCCTGTCGCTAATGTCTTCCATTCAGTGTCAGCTGAAAGAAGACATCACTCTCTTCGGTAGAAAAGGACGACTACAACCATCTCAAAAGAGAAGAACAAGTCATAAGTCTAAGGTTCCGCACTGGGCACAACAGGCTTAATCACCACATGTCCACAAAGCTGAAACTCATTCCCCCTCCCTTGTGTACGCCTTTTAAAAGAAAACCAGACTGGCGAGCACATCCTTCAGAGGTGCACGCTATTTAGCAACCTGAGGAAGACTGTGTGGCCGACAGAGATAACCCTGCAAACCAAGCTGTACGGCCTACGAGAGGAACTGGAAAGGACATACCATTATCATCCCCCCCCCCCCCCCACCCCCCGACACATCTGACGGTTTTAAGGCGAGCGAGAGAGGAGACTTCAGTACTGAACGCATAGATGGGGGCTGGCTGGAAGACGGAAAGAACAGTTGTAGCCAGAAACTGAAAGAAACAAGAAAAAGAAGAAGGGGACTTGTCCATTAGAGCACTACACTACAGAGGAGGATTAGAGGGTGATACAGCAGCAATTCTTCACCTCTCTGGAGTAAGCGTTGCCGATTGTCATCTGAATACCGAAATACTGCACAATGAGGTCTGTTGTTGTTTCATAGGGTGTGTTTGTTTGTTTGTTTGTTTGTGTGTGTGTGTGTTTGTTTTGTGTGTGTGTGTGTGTGGTGTGTGTGTGTGTGTGTGTGTGTGTGTGTGTGTGTGTGTGTGTGTGTGTGTGTGTGTGTGTAGAGGAGAGAGATGGAATCCTGTAGATAGGTGACGTACAGGTTTGCTAAGTGACGTTGATTGTGGACTCAGTTTGCAATGGAAAGTCATTTGTTGCTTTCTTTAATGATAGGTCTTAGTGCAAGGCATGTGCACTCAAACAAGAGCACAGTTGTGTGAGCACACTTGTGCATGTGCACTTCACCATCACCTATACCACAGTCCAGAAGATCGTTGGGGTACCACTGAGGATTTTACATCCAGCTCCTTCCACTCCTCGTAGTTCCTAGCTTTCCGTAGAAAGTCGTTCCCCTCAAGGCCAGTCCACTCTCTGATGTTGTCTTCCCGTCGTTTTCTCTGTCTGCCTCTTCGTCTCCCTCCTTGTATTGTTCCCTGTAGGACAGTCTTGGCCAGTCCACATGTTCGTTTGGTGTGCCCCTACCACTTCAGTTTGCAATTTTTCACTAAGTCAGGAGCTCTTCATATGGCCGGATGACGTTTTCAATTGGTTTTCACTTCCACGCTAGTGATGTGATCTATGTATGAGATACCAACAAGTTAGCGAAAGCACCTCATCTCCATTGCCTGTATTCATCTTTCAGTGTTGGCTATTGTGGTCCCCGTTTTATATGTATGCACAAATCTGGTCATGACCAGGGAACAGCAGTCTGATCCGGCGATGCTCTTGTTGCTCCAGAGGACTTTCAGCTTGGTCATTGCAGCTGTGGTCAGGGCCATCCTTCAGAGAATTTCAGGTTTTGATCCTTCATCTCTTCATCTGTTGCTCCTGCTTCTGCCTGCTGGCCTCAGCTGTCACAGCCTGACTACAGAGCAGCTCGTTTTGGGTTTTGTTGTTGTTGTTGTTTTGCTTGTTGTTTTTGCTGCCTCATCTTTCTTGACGCTTCTGTCTCGCTGTGCCCACACCGCTCATTTCCATCTCTCCATCCCAGCCGTGCCCAGATTTGTTATGTCACATCCTCAAGGTCATAGGTCCACAGGAAGCTAATCGATGTCAGGCCGCCAAGGGACCACAAGCCTGAGAGGACCTGCAATGCTGCTGGCTCAGCTTGGTAGTATTTAGTAGGACCCTATTCTGAGCTAGCATTCGCAGGACACCACACACTAAGCCCCCCATGGATGACAATAATAGTCACAGAGCCAGAATGAAAGAGACGCCTAACAGGTATGACGTCCACCACAACAATCCCCCAAAAGACCCTCTCCCGTAAACCCCGAAGGCTTTGACACAAATTCAACACAGGCACAGAACTGTATGGGGAAAACCAAAGAATATCACCATGAGATCAGAGTACCTAGGTCTACCGAATCAGAACATTCTAGTTTTTGGCATGAGGATCAATAATGGTGAAGATGATGTTATGATGCTGCTATGGAATTGTATGAACTCTGAGACTGCTAGATAGGGTTGTACTCTGCACTTCCTTTCATGATATAGTCAAATGAGCCTGAGAGATACAAACAATAGCAATGTTTGTTATGTAACTTGAGCAACACTCTCGAAATTATATAGCGTAAAGTGTATGAAGCTCGACTGTGTGGTCCCTGTCTTCCCAATGAGCCCATAGCCAACTCACTTTGGGAACAAATGACAACATTGACAAAACTGCATACACACGGGGAATGGATGAAAAAAGCACATGATTGCTTATTCTATTATCCTCGAAATAAAAGAATAAAAGAAAAAAAGAAAGGAAGGAGGTGGCTGGAAACAGAAAAATCCCTATGACTATGATACTGGAACCTGCAACTTTCCAGCCTGTAACCTGAGGCATTAACCACTGTGCCATGGTGGCTGGTGAGGAGCTCAGTATTTCAACAGGATGCATGCTGGGTATGCAAATGTGTCAATAACCCACCGATTACTGAGATGAATTAATGGATCTGTAACAGATTTGGTATGTTTTACATATTTGACCTTCTGCATGTGTATATATACATAAAGGGAATTAAGGCACTGGCAAGGCCACAATTCAAGTTGTCCTAGGATATTGTAAAAATCCCCACTCCTAACTCTGCTGCCGAGATTCGAACCCACAGCCTCATGGACCCACAAGACTGAAGTTAAATTCAGCTATACTGTCTGTGTCTTTCCATATTTTATTGATTGAGTTCTCTACATATAAAGAAAATTCCCCCAAGCAAACGAAGGTGACAGAAAAATCAGCCACTCCTTCCCAACTAAGCACTGATTTGCCTTCTTCACAACCATTTTCAAATCCTGCAACAAACTAGACCTAGTTTATAATCTGTTTCTCGGCACCCCCCACCCCCCCTTCCTCCACTCCACCTCATCCACTCCACCTCATCTCTCCTTCCCCTCTGCGTTATCAGCTGCAGCTTTCTCTCATAGGTAACAAATTGAAGTGACATGGAAGCCAGTCTCCAGCTTCATAAAGTTCCCTTCCTTGAATGGATAAGCCTTATCTCCCATTCCACTGAGGAGTTTCGGAGCACCCCCTTCTCTCTTCTTCTTCTTCTTCCCTTCGTCTCCTGGATCTAGTTTATAAATAGATTTCACCACTAAAATTCCATGATTTGACATCAGAGACAGAGAGGGAGGGAGGGAGAGAGAGAGAGAGAGAGAGAGAGAGAGAGAGAGAGAGAGAGAGAGAGAGAGAGAGAGATGATCCTACAGCAGAAAACGTGGCATTCACAGCTCTTGAACATTGAAAAAAAGAGGTGGGGGAGGGTGGTGATGGGGGAAGGGGGAGGAGAAGGGAGGGAGAGGTTATACGCGATATGGCAGCCATTGGCTGAGGCAGGGTGTCACTGATTGTCATCTTACTACCGGAATCGTACAAAGCCTAGTCTGTTAGGACTGCCATCTTACTACCGAAATACTGCCTGCACAGCCTGGTCTGTTGTGTTGGCGGAATCTGAAGGGGAGAGAGAGAGAGAGAGAGAGAGAGAGAGAGAGAGAGAGAGAGAGAGAGAGAGAGAGAGAGAGAGAGAGAGAAGAGAGAGAGAGAGAGAGAGAGAGAGAGAGAGAGAGAGGAGTGAGTAGGAGAAAGAGAGAGAGTGAGAGAGAGAGAGAGGAGAACAAGGGGAGAGAGGGATTAAGCTGAGGAGGGGGAGAATAACGTAGATAACTGCTGTGCATATGCTTGTTACGTGATATTGGATGCAAAGGGAGGTTATCGGCTCCTGCATTCACCGCTGATGTATCAGCTGCCAGCTCATTCCAAGAATGCTGAAAGGCGGTGATGGGGCGTGGGGGTGGGTGGGGGGGGGGAGGGCTTGTGGGGGAGGGGGTGTTTCTCATTCAACTGTATAATATTTATGCCTTTTGAAAATTTGTCTGCTGGAAATTGTCTTGTTTTGTTGCTGTGTTCGTTTCTGTTATTTTTTTAATATGTATTATTTTATTGAATTATTTTTTATCATCTGAGGATAATGGGTATAGCAATTATGTGCATTTTAACAAATCTATTTGAAACATACCATTCCTGTGAATATGACTTTGTTTTGTAATGTGTCATTGTTCCCACGGCACACATGGCCTACTTTACGGAAAATGGTGTAGGATGTTAACGTGTGCGCAGATGATGTGTTTATGTGTCTTGTGGGTTGATTGTGTATTGTTGTTGTGTGTGTGTCGAAGATTTGTGTTTTTTTAGTGTAATTGTTTAGTTTGGGTTACTCATTGATCAATTATAAGATCTCTTGTCAGAAAAAAGAACATTTTTGATGTAACAACTTTTACTTAGGAGTATTGTAGTTGTTCGTTCCTGCGTATGTTAAATTTATAAAATCTCTCTCTCCGCCCCCCCCCCCATCCCTTCCCCTCCCTCTTCTTCTTTTTTTTGGTTTTGTTTTGGTTGTTTGCTTGCCTTTTTGTTGTTGTTGTAAGTTTATTGGTTGGGTATTTCTCCATCTGTTTGTTGCTTTTTGTTGTGTAAGATTATTGACATATAAGTTTTGTGTGTGGTATTTCATGTAGGTTTTTTGTTGTTGTTATATTCTGCATTGTCCGAAGTCGGAATGCGGATACCTAAAGAGTGAACAAGAATTGTCGTATACGCAAACAAAATCACTGTTGACACGTTGTGCGGAGCGCTGATTTATGTAGTTCCCCGTTTGGTCAGTCTGTCGTTAGGTCAGTCTGTCGTTAGGTCAGTCTGTCGTTAGGTCAGTCTGTCGTTGGGTCAGTCTGTCGTTAGGTCAGTCTGTCGTTGGGTCAGTCTGTCGTTAGGTCAGTCTGTCGTTAGGTCAGTCTGTCGTTGGGTCAGTCTGTCGTTAGGTCAGTCTGTCGTTAGGTCAGTCTGTCGTTAGGTCAGTCGTTAGGTCAGTCTGTCGTTGGGTCAGTCTGTCGTTAGGTCAGTCTGTCGTTAGGTCAGTCTGTCGTTGGGTCAGTCTGTCGTTAGGTCAGTCTGTCGTTGGGTCAGTCTGTTGTTAGGTCAGTCTGTCGTTAGGTCAGTCTGTCGTTAGGTCAGTCTGTCGTTAGGTCAGTCTGTCGTTAGGTCAGTCTATCGTTAGGTCAGTCTGTTGTTTGGTCAGTCTGTTGTTTGGTCAGTCTGTCGTTTGACGTGCCCTGTGAGACATAGCACACTGTGTAGGATTTCAGTGGTAAGATGACAGCCAGTGACGCTTTATTATTATTATCATTATTATTTTTATTGCTAGTAGTAGTTCTAGTAGTAGTAGTAGTAGTAGTAGTAGTAGTAGTAGTATAGTAGTAGTAGTAGTAGTAAGCAGTGCTTGATAAAGCCTGAGGCTACTGGCTGGAATGTCCTGTGTGGTTGACTCCAATCCGTTTCTCCCTCCGTTTCTCCTTTTTGCCGAAATGTCTTCCTGTAACATTTCTGTCAAGCAATGGTCTCTATCTCCTGAGGTTTTCCTGTAAAACTGGATTGAAAGTTTGAGGTAAAAGGGAACATGGGGAAGATTATGATTATCACCCAAATCTCCAAGGATGCTTATCAGGGGGAATGAATTTAAGGGGACACTAACTTCATTCAAGTGTTCAGACCACCTAAATTTGTTGACAATAAAGAAGTTGGGGCTGATAAAGCACTCTGGGGGTGGTGATGTACAGAACACAGAGAGAGAGAGAGAGAGAGAGGGAGAGAGAGAGAGAGAGAGAGGAGAGAGAGAGAGAGAGAGAGAGAGAGAGAGAGATAGAGAAAGGGAGAGAGAGAGAGAGGGAGGGAGAGAGAGAGAGGAGAGAGAGAGAGAGGAGAGAGAGAGAGAGAGAGGAGAGAGAGAGAGAGAGAGAGAGAGAGAGAGAGGGAGGGAGAGAGGGAGGGAGGGAGAGGATAAAACATGGCTAAAATAATTCAATGATGACTGTGTCCAAAGTTTTTCAGCCTTCAGCAGCAAGCACTGAGAAAGTCAGAGGGAAGGGGGGAGGAGGGAAGGGGGAGGAGGAGGGAAGGGGGAGGAGGAGGAGGGAAGGGGGAGGAGGATGGAAGGGGGAGGAGGAGGGAAGGGGGAGGAGGAGGGAAGGGGGAGGAGGAGGGAAGGGGGAGGAGGACCCCTTGCAGCCAGCGCCCCCAGCTGGCCTGTCAGGAGGCAGCACAGCCACAGCACTGCTCTCCACGCTGCCCTGTCCTGTCTGGGCTCTGACTCCAACATCAACAACACCACACTGCACTGCTGCCTGGTCTTGTCTTGTCTTGTCTTGTCTTGTCTTGTCTTGTCTTGCCTTGTCTTGTGTGTCTTGTCTTGCCTTGTCTTGCCTTGTCTTGTCTTGTGCGGCATTCTGGACAGAAGATGACGATCAGTGACGTCTGCCTTGGGGCCAGGGGCTGTCTCTCTTTTCCACCCTCCTCCCCCGCCATGCTGTGATGATACAGGCTGACGTCACACTGTACTGTCTCTGACGTGCACACCCTGGTCTTTTCTGCCAGTCGCTGACGTCAGGCAGTGGTCTTTCTTTCTTCTTTCTTTCTTTCTTTCTTTCTTCTTTCTTCTTTCTTCTTTCTTTCTTTCTTTCTTTCTTTCTTTCTGTCTTTCTTTCCCTCAGTGCAGAGAAAACTGTCTGAGGGCCTGCACTGCACTGCAGCAGACAGGAGTAAGCTGGGACGTGTGCTGTCAACCTGTGTGCATGGTCAGATAACTCTTATCAGGGAAGACAACTTTAAGGGGCATTCACTTCGTGTCAAGAGGCCATGTCACCAGCAGTGTAACTGCTTTATGGCTGTGGCTGATAAACAAACTGCTGGTGGTTTCTGGAGGAAGGGCAATAAACCACAGCTGGCTTCCTGTCAGTAGTCACACATCTTTTTATATTTTAGATTTCGAGATCGTTTATATGTCTGTGACATATATGTGTAAATATAACAAGCATTAAAGGTCTAAGAGGTCACAGAATAGAAAACTAGAAAACATGCAAATCTTTTAAAGGAAATTTAAGTTTGATACGGAAAATGAGAGCCCTGCAGAGGATTAAATGGAGTGACCCTTATGGTTGATCAGGGCATTGATACAAGGAATGACTACTAGTAGAATTAGTTTTAAACCCCGTTTTCATTTGTGTATAGTTGCAGAGTTTCAATCTGAGATTCAAAAGAGGTACGGGGTGATAGCTCTGATATAGCCTCTGTGGTCGGCGGGGCTGTAAACAACAGGATTGGATTGGATTCTGAACTTGTTGGGTGATGTTGTGAAACACCTGAAGGAAAGTACACAGACTTCCGGTTGTAGCTGTCTTTGTACTGTACTGTATTGCATTGTGAGCCATTTGAAGTCTGTTGACTTTCTGAAGCTAAACCATTGCAGCGTGTTTCCCGTCCTTGTCTGCACATTGTCGGACAGGGTTTGCACTATCATCTGCAAAGTTCCTCCTATTGTCAGGACGGGATGGCTCAGTGTTCAGAGCACTCGCACTCCCTTGGCTAAGATTAGGTAGCAATGAGCATGGCTGCATCTTACATGGGTGACCACTTATGCACCTTGGCTTCAGTATAGTCCCCCAGTTCACTCAGTTGTAAATGGATACCTGCCCTATTTAGGGTCAGGAAAGGTCAAGCAGCAACGGAGAGGAAATGGGTCCTACGCTCAATATGCTGGCCCCCTGGAGAAGCTGAGGTCTCGGACATTTCACTCCCCAACAACTGATAGGCTATTGACTAACAGGAAAATCTGTTCCTTATTTTTTTTTTTAAAGCTTTCACCTGTTCACGATTGTCATTTTCCAGTTATGACTTCCCTTTCCAGCTGTACAGGTCTTTTTCGGTCATTTACTATTATTTATCTCTCTTTTTTTGCGTTCTCCCTATTGCCTGGGATGCATAGTGCCTGGTCTTCTCCTGTGCCGGTAACTCTACAGAAGGGCTGCCCGCTGGCCTCAGCGACAATTTTGATGTAGGCCTATTCTTCCTTATACACTTTGTTCTGAGTACTTTCACTACCAGACAATCAATTCTGTCTTGGGTACAACAGAGTGGATGGTTGGAGGTGGGGGGTTGGGGGGGGGGGGGGGGGGCGGTTGTTTGTGGTTTGTTGGTTGGGTTTTTAAATTTTGTTTCGCTTTAGTTTTGTTTTCTTTGTCATTCATTCTGATGAGAAAATCAAATGGAAAATAGTTAAGCTGAAATGTGCAAGCAGCTTTCTTTTCTAGTCTTTTCCCCTTTTCTTTGTATCAATATCAACTGAAAATGGAGCTAATTAACAGATATAGTAACTGAATTTTTTTTTATAAGTCAATTTTACTCAGAAAATTATGTTTTTGTCATGTAAAAAGTTAGTGTAGCCCAACCCACCCCTCACACACACACACGACCGAGGAGTTCAGTTGGGTAATAAAGAGAATAGAAGAGGGGAGACGGGGAGATGGAGATGGATCCGGAACTGAGGAAAGTGTGAGGAGGAAGGAGAGGAGGAGGGGGAGGAAAGAAAAGAATGGAAAAAGAAGTAGAAGAAACACCCAGACAGAAGGGGACACCTTGCACCCCCCCCCTTCCCTCGTGTGTGTGTGTGTTGAAGGATGGTGGCAGTGATAACGGTTATCGCTGTCTCCAAACCCCATTCCAACAGCCTCTGGGTCCTAGCAACCCCCTGCAATAGTATACGTGTGTATACAGGGTACCCGTTATTCCGTTTCAGGGCAAACACGGCGCCCCTGTGTTGTGCTTTTGGTATGCTGTGGTCTGTTGCTGCTGGGGTGTTGCTGCTGTGGTGTTGCTGTGGTGGTGCTGCTGTGGTGTTGTTGCTTTGGTATGTTTGCTGTGTTGACTGCTGTGGTGTTGCTGTGGTGTTGTTGTGTGTGGTGTTGTTGCTGTGTTGTTGATGCGTGGTGTTGCTGTGGTGTTGGTGCTGTGTTGTTTGTTGCTGTGTTGTGCTGCTGTGTGCGTTGCTGTGGTGTTGCTTGTGGTGTTGTTGCTGTGGTTGTTGTTGCTGTGTTGGTGCTGTGGTGTTGCTGCTGTAGTGTTGCTGCTGCTGTGGTGTGCTGCTGTGGTTTTGTTGCTGTGGTGTGCTGCTGTGGTGCTTGTTGATGTGGTGTGATGCCTGTGGTGTTGCTGTTGTTGTTGCTTAGTGGTGTTGTCTTGCTGTGGTGCTGTTGCTGTGGTGTTGCTGCTGTGGTGTTGCTGGTGTTGTTGATGCTGTGGTGTTGCTTTGGTGTTGCTGGTGGGTGATTGCTGTGTGGTGTTGCTGTGGTGTTGCTGCTGTGGTGTTGCTGTTGGTGTTCTGCTGTGGTGTTGCTGTGGTGTTGCTGCTGTGGTGTTGCTGCTGTGGTGTTGCTGCTGTGGTGTTGTGCTGTGGTGTTTGAGGCTGTTGGTGTTGTTGCTTTGAGTGTTGACTGCTGTGGTGTTGCTTATGGTGTTGTTGCTTGTTGTGTTGCTGCTGTGGTGTTGCTGTTGTTTGTTGCTGAGTTGCTGCTTTGTGGTGTTGCTGTGGTTTTGTTGTGCTGTGGTGTTGCTGCTGTGGTGAGCTGCTCGTGGGTGTTGCTGCTGTGGTGTTGTTGCTGTGGTGTTGCTGCTGTGGTGTTGCAGCTGTAGTGTTGCTGCTATGTGGTGTTGCTTGCTGTGGTGTTGCTGTGGTGTTGTTGCTGTGGTGTTGTTGCTGTGGTCATATGTTGCTGCTGTGGTGTTGTTGCTGTGGTGTTGATGGCTGTGGTGTTGCTGTGGTGTTGCTGTGTGTGTTGCGGCTTTGGTGTTGTTGCTGTGGTGTTGCTGCTGTTGGTGTTGCTGTGTTGTTGTGTGGTGTGATGCTTGGTGTGTTGCTGTGGTGTTGTTGCTGTGGTGTTGCTGTGGTGTTTGCTGCTGTGGTGTTGTTGTGGTGGTGTTGTTGCTGTGGTGTTGCGGGCTGTGGTGTTGTGTTGTGTGGTGTTGCTGCTGTGGTGTTGCTGCTGTGGTGTTGCTGCTGTGGGTGTTGTTGCTGTGGTGTGCTGTGTTGTTGCTGTGGTGTTGCTGCTGTGGTGTTGTTGCTTTGGTGCTGCTGTGGTGTTGCTGCTGTGGTGTTACTGCTAGTGGTGTTGCTAAGCTGTGTTGCTGTGCTGTGGTGTTGCTGCTGTGGATGTGATGCTGTGGTGTTGATTGGCTAGTTGTGTTGCTGTGTTGCTGCTGTGGTGTTGCTGCTGTGGTGTTGATGCTGTGGTGTTGCTGCTTTGGTGTTGCTTGCTGTGGTGTTGCTGTGTGCTGCTGTGGTGTTGCTGTGGTGTTGCGTGGTGTTGTTGCTGTGTGTTGCTGTGTTGTGCGGTGGTGTCATGTGTGGTGTTGCTGTGGTGTTGTTGCTGTTGGTGTTTGTGCTGTGGTGTTGCTGCTGTGGTGTTGCTGCTTGTGGTGGTTGCTGCTGTGGTGTTGCTGTGTTGGCTGCTTGTGGTGTTGCTGCTGTGGTGTTGCTGCTGTGGTGTTGATGCTGTGGTGGTGCTGCTGTGGTGTGCTGCTGTGGTGTTGCTGCTGTGGTGGTGTTGCTGTGTGGTGTTGCTGCTTCTGTGGTGTTGTTCTGTGGGGTTGTGCTGTGGGTGTTGCTGCTGTGGTGTTTGCTGCTGTGTTGTTGTTTTGCTGTGGTGTTGTGCTGTGTGTTGTGTGTGGGTTGATGTGGTGTTGTTGCTAGTGGTTGTTGTTGCTGTGGTGTTGCTGCTGTGGTGTTGATGCGGTGGTGTTGTGCTGTGGTGTTG
Source organism: Rapana venosa (assembly GCA_028751875.1). Taxonomy (NCBI): domain Eukaryota; kingdom Metazoa; phylum Mollusca; class Gastropoda; order Neogastropoda; family Muricidae; genus Rapana; species Rapana venosa. The sequence continues at coordinate 65,509,979 of CM054143.1, forward strand.
CTGTGTTGCTTTGTGGTGTTACTGCTGTGGTGTTGTGCTGTGGTGTTGTTGCTGTGGTGTTGCGTGTTGCTGCGGTGGTGTTGCTGCTGTGGTGTTGCTGTGGGTGTTGTTGCTGTGGTGTTGTTGCATGTGGTGTTGCTGCTGTGGGTGTTGCGGCTGTGGTGTTGCGTGTTGCGCTGTGGTGTTGCTGCTGTGGGGTTGCTGTGGTGGTGCTGCGGTGTGTTGCTGTGGTGTTGTTTGCTGTGGTGTTGCTGCTGTGGTGTTGCTGCTGTGGTGTTGCTGTGGGGTTGCGGCTGTGGGCTTGCTGTGTGGTGTTGCTGTGGTGTTGCTGCTGTGGTGTTGCTGTGGTTGTTACTGCTGTGGTGTGCTGCTGTGTGGCTTGCTGTGGGTGGTTGCTGCTGTGGTGTTTGTTGCTGTGTTGCTGCTGATGGTGTTGCTGCTGTGGGTGTTGTTGCTGTGGTGTTTGTTGCTGTGTGTTGTTGCTGTGGGTTGTGCTGTGGTGTTGCTGCTAGTGGTGTTGTTGCTGTGGTGTTGCTGCTGGGGTGTTGCTTGCTGTGGTGTTGTTACTGGCTGTGGTGTTCCTACTGTGGTGTTGCTGCAGTGGTTGTTGTTGCTGCTGTGGATGTTGTTGCTTTGTGGTGTTGCTGTGGTGTGTTGTGGTGTTGCTGCTGTGGTGTTGATGTGTGGTGCTGCTTTGTGGGTGTTGTTGGGTGTTGTTGCTGTGGTGTTGTTGACTGTGGTGTTGCTGCTGTGGTGTTGATGATGTGGTTGTTGTTGCTGTGTGTGGTGTTGTTGCTGTGGTGTTGGTGCTGATGGTTGTTGCTGGCTGTGGTGTTGTTGCTGTGGTGTTGCTGCTGTGTGTTGTTGCTGTGTGGTGTTGCTGTGGTGTTGTTGCTGTGGTTTGTGGTGTTGCGGTGTTTGCTTTGCTGTGTGTTGCTTGTGGTGGTTGCTGCTGTGGTGTTGCTGTGGTGTTGCTGTGGTGTTGCTGTGGTGTTGTTTGTGGTGTTGCTACTGTGGTGTTGCTGTGTTTGCTGCTGTGGTGTTGCTGCTGTGGTGTTGTTGCTGTGGTTGTGGTTGCTGTTGTGTTGCTGCTGTGGTGTTGCTGGGTTGTTGTGTGTTGTGTTGCTGTCCGGTGTTGCTGCTGTGGGTTGCTGCTGTTTTTTTTTTTTGGTGTGTTTGCTGTGTTGTTGCTGTGGATGTTGCTGATGCTTTGTGGTGTTGCTGCTGTGGTGGTGTTGCGGTGGTGCTGCTGTGGTGGTGTGCTGTGGTGTTGCTGCTGTGGTGTTGTTGCTGTGGTTGTTGCTGCTGTGGTGGTGCTTGCTGTGCTTTGTTGCTGTTGTGTTTGCTGTTTTTGGTGTTTGGTTGTTGCTTTTTGTGTTTGTTGCTTTGTGCTTGTGCTTTGTTGTGCTTTTGTGTGTGTGTTTTGTTTTTGTTGTGTGTCTGTTTTGCTTTGTTGGGGTTGTGCTGCTTGTTGTGTTGCTTTGTGCATGCTGCTTTTTGCTTTTTTTGTTGGTTGTGTGTGGGTTGTTGGTGCTTGTGTGTTGCTGTTGTGCTTGTGTGTGTTTGGGTGTGCTTTGTTGATGTGCTTTTTGCTTGTGTTGCTATGTGTGTGTGGTGTGTGCGTTGTTTTGTGTTGTTGCTTGTGTTTGTGCTGGGGGTGTTTGTTGTGTGGTGTTGTGTTTGTTGTTGTGTTGTTGTGGTTGCTGTGTTTGCTTGTGGTGTGTGTGCTTTGTGTATGTGTGCTTTCTGTTGGTGCTGTGGTGTTGGTGCTGCTGTTGCTTATGCTGTGTGTGTGGTGTGTGGTGTTGCTTTGTTGTGTGTGCTGTGTTGTGGTTGTGCTTGTTGTTTGTGTGTGTGTGTGCTGCTTGCTGTGTTTGGTGCTGTTGCTGGTGTGTTGTTTGGTGCTGCTTGTGTTGTGCTTGTGTGCGTTTGTGTTGGTGTTGTGCTGTTTGTGTGTGTGCTTTTGTTGTGCTGTGTGCTGTGTGTGCTGTTGTGTTGTTGTGTGGTTGTGTGTGCTTGTCTGTGCTTTGCTTGTGCGTGTTGCGGTGTTTGTGGTGCTTGTGTTGCTGTGTTGTTTGCTGGTGCTTGTTGCTTGTTGGTGCTTTGTGCTTGGTGTTGTATTGTTTGTTTGTGTGTGTTTTTGTTGCTGTGTGTTGCTTTGTGTGCTGGTGTTGTGTGTTTGTTGTGTGCTGGTGCTTGTTGTGCTGTCGTGGTGTTGTGTGCGGTGTTGTGCTGTGCTGTTGTTGTTGCTGTGTGCTGTTGGGATGTGTGCTTGTTGGTGTTTGGCTTGTTGTGCTGTGTGCTGTGCTTTGGGTGTGTGTGTTGTGTTGTGTGCTTGTTGTTGTGCTTTGCTTGTGTGCTGGGTTGTTGTGCTTGTTGTGTTGCTTTGTGTGTATGCTTTGGGTTGGTATTGTTGGGTGCTTGGTGTGCTTGCTTGTGCTGTGCTTGTGTGCTTGCTGTGCGTTTTTGTTGTTGTTGCTTTGTGTGTGGTGCTATGTGCTATGCTTTTTGTGTTGCTTGTGTTTGGGGGGGGGGGGGGGGGGGGGGGGGGGGGGGGGGGGGGGGGGGGGGGGGGGGGGGGGGGGGGGGGTGTTTG
>CM054143.1:65513074-65528074 GCA_028751875.1 Rapana venosa
TGGTGTGTGTGTGTGTGAGTGTTTGTGTGTGTGTGTTGTGTGTGTGTGTGTGTGTGTGTGTGTGTGTGTCTGTGACTGTGTGTACGTAATGAGAGAAAGGCACATTGATTTACCTGTGTGTGTAGTTGTTGTTGTCTTGTGTGTGTGTGTGTGTGTGTGTGTGTGTGTGTGTGTGTCTGTTGTGTGTGTGTTGTGTGATGTGTGTGTGTGTGTGTTGTTGTGTACGTATGAGAAAAGGCACATTGATTTACCTGTGTGTTGTGTGTGTGTGTGTGTTGTGTGTGGTGTGTGTGTGTGTGTGTGTGTTGTGGGGGGTGTGTGTGTGTGTGTGTGTGTGTGTAGAGTAAGTGTGTGTGTGTGTGGTTGCCTTGTGTGTTGTGACTGTGTGTATAATTGAGAGAAAGGCACATTATTTACCTGTGTGTGTGTGTGTGTGGGGTGTGTGTGTGTGTGTGTGTGTGTGTGTTGTGTGTGTGTGTGTTTGTATTTATGTGTGTGTGTGTGTGTATTGAGAGAAAGGCACATTAATTTACCTTGTGTGTGTGTGTGTGTGTGTGAGGTAGTGTGCATGTGTGTGTCTTGTGTTGTGTGTGTGTGTGTGTGTGTGTATTGAGAGAAAGGCACATTAATTTACCTCTGTGTGTGTGTGTGTTGGGTGTGTTTTTGTGTGTGTGGTTGTGTGTGTATTGAGAGTAAGGACATTAATTTACTCGGGTGTGTGTGTGTGTGGTGTGTATTGTAAGGTACATTAATTTACCTGTGTGTGTGTGTGTGTGTATTGGGTAAGGCACATTAATTTACTCTGTGTGTGTGTGTGTGTGTGTATTTGAGAGTAAGGCTCATTAATTTAACTCTGTGTGTGTGTGTGTGTGTGTGTGTGTGTGTGTGGTGTGTGTGTGGTGGTATTGAGAGTAAGGCACATTAATTTACCTCTGTGTGTGTGTGTGTGTGTATTGAGAGTAAGGCTCATTAATTTAACTCTGTGTGTGTGTGTGTGTGTGTGTGTGTGTGTGTTGTAGTGTGGTGTGTGGTTTTGATTGGGGTGTGTGTGTGATTGGTGGTAAGGACATTAATTTACCTGTGTGTGTGTGTGTGTGTGTGTGTGTGTGTGTGTGTGTGTGTGTGTGTGTGTATTGAGGGTAAGGCACATTAACTTACATTTGTGCGTATGCACACGTATGCAGAGTTAGGCACATCAAAGATCCCGTCGTTGATATTAGCAGTTGGTGTGTAGTGGAAACAGACATACCCAGCATGCTTCCTGTACCTGGAGAGGGAGGGACTCTACCAAGTTCAGCTTGCCCAGGAGACTGTTTGAAGAATTCTGTGCCGTGTCCCAACCACTCATCAAGGAGTTAATGAGGAAAGAAGAAATAGAGAAAGGAGGAGGGGGGTGAAGAAGAAGAAGAATAACAACAACAAGAACAACAAGAACAACAAGAACAACAACAAGAACAACAACAAGGAGGAGGAGGACGAGGAGGGGGAGGAACAGAAGAAGAAACTCAGACTTTTGACAAACTGAAATCTATTTTTTGTTGGTGGATTTTTTATTTTGTTTTGGGTATGTTTGGTGGTTTGTTTGGGGTTGTTGTTTTTTTTTGGGGGGGGGGGGAGGGGGCTGGGGGGTTTGGCTGTCTCATCTTCTAGACATTCCTGACTTGTTTCCTGGCCGCTCATTTCCATGTCCTCCCCAAGCCATTCCCACATTCGTTATGTCGTATCCGCAAGTCCGCAGGTAGCCTGTCAATGTCAAGCCACGGTACGGCCTCCAGCCAGAGGGGCCCTGCACTGCTGCTGGGTCACTTCGGTGGTGTTCAGTGGTGCACACACAGGACACCACCTACTAGCTAGCCGCCACACTGACGCCAGTAAAAGCTCAGTCGCGGAGCCAGACATTGTGAGACGCCCGCCCGAGGTCCATCCACCAACCTTCTCCCGTAAACCTCCAACCCTGACAGCTTTGACACAAACTCCCCACAGGAACACAAGTGTACGTGGAAAGTGGAAGAGGTTTGACTGTGTGGTCTCAGTCTTCCCAAAACGAGCCCATAGCAAACTCACTCTGGGTAGGAACCTACCGGAGTCCCCCCCCCCCCCCCCAAAAAAAAAAATTAAAAAGTCGCTGGGACTCTTATGGGACTGGAACCTGCATCCTTCCAATCCCAAGCGTTAGCCACTGCACCAAGGCGGCTGGTTCATCTGAAGTCATTGCTGAAGTTAATGACAGCAGCTTGAGTCAGGGGCGGAACAGCCTTGTGGTCGCAGTATCAGTCAGGACGGGATTTATTCCATGGAGTTAACACCGATCCCTCTCCAGTCCCCGATGAGGAGAGCTATTCCCTACAGTTCCCACTGGCTCCCTCTGTTATTCCTTACAGTTCCCACTGGCTCCCTCTGCTATTCCCTACAGTTCCCACTGGCTCCCTCTGTTATTCCTTACAGTTCCCACTGGCTCCCTCTGTTATTCCCTACAGTTCCCACTGGCTCCCTCTGTCATTCCCTACAGTTCCCACTGGCTCCCTCTGCTATTCCCTACAGTTAACACTGGCTCCCTCTCCCTCTGTTATTCCCTACAGTTCACACTGGCTCCCTCTGTTATTCCCTACAGTTCACACTGGCTCCCTCTGTTATTCCCTACAGTTCACACTGGCTCCCTCTGTTATTCCCTACAGTTAACACCCGATCCCTCTCCCTCTGTTATTCCCTACAGTTCACACTGGCTCCCTCTCCCTCTGTTATTCCCTACAGTTCCCACTGGCTCCCTCTCCCTCTGTTATTCCCTACAGTTCCCACTGGCTCCCTCTCCCTCTGTTATTCCCTACAGTTCCCACTGGCTCCCTCTCCCTCTGTTATTCCCTACAGTTCACACTGGCTCCCTCTCCCTCTGTTATTCCCTACAGTTCACACTGGCTTCCTCTCCCTCTGTTATTCCCTACAGTTCACACTGGCTCCCTCTCCCTCTGTTATTCCCTACAGTTCACACTGGCTTCCTCTCCCTCTGTTATTCCCTACAGTTCACACTGGCTTCCTCTCCCTCTGTTATTCCCTACAGTTCCCACTGGCTCCCTCTGTTATTTCCTACAGTTCACACTGGCTTCCTCTCCCTCTGTTATTCCCTACAGTTCCCACTGGCTCCCTCTGTTATTCCCTACAGTTCACACTGGCTCCCTCTCCCTCTGTTATTCCCTACAGTTCACACTGGCTCCCTCTGTTATTCCCTACAGTTCACACTGGCTCCCTCTCCCTCTGTTATTCCCTACAGTTCCCACTGGCTCCCTCTGTTATTCCCTACAGTTCACACTGGCTCCCTCTCCCTCTGTTATTCCCTACAGTTCACACTGGCTTCCTCTCCCTCTGTTATTCCCTACAGTTCACACTGGCTCCCTCTCCCTCTGTTATTCCCTACAGTTCCCACTGGCTCCCTCTGTTATTCCCTACAGTTCACACTGGCTCCCTCTGTCATTCCCTACAGTTCCCACTGGCTCCCTCTGTCATTCCCTACAGTTCCCACTGGCTCCCTCTGTTATTCCCTACAGTTCCCACTGGCTCCCTCTCCCTCTGTTATTCCCTACAGTTCCCACTGGCTCCCTCTGTTATTCCCTACAGTTCACACTGGCTCCCTCTGTTATTCCCTACAGTTCACACTGGCTCCCTCTCCCTCTGTTATTCCCTGGAGTTAACACTGGCTTCCTCTCCAGTCCCTTAAAGTTTCTGTGCATCAGACTGTCAATGGAGTGGCCGTTAGCATAGGAACTCAGACGAATGTTACCAGGCATACAGTTAAAACCCATCTACCTGAGGCTGGTTCAAAAGTTTACAATGTGCCCACTGTGTAGCATTGTGATTGCTTATTCTTGGAGTCATTCTCTTTTTCTCATTGTTTTGTTTGGTTAAATTGTCTTATTGCTTATTTTGTCATGTCGTTGCTGTTTATTTTGTAGTATGTTATTTTTCGTTGTTATTGTTGATGTGTTATTGTTAATGTTTATTGCTTATTTTGTTCTGGAAATAAGTATTGACTTTGATTTTCTCTCTTTCTCTTACTCAGTATATTATATGTATAGTATTACATTAAACCACTATGATTATAATTATATTATGACATATAATTTTGATTTGATTTCTTATTCTCATTTCATCTCACACACATATATATATTATTATATATATATAATATATATATTATTATTATATATTATATATATATCATATATATATATATATATTATATTGATACCTACGACATCCTCCAATAAATTGAATCATCAACTAAAATATTAATAATGTTAATCATGGCTTTTTACAAATTTGAACTCAATATGGGTGATTATATGTCTCTAACTCTCCAACTATCTGTGACGATCGATCAGTCTGTACATAAGTCTCTGATCTTTCTTAAGTCTTATGCGTGCGTTTCATGTATGGTGTAATTGTGTGTGTTTTGTAGTTGTTTGTGTTTGTGTTTGTGTGCTGTATGTTGTTGTTGTGGTCGAGTAAGGTGGTATGTTGATGTTTTATTTCACTGCTGGGATCTTATGCCAAAGTGCTTGCCTCTTATAAGAGATAATTTTTAGTGTCTACATTTACATGAAGTCTTCTGTACAGTAAACGCATTCTGATCGTACTTTCAGAGACAATACTATCGTTCCTTCAGAGTGGTAGGTAATGAAAGGCTTAGGAGTTAGTAGTAGTAGTTTTAGTAGTAGTAGTAGCATAGTAGTAGTTGTAGTAGAAATGATGTTAGTCGTTATTCAGAAACATAAGTTCATGAAGTAGTAGTAGAGTAGTCGTAGTGTAGTAGTAGCAGTAGTGTAGTAGTACAGTAAGCAGTAGTAGTAGTGTAGTAGTAGTAGTAGTAGTTGTAGTAGTGTAGTAGTAGTAGTAGCAGTAGTAGTAGTAGTAGAGTAGCAGTAGTAGTAGTAGTATAGTAGTAGTAGAGTATAGTAGTATGTAGTAGATATAGTAAGTAGTAGTTAGTAGCAGTAGTAGCAGTAGTAGCAGTCAAGCAGTAGTAGTAGTGAGTAGTAGCAGTTAGTAGTAGTAGTAGTAGCAGTAGTAGTATAGTAGTAGCAGTAGTAAGTGAGTAGTAGTAGAGTAGTAGTGTAGTAGTAGTAGCAGTTTAGTAGTAAGCAGTTAGTAGCAGTAGTAGTAGTTAGTAGTAGTAGAGTAGTAGTAGTAGTAGAGTAGTGGGAGTAGTAGTAGTGTAGTAGTGTAGTAGCAGAGTAGTAGTAGTAGTTAGTAGTAGAGTAGTAGTAGTAGTGAGTAGTAGTATAGTAGTAGTAGTAGTAGTAGTGTAGCAGTAGTAGCAGTAGTAGTAGTTGTAGTAGTAGCAGTAGTAGCAGTAGTAGCAGTAGTAGTTAGTAGCAGTAGTAGCAGTAGTAGCAGTAGCAGTAGTAGTAGTAGTAGTAGTAGTAGTAGTAGTTAGTAGTAGCAGTAGTAGTAGTAGTAGTAGTAGTAGTAGTAGTTAGCAGCAGCAGCAGCAACAGCAGCAGCAGTAGAAGGATTAATAGCTGCAGCACAATAACAGTGTTCTGTCACGTGCGTCAGTGTGTGTGTGTGTGTGTGTGTGTGTGTGTGTGTGTGTGTGTGTGTGTGTGTGTGTGGTGTGTGTGTGTGTGTGGTGTGAGTGTGAGTGTGGTGTGTGAGTGTGAGTGTGTGTGTGTGTGTGTGTGTTTGTGTGTGTGTGTGTGTGTGTGTGTGTGTGTGTGTGTGTGTGTGTGTGTGTTAGCGTGCACTAGAGGAGAGAGAGACAGAGACACAGAGAGAGACACAAAGAGACAGAGATAGAGAGAGAGAGAGAGTGCGTGTGTGAGTGTGTTGTTGTGGTTGTTTTTATTGGAGGATGGTTAAGTTTTGTGTGTGCATGTGTTCATGTTATTCTCTATAATATTCAAACAAAGGGTAAGACCATTACAGCTAATTATTGCTTTAGAGGATTCATCTAAACCTCAACATGAATTGGAATCTCTCTCTCTCTCTCTCTCTCTCTTCTCTCTCTCTCTCTTCCTCTCTCTCTCTCTCTCTCTCCTCTCTCTCTCTCTCTCTCTCTCTCCCTGATTCATTGGGTGGTATCAGCGACTGTGATTTTCTTGAACAAGAACATGACTTCATGGATCGTCCAATTTCTGAAGAAGAAGTCTTGTTTGCTCTTCGAAAATTGAAAAATCGCAAAGCTGCAGGTCCAGATGGGATTATTGGGGAACTTTTAAAAGCTCCTTGCCACCAAATAGTTAATTTCTTTGTAAAGTTTCTCAGTATTCTATTCGATAAAGGCATTTTCCCAGAGAGCTGGTCTGAATCTTTGATTCTTCCTCTTTATAAGAAAGGCAATGTTAATGACACAAATAATTATAGAGGAATTTCACTTTTAGATATTAGTAGTAAAATATTTAGTACCATTATTAACAGAAGGCTTCAAGAATATGTAACACAGTATGATATAACTGGTGAACACCAGGCTGGATTTAAGCATGGCTACTCAACCATTGACCATATGTTTACTCTTTTGGCGTTGATACAGAAACAATTTTCTTTGAATCGAAAATTTTATGTAGCCTTTGTCGATTTTGAAAAAGCTTTCGATTCTATAAACAGAAATTTGTTGTGGCCTATTCTGATAAAGCAAGGAATTCGAGGAAAACTATTTAAATGTGTCAAAAGTATGTATAATACAGTTAAAACTAGAGTTAGATGTGGCAACAAACTAACTGATTATATCAACTGTAGCAGAGGAGTAAAACAAGGAGATGCATGTAGTCCTGTTCTGTTCACGCTATTTATAAATGAATTAGCAGTACAACTAATTGAAAAAGGAAGACATGGTGCCAGATTTACAAATGATTCTATTGAACTATTTTTTTTGTTATTGGCTGATGATATTGTTTTGTTTTCTGAGACAGTGATTGGATTGCAAACTCAGCTCAACAACTTAAAGAAAGCAGCGAGTGAACTGGAACTGAAAGTCAACTTGAACAAAAGTAATATCGTAGTATTTAGAAAAGAAGGTCATCTTGCAGCTAGAGAAAAATGGTTTTATGATAATGTTCCAATGCCTATTGTAAATGCTTATAAATATCTAGGTATAATTTTTTCTACTCGATTAAGTTTTGCAGCTGCTTGTAGGGACCTATCTAGTAAAGCAAAGAATGCCCTGTTTCAGATCATGAAGAAACTGTTTGTGTTAAATAATAAATCTCTACAACTGTTTGTTAAGATATTTGATACACAAGTACAGCCTATAATGCAGTATGGCTCTGAATTGTGGGGCTTGGATGTAAAAGCTGCTGAGCTCTGTGAATCTGTTCATTTGTTTGGACTGAAAAAGTTTTTAGGGGTAAAAAGGAATACACCAAACGATTTAATATATGGAGAAACAAACAGATACCCTATTTTCATTACTTCCGCGGTTAGGTGTATACAGTACTGGTTTAAATTATTAAAGTTGAACAACGATAGGCTACCACGAAAGGCATATAATATGTTGCTTGATTTAGACGCAAGGGGTAAAGTTAATTGGGTATCTAATATACGAATATGTTTATCTGAACTGGGGCTTGGATATGCATGGATCTATCAGGGGGTAGGACAAGAAAATATATTTATTAAAACTCTTCGTTAGAGAATGGTTGACTGTAGATGGCAAAAGTGGGAAAACCATATCAACTCTAGCGATAGATTCGATTTATACAGGGTTTATAGTTCAACACATGTAGTAAAGAAATATATCTCTGAACATGGATAAACACTTGAGATTCATTCTCACTAGATTTCGTTTCGGCATATCGGACATTAATGCACATGCTTTCCGCTATAGACAGTCTCTGCTACCGATATGCTATGTTCACTATGTAAAGAATCAGCTGAAGACGAAGTCCATTTTGTTTTGAAGTGTCCTGCTCTCACTACTTTACGTATAAGATTTATTCCACAGAAATTCTATGCCCGACCTTGTTTGTTCCGGTTAAGTTTGCTGATGGCATCAGTCCATGATAAAACTGTTCATAATCTGGCTCTATTTTTGTATAAGGCTTTTCAGTTACGAGAAAAACTTACGTCTTAGGCTCTCATGTCTTTGGTACAGATGTATTATGTGCTGTTTTGTATGTTATATACGCATATACATTATTTGCTTTTTTTCTGCCCCCTTTCATATGGGGCCATGGCCTTACATGAATAAACCATCTGAAGTCTGAAGTCTCTCTCTCTCTCTCTCTCTCTCTCTCTCCCTTCATCCCTCCTCTCTTTGGATGTAAAAAAAAGCACATGGGTGCTTATTCATTATCCTCGAAATAAATTTTTTTTAAAAGTTCTCTCTCTCTCTCTCTCTCTCTCTCTCTCTCTCTCTCTCTCTCTCTCTCTCTCTCTCTCCTCTCAGACAGCCATCATTGTTTAAATTAACTTTGTCGATGCCATCATCCTCTCCTGACGTAATTTTGCCTTGTATTTATATAAAACATTTAAGCTTACAGACCTTATTATGTCATGGGAATCTTTTTTTATCATATGCAGTCAGTCTGTAGTAACTTTTTCCCCATTTTTGGATCTTACTACATGTGTTGCATTTATCGTACCATGTTTGTATATCCCTTCATATAAAGTGACTTTCCAGCCTTGACAGCAAACAGAACTGTTCCTCCACATGGAGCCAATAAACCTACATCCACTGTAACACAGAAGGCAGTTTCTCAATGAACAGGGATTCCAGAAATGTGTCACTCACTTTAAAAAATTCACACCAGATTCCAGGCAACTCCAATGCCAGCACCAGCTACAGTCTCAGCAGAAACACAGTCTACAATCTTCAGACTGGAACTAAACAGTCTGCAACTGAGGGACCTACACGGGACACGGCAGGGACACCTGGGGATGGTGCTGTGTCAACTCCAGCAGAACGTGTCAGGCAGCAAGGAAAAGGTCGTGGACGTGAAGCATCCCCTTCCCAGCCCCGAACTGACTGCATGCTTCAAAAGTCACGTGCTGAGGGACAGGACCACCTGACTGAGGACGATGCCATCCCTCCTGCTCTGAGTGCTCCAGAACCCACTGACATGGGTCGGGATGTGGACACTGAGAACAGTCACTCCGATATGCCTGGTAGTGATGCTAACAGCTAGGACAGAGGCCGGCTCCAGTCACTGTCTTTTCTTGTGTTCAATATAGCCCTTCTTGTAAGTAAGCTGAAAGACTTGGACTGGTTAAATTGTGTCAGTAATTTTGATAAAGTATGTTTAACAGAAACTTTTGTGGACAAAAATTTTGATGTGTCACACATTTTCCAAAGTTTTGAGAAGTATGTTTGTCCGGCAGTGAAGCTGTATCATCATGGTCAGAAATCAGGTGGTATACTGGTGTTGTTAAACAAGCATTTGACAAAACATGTCCCTGAATTACCCAGTGATGTTGAAAACGTTGTCATGCTTAAACTGTCTAGACAATTTTTGGGTAGCCCAAAAGATATTATATACCTATGCATTTATATTCCTCCTTATGGTAGCCCATTCTATGATCAAGCTGAATCAGACTGCCTTATAGTGGACATTGAAAGACAAATTGGTGATTTATTATCTGATGATGGCAATGTGCATCTTCTTTGTAGTGGTGATTTTAATGCTTGCACAGGTAACTTGCAAGTCCAGAACCTCAGTTCTGCAACAGATGATTATCTAGATATTTTTGACAAGTCAGTTTCCTTTCAGAGTAACAGAATGTCACAGGATTTGGTTGTAAATGATTTTGGTAAAAAAACTGCTTGACATGTGTGCTTGTTTTAATCTAAAACTGCTTAATGGTTGTCCAGACCTGGATGATTCAGGCAACTTTACTTACTTGTCTGAACAAGGGCATAGTGTTGTGGACTATTTTTTGGCGAGTTTTGACATTTGTGAAGTTTTTGACAGAATGGTTGTGTCTGACAGGATTGAATCAGATCACATGCCAGTTGAATTGTATTGTATTGTAAGTGACTCATGTATTCAATATTCTGTGGACTGCACTGCTGTTATGGAAAAGGTAATTTGGTCAGAAGACCAGGCTGTTGCTTTTATCAATAATGTGGCTTTTGAAAATTTCAAAACTCAGTTAGACAGAGCTATCACTCTTGTTGATGATGATTTGGAGGAGTCAGTGTTTGTTTTCACTACAGCACTAAACAAAGCAGCTGAGTCAATGAAAAGAAAGCTTGTGCTCGGAAGACCAAAAAGACAGCGAGCCAAGTGGTTTGATAGGGAGTGCCTTGCAAAGAAAAGGGAGGTAAGAAGATATCTTAGAAAGTGTAAGAAAACAAAATCAAATGAAGACTATAAGAATTATGCAGAAGTGAGAAAAGAATACAAGACTTTACTTGAAAAGAAAGAGCGTACACATAGACACTGTAGTGTGGACAAAACACTGGCTTCTCTTAACAATCCTAACCAGTTCTGGTGTGAAATCCGCAAACACAGAGGACGTAGTGTTATTACTAATAACATTTCAGAGGATGAGTGGATCCGTCACTTTGAGTCTGTGTTTAATGATGGAGTTGTTAATGATGAAGTAAACTTCTTTCATGAAGTAGATGAAACTACATTTGGTGACATATTGGACAGTGATATATCAGAAAGAGAAATTAAGAAAGCTATTAGCCATATGGAATGTAGAAAAGCAGCAGGTTTAGATGGTATTCTAGCTGAAATGTTGAAAAATGCTGAACAAACAATTGTGCCATTTTTGTCAAAACATTTCAATGCTATGTTTCTTAAGGGCTTTTCCCCTTCAATATGAACTGAAGCTGCAATATATCCACTACACAAGAAAGAAGACACCAGTAACCATACTATTATAGAGGTATATCTCTTTTAAGCATTCTTAGAAAAGTGTTTACGTATATCATTAATAGTAGATTCAACTTGTGGGTAAAACAAAATGGTTCTATCTGTGAAGCCCAGGCTGGATTCAGAAAAGGCCGTTCAACAATAGACCACATATTTACTTTAAACGCACTTATAGAAAACTATTTGTTTAAACACAGAAAACTGTATGTGGCGTTCATTGATTTTAGGAAAGATACGATACTGTGAATCGCAATGTTTTGTGATCTGTACTGCTTCGTGCAGGTATTAAGGGTAGAATGTTCAGGATGCTTCGCGCAATGTATTCAAATGTTAGAGCCCGTGTAATGTGCCAGAGTAAGACAGGATATTCTAGGTGTTTTTTTTATGTTTGCAGGGGTTGAAGCAGGGTTGTATTGTAAGCCCAGTCTTATTTTCTTTATTGATTAATGAGCTAGCAAATGAATTAATCTTAAAAGGTAAACATGGTGTGACTTTGGAATCCAGTGAGATTGAACTGTACCTTAGGCTATTAACCTTGTTAGCATCGACCACAGTAGGCCTACAGCATCAACTGAACAACCTACAGAAGGAAACAGAGAGACTAAAATTAACAGTAATCGTAGAAAAATCTAAAATAATTGTTTTCAGGAAAGGCGGCTTCCTTAGTGCCTGAGAAAAGTGGTTTTTGAATGGAAGTCCGTTAGAAGTCGTGAACTCGTATAAGTACTTAGGTCTTACCTTTTCTACTAGAAATAGTTTCACCGCTGCTATGGAAGAAGTTAAACTTAAAGGCAAAAAAATGTGTGAATGATATTATGTGTACCTTGGGAAAAATTGGAAGTAATTCTCCTGATGTTTTCTTTAAACTTTTTGATGCTCAAGTTGTCCCACTGGTTCTCTATGCATCTGAAGTATGGGGACATAAAGCCTATCATCAAGTAGAACAAGTACATCTTTATGCATGTAAAAGATTCCTGCATGTTCGAAACAAAACAGCCAATGATGTTGTATTTGGCGAACTAGGTCATTTCCCACTCTGGATTACAGCTGTTGTGAGATGTGTCAAGTACTGGCTACGACTGTTAAAACAGTCTGAAGAAAGGTATTCAAAGAAAGCATACAGAATGTTATTAGCTATGCATGAGAAAGGCCATGTGACATGGGTAACCCATATTAGGAATATTCTCTGTGACAATGGTTTTAAAGAAGTTTGGTTGTTTGGATGTGGCGTCGATAACATTTTTATGAAAGAGCTTAAAGAGAGGTTACATAACAATTTCTGTTATAACTGGCATAACAACATGGATTCTAACCCACGGTTTTCAGTATATGGTAAAGTTAAACACATATTTACAATAGCAAACTATGTTGAAATTTTGTACGTTGAAGGATACAGAAATATCCTGGCACAATTCAGGATGGGCGTATCGCAGTTAAATGTACATAAATATCGTTTTTCACCTACAGATAATAATACAGCATGTCCTGTATGTATATGTACGAAAGAAGACGAAGCACACTTTTTGTTTAAATGTCCTTTATTCAAGGACATTAGACAGAAGTTCAATTTCAACGTTGATGTTGACGTTAACCTAGACGATGCACTTGTCGGTGTACTAGCTTGCAATTCACAAGCGTCATTGGTAAATCTGGAAAATACCTTTTGACTGCTTTCAGGCTCAGACAGAATTTCATTGATGATAATGGATAAATAAAAGCAAATAGTCTGCACGATTAAGATAGGTCTTCATCTTGGTTCTACAATTATTGTCCCAACAAACATCTTCATGTAGTACCAGTGTCATGTTTCTTGATCATGTTATATATCACGACAGAATAATGTATTGATGTTTATGTTTCTCCCCATGAAAGGGGCTTTTGGCCTATATTCATTAAATTTCATAGTTCAGAGTTCAGAGTTCTCTCTCTCTCTCTCTCTCTCTCTCTCTCTCCTCTCTCTCTCTCTCTCTCTCTCTCCTCTCTCTCTCTCTCTCTCTCTCTCTTCTGTCTCTCTGTCTCTCTCTGTGAATGTTTGATGCGTAATTATTTACTAGGGGCAAATGCCTAAACATGAATAAATAATCTGAATGCCGGTCTTTTGAGTGTGAGTTAATCTGTCTCTTTTCTTTCCTCGCTGATTCTCTGTTCTGTACATCATTTCGTGCCATCCATTCTGTTGGTTTTTTGTTGTCCGCCGCTCATCCCAATCTCCATACCCAGATTCGTGGCGGGGAGATTGGGATGAGCGGCGTGGGAACAGCAGGACGAGGACGTCACAGAAGATGAGGCAGCAAAAGAAATATGTGTGCAGGAAGAGCCAGGAACTAGTGAAAGCAAAGAAGAGACTTGAAACTGGTGCGATGTTGGATGTTCCTCATATTTGACCATTAAGGACCAGGAAGCGGTTAGAGTAAAGGAGAAACTTGTGACTATCATGTTGATGTGTATTCTTTAACATTAGTCCGCTGAAAATGTTGCATGAGGGAGTTGTATAGCTGTTGGAACTGACCACAAGACTGCTGTGACGTTTGTTATGGTCAGGGTGTGTTTTCCCTTTAATGACCACTAAGTGTGTACACTCGATTTCTGAATGCATTTACACGGGGTCTGGATGTAAAAAAAAAATCCATGAGCGGTTATTCATCAATTTGTCTAAACTGAAAGAATAGAAACAAATAAAAGAAATAAACAATAAAATGCGCACATTACACGAGGAAAGTACAGTTAGCATGCTGATATGTGTATAACTGGCAGAATAAACACCCCCTCCCCCCAGCACTCCTCAATAGTGCCTGCCTGTGGCTTCTTGCCTGAAGCCAACTTCCCCTTCACATTTCAGCATCGCAGTCTCCCCCTCTCCCCCCCCCCCCCCCATTCTCACCTGCTGTCACCCATCACCTGCCCCTCAAACTCTTTGCACTTGCCTCCCCCTCCCATCCCCCCTCCCCCTCAACGCATCTCCGTAATCACACCCAATATTCTAGGTTCCGGTGAACGAGCACATGCTCGTGCTTGTTGGAATCTGTGTGATCTTGTCTAAGCAATAAAGCAACACAAACATGTTTTCAAGTCAAACACATGTTTGAGCTGATAAAGAGACAGGTGCAGCACTCGTTAGGAAATAAAGGGAGCAAGAAGAGACAAAACCAAAACTAAACAACGAAGGTGCTCCATGGTATCCCTGAACGAAGGTAGATAAAAGGTAAAGGAGTCCCATAACCTATAAGGTCGTAGGGAAGCGAGGCGTCAGAGACCTCACTTCTCTAGGGCCAGCATATTGAGGGCGGCGCCATCTCCTCTCCCTCGCTGCTTTACCTTCCCTGACCCTAAAGAGGGCAGGTACCCATTTACAGCTGGGTGAACTGGGGGAACTGTACTGAAGCCAAGACGCGCAAACGGTCACCCATCCAAGTGGTAACCATGCTCGACGCTGCTTAACTTGGCTGGGGGAAAGCGAGTGTTCCGACCACTGAGCTGTCCCGAAGGCCTATCATAAAAACAGTAGTCCCACGCACCCACTTACAGGCCAGTGGATGGTGGCCTTCTCTTCATCACCTGACCATGACACTGAACGTGGAAGTGCGTCATGGGAAAGCGTTGATGGACGTCACTGACTGCAGTCCTCTGCAAGAACAACATCCCCATCTGTACCAAACCCAACCTCAAAAAATTATTTATTTATTTATTTATTATTTATACCACTTTAAGTCACGGCAGATTTCTCTGCGTGAAATTCGGGCTTCTCTCCCCCGGGAAAGCACGTCGCCACAAGAGCAGCGCCACTTTTTTTTCTTTTTTCCTGTCTGCAACAGTATTTGTTTCCCTATCAGAGTGGCTTTGTTCTACAGAATTTTGCCAGGGACAACTCTTGTTGCCGTGGGTTCTTTTACGTGCGCTAAATAATTATGTGCAACACACGGGACCTCGGTTAATAGTCTCATCCGAAAGACTAGCGCCCAGACCACCATTCATGATCTAATGGATGGGGGAAAAGGTTCGGGTCCAAACGGGATTCGAACCATCGCATACTTCCGACCCGGACTTTTCGCTCTCTTTTCAGGCGCGTTACCTCTAGACCACCGATCCATTTAAAGTCAGCAGCAGAGATATATGGTTATTATAATTATTATCTACAGGTAAACAGCAACGTCATCAGCTTTGCACTCTAACCACCGAATCAGAGGCAAAT
>CM054143.1:65533074-65703074 GCA_028751875.1 Rapana venosa
AGGGTGTGTGTGTGTGTGTGTGTGTGTGTGAGTGGTGTGTGTGTGTGAGTGAGTGAGTGTGTGTGTGTGTGTGTGTGTGGTGTGTGTGTGTGTGTGTGTGAAGGGGTCAGGTGGGGGTGGGGGGGTGACGCGTACGCACAAATCTATATCTGTGCATATTTGCGTGCATGACTGTTCACATACATATTATGTTGTGTTCTGTTGTGTTTTGTTGTTGTTGTTGTTGTTGTTGTGGTGGTGGTGGTGCTTGTGGTGTGGTGTGTGCTGTGTGTGTGTGTGTGTGTGTGTGTGTGTGTGTGTGTGTGTGTGTGTGTGTGTGTGTGTGCGTATGCTTGTGTGTGAGCGTGTGCTTGTGTGTGTGTGAGACGTCGAGTCAAAATGATCTTTACTGGGGGTAAAAGAATATGTTTACACAACTTTTTTCATCCTACCCTCAAACAAAAATCAAGAAAACTGATAAAAGCAAATGAAAGACAGTGTTAATCTCTCTTAGAAAGAACAAAATGAGCGAGGAAAAATGTGTTTAGTCATTTATTATTTATTTATTATTTTATCATTTTGTTTCAAGGATAATGGAATAAACATTCATGTGTGTGTGTGTGTGTGTGTGTGTGTGTGTGTGTGTTGTGATAATCTTTATTCTTAAGGGTTACAGATAACTATTGACATACTTTTTTCATCCGGCCCTTACCCTGAGAAGGTACTATCCTTAATGATCAGGGCTAATAGTTTGAAGTAAATGTCACATTTAAAAAATGTTAAAAATTGGTAACTAACCATAAAAAAAACAATTTCAAAGAGAGAGAGAGAGAGAGAGAGAGAGAGAGAGACAGAGACAGAGAGACAGACAGACAGACAGACAGACAGACAGACAGACAGACAGAGAGCGAGAGAGAATTTCGAACAAATATTTCCAAGACTTGTCAGTATGGCCTGTCAAAACTTGCCCTTCCTTGCCCTTCCTAATAAGATCGAATCTTAGTTAAAACCACCACCACCACCACCATCACCAACAGCAGCGGCAGCAGCGACAACAACATGTGTGCTTTTCCCTTCAAGCCAAGCTCTGAACGGACTGACTGAGCACGCTGTCCTCAGCACGCAGTCACAAAGATGACATTCACTTTCGATGACTCCCCGTGGAGATGCTGGGGGCCTGTCAGCATTAATAGCATCCCCACCTTCTGGAAGTTCTGTGCTGGGGATTCCCTCTTTTCTATCACTCTTTTTCTTTCTGCTTTCTTTGTTTTCTTCCTGCCACCTCTTTTTTGTCCGTTGTTTGCCTTCTTGGTCCATTCTGTTCTCTTTCTGGGAAGGAAGGTGGCACGATGGTTAAGACGTTTGCCTGCCAACAAGTAAACCGTGAGGTTCTGGGTTTGATTCCCAGCCTCGCCCTTTCTTCCCAGTTTGACAAAAAAATCGAACTGAATGTCAAAGTCCTTCGGATGAGACTATAAACCGAGGCCCCGTGTGCGAACGCATGCAGAACATCTTGCGCACACGTTAAATCCTGTTCCGCTTTTCGAAAGAGTAGGCCATTGTGTGCCGGTGGGAACAGATGACAAAATTTACAAAACCGCATACACACGGGGACTGGATGTAAAAAAGCACTTGAGTGCTTATTCCATTGTCTTCGATATTAAAAAAAAAGTGCTTTGATTTGTTGCTTTACAAGATTCAGCGCTATATACATTCCATACATTATTATTATTATTATTCTGTTTGCCCTTTTCCCCCAGAAAGACTTAAAAGAACAATGTTGTCCCACGCTTAAGTCGGATGCGCTGGGCCTGACCTGTCAGGCGCTTAACGGCAGCACAACGCATTTTCGCTCATATGACAGACAACAAGAGTTGCTGTCTGAGCGTTCGACGACGACGACGAAGAAAAAGTGTGGGTAACGGTTTCGGTCAAAATTGGCAAATATCTTTTTGTTCCACTTGCACATAAGTAGGATAGTATTTTTTTTAAAAATCTAAAACGATTATCACCCAAACGAACTAAAATATTTCTATTGCAACAATGTTTTGGGGAAAAAAACCTAGATGAAACACACCTGGACACCACATTATGAGTGGACCCACGAACTTTTCTTTGGGTAGTTTTGAGTAAAACGTCCAATCCCATTTTGGTGATTTCACTAACTGAAGAGCCACTCCCTTCTGACAGAGTGAGGCAAAGAGATGTACGTTCATCATAGGAGGGTAAGGGCCAACTGCTAAAGTTTGATTTGAAAGCAGAAGAAATAATGGGTGCCCTTTCATTTATCATTTTTCCTTTACCCCGCTGGCTTTGAACTGAAAATAATGTTTCCACACCGTCATTATTGATTTCTGTTTCACCACCATTGCCATCATAGTTGATAGATGCTAACCGACATATAGTGCATATGCAAAGTAATACGCTTGGCCTGATAATATATCATTTAAAAAAATGTTTAAAATTAATAAAGAACATACAAAAAAATAAAAGGGAAGTGGTACTTCGACAATGGCAAATTAAATAAACGTCTTACACACATACAGTCTCACACACACAGTCACACACACACACACACACACACGAGTTCAAGATTCAATTCCTTTGAACCCCCCCCCCCCCCTCCCTCCCGCTTGTGGTATGGAGGATTACAAGGACATTTAAACGGAAAATGAACCCAACATTTAAAAATACCATCAGTACCAACAGAAACTGAAAAACAAGTGTTAAGTATGGACGGAAGCAGTAATAGTAAAATAATCAGGGAGCTTGTGACAGATGCAACATTTGATCAGAGCATAGACATGTACATCTGGTAAACAAGTTCACACACACACACGTTCCGCTTCTCGGAAGAGTAGGCCATTGTGTGCCAGTGGGAACGAATGACAATATTGATAAAATTGCATACACAAGGGGACCTGATTTTAATATTTTAAAAAAGCGATGAGTGCTTATTCCATTATCCTCGAAATAAAAGAAAACACACACACACACACACACACACACACAGAGAACAAAAACACTCAAGAAAGAACTCTCCCATCTACCATCCCCGCCCACCACCCACCACCCTCCCCGTCCCAAACCTAAAAAACTCAGTCACACAGACTAGGCAAAGGGAGGGCAGTGACAAGTACGACACGTGACACCATCCACTGTAGGGCTGTACAGTGACTGCAAGTCACAGCCCCCATGATGCTATGCAAAGCAGTTCTATTCAACACACTGCACTCACAGAAAAGCAGGACAGTGCAGCACATACACTGCAATACAGTGCAGCAGTATAAAAACAAACGAATGTATACAACACGACATAATTATAGGCCTACAATCCAATAAAAAGAGATATGTACAACACCACACATTCCAATAATATAGCCAACAAAACACGACATACAAGACCAGACTAGATGTCAACACAAAACACCACACCTCACCTCACCACACACCACCAACCTCACCTCACCACACACCACCACACATTACCACACCATACATTACCACAACATCCACACCATACCACACCACACATTACCACACCAACCACAACACACACACACATTACCACACCATACCACCCACACATTACACACACCACCACACATTACCACACATACCACCACACACACACCACCACACATTACCCACCACACACACACATTACACATCCACCACATTACCACCACACAACACCCACCACACACATTACCACACCACACACACCACACATTACACACTACCACACCAACATTACCATCCATACCACCACACACCACACACCACCACACATTACCACACCACACCACACACCACACATTACCACACAATACCACACCACACACCACACCACACACATTACCCACCACACACACATTACCACCACCACCACACATTACCACACCACCCCACCACCACTACATACCACCACACCACACATTAACCAACCACACATTACCACACACACCACATTACACCATACACCACACACCACACCACACAATTACCACACCACACATTACACACCACACCACCACACACATTCCACACCACACCAACATACACACCACACCACCACACATTACCACACCACACACCACCACACATTACCACACCAACCACACACATTACCAACAACCACACAACCACACCACCACACTTACCACACCACACACACACAACCACACATACCACAAACCCACTACCACACCTACCACACCACACATTACCACACCATACCACACCACCACACATTACCACACCACACTACCACCACACATTACCACACACACATTACCACACCATACTAAACACACATTACACCACACACCACCACACATTACCACACACCATTACCACACCACCACACATTACACCCACACCAACCACACATTACCCACCACACATTACCACACCAACATTACCACAACCACACACCACACATTACCACAAACACCACACATTACCAACACATTACCATACCACACCACACATTACACACCATACCACACCACACATTACCACACCAACTTACCACACCAACACACACCACACATTACACACCACACACCACACCATACCACACACCACACATTCCACACACAACACCAACATTACCACAACACTACACACACCACACATTACCACACCACACATTGCCACACATTACACACCATACATTCCACACCATACCTCACACACCACACCACACCACATCACACACCACCACACCACACCAATTCACCACACTTCACCACACTACACCACACCAGACACCTCACATCACAATCACACCACACCACACCATAACCTCACCCACCACCACCCCAAACTACACCACACCACACCACGCTACCCCACACACACAACACCAACACACACAACACACGCTACCACAACACCACACACCACGCTCACACAACACCACGCTACACCACAAAACCCACCACACAACACCACGCTACACCACACAACACCACACAACACCACGCTACACCACACAACACCACGCAACACCACGCTACACCACACAACACCACACGCTACACCACACACCACACACCACGCTACACCACACCACAATTCCAACACACACAGGCAAAAGCCTGGAGAGCAAAAGGAAGGAGGAAAATGGGAGGAGTAATCATATCCTGAGAAGTGCAGGCACCTAAGCTCCAGAGACAATGACCTGGGGGAGGGGGGTGTAGCAGGAGAATAAAGTTAATGGCAGTGGAGAGGAGGGAAGGAGGGAGGGAAAGATATCGACCAAGCCACACAACCCACAAAGAAATAGTCGGGGAGGAGAGGGGGAAGGGGGGTTGAAACGTTCACGCTTTAATGTGTTTGATAAGCAGTTACATCACGTATGGCTGGATGTACAACGCAGCAACACGCAAAAAGGGGGAGTTGCCAAGAGCCATATAAGGGAGGTGTCAGTGACAGATTCCTTCACTGCACCACTCCACGTAGTGACCAGTGTATGGTCAGCTCCTACAGGAAGCAAATCACCTGCCCAGACACCAAAGAGCCAGGAAGACAGCATTTTCTTTTTGAAGCAAACTTCCAAAGAGTCGTAACATTTGTCCCCCTTTTTGCTCTCTATTAACTGCAGTACTGAGTGACCTGCTGCCGTCATTGCGTGAGTGACTGAGATAATATTATTATTATTATTATTATTATTATTATGGTGTTTGGCATTGTTTGTTGATGTTTTTCTCTGTCAGTCTGTGTGTTTTGGCTGTCTACCGTTCTGTCTATCTTTCTGTTACAGGATGAAGTATTTTATAAGTGAATGTTTCGGATTTTGTTGTAGGCCTATTTGGTTTTTAAGAGATTCATGACTTTAACACTGATTGCAGTGATGATGAATTTCAGTGTTTTTTTATTAAACAATTTTGGCTGTTGTATCAATACCTATCCATTGTTAATCTCTCTCTCTCACTTTGTAGGTTAAACTTAGATACATACCAGTCAATGTATTCATTGTATCCTTTTGTTTCTAGATCCATTGTTATTTAGAGTTTACAATTTCTGATGTAATAATTGTATGTGCATCAATGGTTAAAGGACACTCTAAGGCTTTTGTGATCAACGTATTATGCAATGGATTATGCACGCATGCATACATACATGCATGTGTATGAGAGCGCATACGTCTAAGTTCATGCGTAAGTACAAGCGTACATGCATCCATACAAAGAGGCATGACCTGTTTTAGATACCTATTGTTAAATAATTGGCTGATGTCAAATCGAATAATGTAACACGCGTGTTATTATGTGCATGTGTGTAGTTCTCATTGTGGTTGGCCTGCTCTTCTCTGCTGGGAGTATTGTACTGCCCCAGCGTTGGAGAGTCTTCATGCGGGCTGTTAGCACCACACAAGATCACATGCTGGGTATGTTGGCGTGTGAGCAAGGCGTTTTAAGTGGGTTTTTTAATCCCCAAAGTCGGAATGCGGCTGCCTTAGGGTGGACAAAAACGGCTCTGTACGCAATATCTTACCTTTTTTTAAAACTTAGGGGCTGTGGCCAAAGAACAGTAAAACCACCACCACCACCACACAACAACAACAACAACAACAACAACAACAACAACAATAAAGTTGTTTTTTACACAGAACCCTCCGTTTACAGTTATATTCTAACGACACGTAGGACAATGCAGTCAGAACTTAAATCATGTATTTCCTGTGGGTAAAATCCCCTGAAACAGATGGGTCAGGAGATTTGAACCCTCGGCCTGTGAAGACTCCAGATCCTACGCATTAACCACTGACCCCCCTGTGGGCTTCAGGTCCAGTCTAAAAGCACGTTCTTTTCAGCACCTACAATTCACGCTCTACTCTGGAGTATATATCAAACGCCCTCACGGCGTAAGCACCAGACCCTCGTATCATACTTACCGCCGAATTCGCAGTGGGCTTAGTTTCACCTTGAAAGCACCACACTTGCAAAGCAGTCGTTTGTTTCGGATCGTCACCGAAATGTCCGTTTGAGGAGATATCCCTCCCCACCCCCCTCCCCCCATAGAGTTGACATTAGCCCTGATTCTGCTCCCTGAACGTCCTTCAAATGACACTATCCCCGAAGTCGGCATGCAGCTACCTCCATGGCGGCTAAAAACGGTTGCATACGAGGTATGAGACCAAAGAGGCTGTACGCCAAGATGCGGAGTGCCAGCTCACCGGGAACACCCTGTGCCCGCCTAAAAACCAACACCCCTGGCCACATGGTATAGAAGAGCAGGCCAGCTATACAAGGGGAATAGGCGACACAAACATACCTAGCATGCGCCCTGAGATCAGCCAGGCTCCGGAACCACTCCTCAAGGAGTTCCGGATCAAGTCTGTAGCTGACGTCACGTGATGCATAGAGGGCGTGGCAATCGCCTCTCGTCACTGGGTTGACTGACGTCACCTATCACGTGACCTTGTTTGGGTGCAGCGGCATGGTGTTGTCAGGCAAAATGGCCGACCGTCCCCATATTTCACCTTCCTATTTGCATACGACCTGAAAACTTAATGAGGCAGGTCACAGTGGAATAACAGTGCAGCCTTTAGTCAAGGTTTCAGTTGGTGTGCAGCCAACATAGCTTCAACGTGTTGTTTACATGGCGTGCAGATGTTCGGAGGGGGTGGGGAGAGTTATGGGGGTGGAGTGGGAGGGCTAAATATCCTAGAGGTTAGAGCATGTACTGGTAATGGGATGGTGACTGATGGTGTGGACTGGAGTGTGGGTTGAGGCGCCCTTTCAAGTGGGTTCCTGCCCCTTGAAGTTCACATCGGTGCTGACTCCACTGACCCCTCCAAAGTTCTGTAAAAGTTAGGAAAGTCTGAACTGAGGGTCCCCTGTGCTGACACATGCAGAACACCTGGAACACGGGAACTTCATATGGAGAAATTTTACATGGAAGTGTATGATAACACCTGACACATAGTTTGAACTAAAACACCCTGACAGTTTACATTCAGGCAGATATAGAAACGTGTCAACAACTCACAGATATAAAAAAAAACACACACACACAAAAATCGTTCTTTCAGGGTACATAAAAGTCACTATAGAAATGTCACATCACACACACGCACATATTCATACTTACACACATACACGCGCACACATTTCTACACACACACACACACACACATACACACACACGCTGTATATATGTAATATAATATATATATATATATATATATATATTATATATATATATATAACACACACACACTATGATAACTTACATGCATGTAAATCTAGAAATATTATCACTTTCATGTCAGTAAATGTCCACCAAAACTTCCCAGTAGTCAAACGTTGTAACAGACCTCGTGTAGAGGAAGAGTAGAAAAGTAGACCTGTTACGGGCCTTGGCATAGATGGTACAAACATACCCAGCATGCACATTGCCCTTTGAAGAGGCATGGGCTCCGCAAATACACTGACTGAAAAAGTCAGTGCAGTCCCCAAATGACTCCCTAATGACGTAACGAAGAAGTCAATGCAGTCTCCAAATAACTCCCTGATGACGTAATGAAGAAGTCAGTGTTGTTCCCAAACGACTCCCCAATGACTCCCCAATGACGTAACGAAGAAGTCAATGCAGTCTCCAAATGACTCCCCGATGATGTAATCAAGTCAATACAGTTCCCACATGACTCCCCAATGACGTAACGAAGAAGTCAATAACTCCCCCAAATGACTTCCAATGACTGAATGGAGAAGTTAGTACACTCCCCAAATGACTTCCCATAAAGTTCGCCAAAAAAGGTCAAACCATGATCTATAAACTTCCTCACAGCTGACATACAAGAAATATGAACAACAATTTCTTAACAGTTTACAAGCAGATCAATAGGAAAACGTTAGTGATGATGATGATGATGATGATGATGATAATAATAATAATAATAATAATAAATAATAATAATAATAAATGGAACTTATATAGCCCTATATCTTGCAAAGACAAATCAAAGCGCATGCATTCAACCTAATCTTACACAGTCATACAACCAATAACAAATAATCAATAGTTTAAAACAAACAGATATTGCAAACATGGTACGCTGCGGACCAAATCTATGAAATAAAATTGCAATAGTCAAATGTTTTTCAAAAGCGCGCGCGCGCGCGCACACACACACACACACACACATACACACACACACACACACACACACACACACACACACACACACACACACACACCACACAACACACACACACACACACACACACACACACCACACACACACACACAAGGTGGGATAGTTCTGATATGAAATAGGAGGGGGAAATCTTAGGTTTGAAATAAATATGTCTTGAGGCTGGATTTAAAAGTGTCATAGCTAGGCTTCAGGCGAAGAGAGAGAGGGAGTTCATTCCAGGTCGATAGACCCGAAATAGAGAAAGAGCGGCGGCCAACAGTGGATTGGTTGAATCTAGGTATTCGTAGGCACAAGGTATCTGCAACAGAGCGGAGGGAACGTGAAGGAGTGTACAGGTTAAGACATTCACAGAGGTAGGAGGGTGCAGTTTTGTGGAGACATTTGTAACAGAGGGTACTGATCTTATAGTTTACTCTCTGTGGCACAGGCAGCCAGTGGAGCGATCGCAAGAGAGGGGTAATGTGCTCAGTTTTTTTTAATTTCTGAGAACTAGTCGAGCTGTTGAGTTTTGTATACGTTGAAGGGAATGGATAGATGATGCTGGCAGACCAGCCAGAAGAGAATTGCAATAGTCCAGACGTGAAAGAATGAGAGAAGTGACAAGTTTGGATGTTACATCGGTGGACAGGTACTTTCGAATGGCACTAATACACCGTAATTGATATTAGCATGACTGACAAGTCTGGGCGATGAATTTTTGCATAGAGAGTGTGTTGTCGATAACAACACCTAGATACTTCACAGCAGTGGATAGAGGGACTGATGTTTTGCCGAGTTCTATTGAAGCTGTTGTAATGGAAGAGAGTTTGTGTTTGGTCCCTACGAGAATGGCTTCGGTTTTATCTGCATTTAGCTGTAATTTGTTCTGTGTCATCCAGTTTTGAATATCTTCAAAGCAGTAGGCCATATTTGTCAGGAGAGAAGGCATATTTTCAGGAGTAACACTGCTTTGAATCCGAGAGTCATCTGCGTAAAAATAATGGTTGATTTGATGACGGTTTATAATATGTGGCAGTGGTGCAGTGTAAAGAGTGAACAGAACAGGGCCTAGAACTGATCCCTATGGGACTCCGCATTCCAGTTTGACAGGTATTGATTGAATCTTGTTTACTGCAACTGTCTGAAATCGGTCAGTAAGGTATGAATTAAACCAGGTGATCAGCAGGTCGAGTAAGATGGATCGTTTCCTTGTGTGTCAGGTATAGCCCCTAGATTGGCAATATCCATTGGGATTTTGATATAGCTTCAACAACAACAACAACAACAACACAACAACAACAACAACAATAACCATCAGATGGCATAGAAAAGTCATAACAAATGACATGTTGTAGGCAGGTATACCTATCTATTATAATTATCAGTGACTCAGTGATGGGGATACAGACAACCCTCACTTTGAAGAAGATAATGACATGAATGCTGCACAGCCTTTTCCCCAGTGAGGATGATGGTGGTGGTGGTGGTGATTATTATGACGATGATGATGATGATGATGAGAATGCCAAATCTCATGAAAATAAAAAATCCAAGGCATAAACCAAATTGATGATAATGCTAATATTCAGAATGCCAAACCCCATGACTACAAAAGCCCTAGGCATAATATACAAATCCAATCACGTACAGGAAGCACAGCCAAATTCAAATGCTGACAAAGCAATATATCTCCACCCCACTCCCAAACACACACGCCCAGATAAATTTGTCGATTATTTCGATAACAGCAAAATGCTACATAAAAGGAAGGCATTTGTTGCTTTGTTTTCAGTGTTGCTTTGTTTTCAGTGTTACTTTGTTTTCAGTGTTGCTTTGTTTTAAATGTTGTTTTGTTTAAATGTTGTTTTGTTTAAATGTTGCTCCCCCCCATCCTCCCCTGTGTGTTTATCTGTGTCTACTTAGTAGTTTGGCTTCTGGGTTTTTTTTATGTGCCCGTCTCAAATTAGCATCTTCATTTGCATAAATCAAAACTCCCTGCCTGGATGATCCTCGTGTGACATACATGATTATAAAGGCTGTACTGGTTTGTTTTTTCAAACCTTGATCATTAATATGATCTCCCCTCGTTGTTTTCTCCCTTCCCTCTCCTGTTTCCGGACCCTGCCCTCCTCTCGTTCTCTCATGCTGAGATTTTCCTCTCCTCGTTCATTTCATAGCTGCCCCTGCTTTCAAAAGCCAAAATTCCATCACCCTGCCAAAGTGTATAACCTGTGTGTGTGTGTGTGTGTGTGTGTGTGCGTGCATTTTGACTTGTTAAAACTATTATTTGCTATTGGTTGCATGACTGTGTAAGAATGAGATGAGTGCAAGTGCTTTGATTTGTCTGTGGAAGATACAGCGCTGTATAGATTTCATTTATTATTATTATTATTATTATTATTATATTATTATTATTAATTATTATTATTTCCCACACACAATGACGGTTATACGCTACTTTAGGTGGCTCATCTTATTAACCCAGATTTCTTTACTTTCTTGGCTCAGGGTTGATGAGGAAATGTGCACATGCGACCGTTGACCCGCCAGTAAGGTAGCCGCATTTCGGCTTCACGGATGCTGTCTAAACATGACATTAGTATGCATGCCTTTCTTTCTTTTAAAAGTTATCCATTCCTACCAGCACGGAATGGCCTACTCTCCCGAAAGGCACAGCGAGTTTCAATGTGTGTGAAAGATGTTCTGCGTTCGTTCGTACACGAGGCATCTCGGTTACAGTTTCGTCCTAAGGACTTTCTGGGGAATGGAGTCGGTTCTGGTGTTAACTCCCGGGGGTAATCCCCTCCACAGGGTGCCGCGGTGATGGCTTGAGCCGACACGTCAGATCACGAGAAGAAGGCGCAAACCGCTAGGCTGTCCCGCTCCCCGAATATGATCGAACCTGTCACGGTTTTGTCAACACAAGTCATGCACACCAGACATGCCTCTCTCTGTTATTTACTGCTTCTGCATATGCCATACATATTTTTGTTTGCTTGGTTTTTTGTGGTTTTTTGGAGTGGTGGGGGAAGGGGGGGGGGGGGTAGTAGTTTACTGTCCACCCCCAAATAGCTAAGCTCTATCAAAATCTGACCACAGAAAAACCCATGACACAGGCCTGAATGAACAGCCCCATATGCCTCTTGAAGATTGTTCCATCAGGAATATGGGACTTCGCCACAGGACAACAAAATGTCTTTTTCAAAACTCGTGGTTCACTGGAAGGAAAGTCTATCACAAGTGTGAGAGCGCGTCACCAAAGACCAGCGACACCCGTGAACATGTTGTTATAGTAGTCAGCATTAGTTTTTGTTTTACATGAAGTGTCAGGAACAATCCTCTTAGTGCCATTGTTTCGCTTAGGTCCATTATAGGCATATCTATCTATCTATCTATCTATCTATTAGATCACGTGTACGTGTTTCACTGAAAACAGCATGCAGTTAATGAATCAAGACAGATGATGTCTTTTGATAACACTCTGACTTATAACAAAATTCATTCCCTATGACTTCCATACCATTCTACTGAAGTGCGTACAACTTTCTACAGCAATAATTGAAGATGACATTTCAGTCCCCACCCACTCCCCCCTCACACACCCCCACCCACACGCATTAACATAACGATTGTTGAAGATCCTTTCCCTTGTTAGTAGTTTGGAAACCTGTGGGGAAGTACAGTAATGTCTAGATACTATTTGCCATGCTATGTTTTCGGAACAAGGTTCTGAAGAGTTTCTCATGATGCACTTGATGTTATGTTTCTTTCTTTTCCTTCTGTCTCTCAGCTTGTTGATCCAACTTCAGCCAGACACTCAAACCACCAAGAAAGTTGCAGTGGTTCATGGCACCCAAAATTTCCGACCTCAACGACAACGGCAACAACAACAACAACAGCGGCACCAGAGGCTCCAAAAGCAACCTGATACTGGAGTCCACCTCCTCTGTGGACCTCACCGAGTCCCAACACCTTCTGTCGGAGGCCCAGCATGCAGGGGAGGTCAGCCTGCGGCGCCAGGTGGCGCTGTGTACGGGGCTGCTGGCCAGTGACGGGGGCCTGGTGTTCATGCAGCTGATGATGCTGCCCACCCTGCAGACGCTGGGCGTGCCCGTCAACTCCGTCACCCTGCCGGGATGCCTGTCGGGCATCATGTGCCTGGTGGGGCTGCCCGTGCTGGGCTGGCTCAGTGACGGGGGCAGCGACCCTGGCGGGCGGAAGAAGCCTGCCGTGCTGGTCTCCGCCCTGGTCTTCGTGGCCGGCTTCTCGCTCGTCATCTCGGGCTGCGGTCTCCACACCTGGATCGGCCCGCGGGCCGGGCAGACGGGAGGAGAGGCCCTGACGAGTACCGCCCTGCCACCCCCCTCCTCCTTCACCACCCTGCAGAATTCCACAGGAAGCGACTTTCAGGCATCCACGCACCAGACCACCACTCCCTCCTGGCCGGGGTCCTCAGCAGAAGCCGCTTCAAGCACATCAGCTGCACCGCTGTCTAGCGATCCACAGCTCTCTGAAGACGTCCTCACTGGAGATCCACCACACAGGGACAGAAGATCCCTTCCCTCAGGCGTGAGCCCTGACCCAACAGGTGACCCTGAAGAGCGGATGGAAGATTCCTCCTCTGCAGACTGGATGTCGGATCCTACAGGCCTGTCCATCCCTTTCGTAGGGCTGATGGCCATCCTGGGCTTCGCCTTCATCGACATGGGCAACGACCTCAACAACTCCAGCCAGAAGAGCTTCGTGCTGGCCTGCACGCCGCCTCGTCAGCACGTGTCGCTGCTGGTGGTGGGCGTGCAGCTGTCGGCCCTGGGCGGCTGTGTGGCCGCTGCTCTGGGCGTGACGGACCTGGCGGCTGTCCTCGTGCAGGGCTCACTCCTGTGAGTCACCAGCCGACGTTAGGAGTGGGGGGAGGGGGGGGGGGAGAGAGGGAGAGAGACACATACAGGCAGAAAAGGAGGGAGGGAGGGAGAGGGAGAGAAACAGGGAGAGGGAGAGTGAAGGGGAGAGAGGGAAGAGACAGGTTTAGATTCTGTCTGTGTGTGTGTGTGTATGTGTGTGTGTGTGTGTGTGTGTGTGTGTGTGTGTGTGTGTGTGTGTGTGTGTGTGTGTGTGTGTGTGTGTGTGTGTTTGTTTGTTGGAGAGAGAGAGAGACAATGACAATGACAATGACAAATAATTTAATGTGTTAGGCTTTGGGCCCATTCACATGGGGGAAGGGGGATCGAAAGCTCCGATAATTACATACACAATGAACAATTTACATTCACAGGATCTTCGCGAATGGAAGTCCGATCGCGGTAATGTTCATAGTCACATTACAACAATAATATGGACTGTCACTGTCATCACTGCCTGAAGAGGAAGGTGAAGGTGGTCAAAGTCGTGTCTCTATCGGTGTGGCCACGATGTCTGCTGTTTTCCGGGTGGTGTAGACAGGTTTCCATGTTGGCCTTTTGCCGGATTGAGTCTGTCTTCTCTTGAACTAAAGCTGGTGCTCATTCTACGCATGTCCTTTGCATCTTTTCAATACACTCAATGGCTTGTCTGCAATGGTCACTAGACTGTTGGTTGGTTTGCTTTGACTTGCTGACTGACGACGTATCTTCCACATCACAACCTCTCCCTGTCACTGTCTCGTTTTCTTCTGCCATAGCTTCATCTGCTGTGTGTTCTGTCGGTGTCTGTGACATTGCCAGTGTCTCTTCAGAATAATCTTCTGTTTGTTCACTCCAGTCATCACCCTTCTCTCCATCATCACCATCATTCACACGCACATCCATGCGCTGTGTTTTCACTAGCAAGGAATTCTCCGCCTCATACACTGTATCACGGGACTGGCTGGCCTGCTGTGCTGCACGTGCACATTCCGCCACACATGGAGCCGTGTTGTATGTGTCAGTGGCATAGAAAGTGTCATGTGCAGTGACATTCTGTGTTGTATAGTACAGGCTGGGTGGCGTAGGGAGAAAGAGGCCTGAGGGAGGTGAAGATAAACTTGCCTGCATTCCTTCCTCTGTCCTCAATGTCTTGTGCACCTCCGCCCTCCTTTTGTCTCTGGCAACTTGCGCTGGACTCTTCCTACGATACACTGCACTGTCAGTTGGAGTGTGTGCAACGGGTTGGCCAGTTGGTGTCAGTCGCAACACAATAACAGTTTGATCGTCCCTACTGTCTATCTTGAATGACGTTAGATACATTTCCTGCAAAAAGGTGTTCAGAACACACTCTAAGCGCGAAGGCAATCCTGTCACTGGCATATTGAACGTCTTTGATACAAAATAACGCCAAGATTACTCACTGCTTTTCAAAATTCCTTCCTGCTGGTAGCCAAGCAAGGGAAGCCACTCGAGAGCGAGAGAGAGAGAGAGAGAGAGAGAGAGAGAGAGAGAGAGAGGTGGAGAGAATAAAATCAAATCAAATCAAAATCTTTTAATTCGAGGATAATGAATAAGCACCAATTTACTTTTTTACATCCAGTCCCAGAGAAAGACAGAGACAGACAGGAGTAGTTCAGTGCTGATTATTTGACATGGAATTAAAACTGAAAAATACGTCAGTGCCCAGTGACTGATAAAGAAAGCTTTACATTCAAGACTTGAGGAAGTAAAGTGAGAATGGACAGAACTTTTTACACTGCTTCTCATATTCTGGTCAGTTACCATGAAATGCTTGCTTTTCTGGTACAACTCTTTTCGTAATACAAATGTTTTTGTGGTGAAACCGTTTTCAAAATATAACTATTTTCGTGGCTTAAGTTTTAAAATATTTATTTTGTGGTATAAATACAGGAAAAAATCAAGAGCCTATTCATTTTCTATGTGCGTGTAAGAGTTTCCGTAGCGAATATATATATATATATATATATATATATATATATATATATATATATATAAATGAAGATGTTTATGTCACACACAGTGTTCTTTTCATTGTCCGATGTGTCCAGCCCTGTGTGACACAGCTGAGCTAGTCACTCACTCAGTCCTGGTGCCCTGTTGCAGAGACACGGTCCCTGGCAAAACCCTGGTGCAGTGTGCCTTCTTCATCCTCCTCACCCTCCTGTGTGTCACCACCACCGTCCTCTCCGTCCCCTCCTCCTCCTCCCCTCACCCCCCACAAGACCCCCACGACGTCAGCTCCACCTCTGGTGACGTCAGCGCGGTGAAATACCCGCAGTACGGCAGTGTGGAGGACGGCGCAGACCGGAGAACGCCCTCCACGTCTGCAGCCGTTCTCCTGGAGAGCGGGGCTGTGTCCTGGGCAGACCGCTCCCTGCAGACCTCCAGCAAGCACCTGGACTCCTCGTACAGTAGCCGATTCCAGCACAGCTCCGTCAGCTTCACGCCCCTG
The DNA here is from genome assembly GCA_028751875.1 of Rapana venosa. Lineage (NCBI taxonomy): Eukaryota > Metazoa > Mollusca > Gastropoda > Neogastropoda > Muricidae > Rapana > Rapana venosa. Next base: position 65,549,558 of record CM054143.1, read on the forward strand.
GAGAACAGCGCCGCCTCCTCCTCCTCCTCCTACCACAACCCCGAGTCCTCCTCCGACTATGACACCTCCACGGAAACTGCCTACCTGGTCGGCGACAACTCTGTCCGGGGAAACAGCTTTCGCCTGTCGTTCAGACACACGGCTGCAGCCAGCTCGGATCAGGAGACGAAGAAGGCCAAGCTGTTCGCGTCCAACTCCATCGTGTACTACGCCATAGAGCGGCAGGAGTCCCAGTCCTCAGACTCTGACAGCGAGGCGGGGATGTCGGGGTCCCAGAGGGAGGAGGAGAGGTCGTCCTGCGCTGTGTGGGATCGTCTGAAGAGTCGTCAGACCCGGCGCTTGGCGCTGATCTGCATGTCCATGTTCTTCATGTGCGGCGCCTGGCAGTCCTTCAACGTCTGCGCCACGGACTACCTGGGCAAGGTCATCTATGACGGTGACCCGGATGCGGATCCCGAGAGCCAATCGTATATAGCTTACCAGAAGGGCATGCGCAGTGGGTCTCTGGGGGTTCTAATTCTGAATGGCGTCTACGTCGTGGTCAACTTCATGCAGAAGAGGCTGCTGACAACGGCTGGTGAGTGAACACCATTGTGGGGTAGAGTGAGTGCTGTGTTTAGTGTTGACAGTACAGCGGCTGAAGAGGAAACACCGTTTGGGGGTATAGTGTGCTGCGTGTATGTTTTACAGGCTTACTAATGCACTTCCAGGGTCATCTAAGCCAGCTGGAGTCGAGATGGGGGAAGGGTGGGTGGATTCAGGTCGGGGAAGGGGTGGGGGTGGGAGATGGATTCAGGTCGGGGAAGGGGGTGGGGGAGGTCGCGCACTTGATGTACATGATCATGATTTGTCTCTTTTTCTGTCGCTCTTTGAGTTGTTTGAATTCTTTGCTTCCTTTTTATTTTGTTATTATTTTTTTGAGTTGCATTACAGTTTATCATCATATCATAATTATGCGAAAATATACTCGATAGCAAGCTGGGCCTATGTATTACAAGCTCTGTACACTATGACTACCCAGTAGTGCGCTTTACAGCTCAACATTACATTACATTACTGATTATCATAGAATATCAAGCCATTGTCAGTGTATAATGAGTTTCATTGCAATGCATTCACATTCAGAAATGCAGCATAAATTCATATATTTATCAATGAAAATATCTAAATGTAATTATATAGTCCCCTTTTCTATGCTTACAACAGAGTGTATAACCGTCACACAGTTTGTGCTCTGAAGTCCAGTATAAAGTATTTAGACCTAAGTTCAGATAAATAAGAAAAATTTGCCAATTCAGAAGCCTCACATATTTTCATTCCCGAAGTCAGAATGCAGCTGCCTTAATTGTGTGCAAAACGATGGCGTACACAAAAAATATCAGCATTGGGAACTTCAACGCTCTAGCCGAGGGAAGGAAACTTTATTTATTTAACTTTTTTTTTTTTTTATTCATCTGGATTCTTTTAGTTACATTCAGATGCATAGCCTGGTGGTTAGAGTGATGTTTTCGTGATCTGCTGACCCGGGTTCGAATCTCGTTCAAGAGGATTTTCCTCTGGAGTTAACATCAATGCGGACTCCACTATCCCCAAAAGTCCTTCGTATGAGACTATAAACCGAGGTCCTGTGTGCGAACGCACGCAGATCATCTTGCGCACACGTTAAAACCCGTTCCGCTTTTCGGAAGAGTAGGCCGTTGTATGCCGGTGGGAACGGACTACAAAATTTACAAAACTGCATACACACGGGGACTGAATGAAAAAAAGTACTTAGTGCTTATTCCATTATCCTCGAAATAAAAGAATACAATAACAGAATGAAATAAAAATATACATTGTATTACATGAAGCATAATTGGGTGCTTTACAGCTCCCAAGCTGGAGTCCTTAATGGTGTGTGGTGATTGTGTCAAGATGTGGATAAGTTTGGAAGATGTGGTGATTGTGTCAAGATGTGGATAAGTTTGGAAGATGTGGTGATTGTGTCAAGATGTGGATAAGTTTGGAAGATGTGGTGATTGTGTCAAGATGTGGATAAGTTTGGAAGATGTGGTGATTGTGTCAAGATGTGGATAAGTTTGGAAGATGTGGTGATTGTGTCAAGATGTGGATAAGTTTGGAAGATGTGGTGATTGTGTCAAGATGTGGATAAGTTTGGAAGATGTGGTGATTGTGTCAAGATGTGGATAAGTTTGGAAGATGTGGTGATTGTGTCAAGATGTGGGTAAGTATTGAAGCTGTATTGGCAAAGAAGAACAGACACAGGCCTGGCCCTCAAGGTAAGGAGGTACTTCCTGTTCCAGGTCCCAAACTGAGTGCTTGGCCGTGTGTGGCCTGCAGGTGGCCTCTCTGGTCACGCTGCTGATGACCGACAACGTCGTGGCTTATTACGTCACTTCCACTGTCTTCGGCATCTTCCGGTCCGCCATGTACACCATTCCCTTCATGCTGGCCAATGAAATTTGCCAGGAACAGGTGCGGGATTTCTTGTGTGGGTGTTTTGTTGAAGGAGGGAAGGGGGGGATGTTTTGTTGGGTGTTTGTGTTTGATTTTGATTGTTCTTGTTTCCTTTTTATTTTTTGTAGGCCCATCACTCACTCACACTCACACTCACACACACACACACACACTCACTCACTCACACACACACACTCACTCAAACCACACGCACGCACCACGCACACACACACACACACACACACCACCACTCACACTCCACACACACACACACTCAACACACACGCACGCACGCACACACACACACACACACACACACACACACACACACCCTGAATGGGGTGTGAGGGTGGATCGGTGGTCTAGAGGTAATGCGCCTGTCTAGAAAGCGAAAAGTCCGGGTCGGAAGTGTGCGGGGGTTCGAATCCCGTTTGGGCCCGAAAATTTTCCCCAATCCATTAGACCATGAGTGGTGATCTGGGCACTACTCTTTCGGATGAGACGATAAACCGAGGTCCTGTGTTTTACACATAATTATTCAGCGCACGTAAAAGAACCCACGGCAACAAGAGAGTTGTCCCTCGCAAAATTGTTAGAAAAAAGCCACTCTGATAGGGAAACAAATACAGTTGCAGACTAAAGAAAAAAATAATAGGTGGCGCTGCTCTTGTGGCGACGCACTGTCCCCTGGGAGAGCAGCCCGAATTTCACGCAGAAAAATCTCGTGACTTAAAGTGGTATAAATAAATAAATAGCAGGGATGTGACCATCTTAAAATGAAGAAGTGCCGGTTCTTTTCCCATTTCAACCCGAACTTCTCCCCTCTAGACCTTGAGTGGTGGTCTGGATGCTAGTCTTTCGGATGAGACGATCAATCAAGAGCACATTTTGCGCGTGTAAAAGAACCCAAAGAAACAAGAAAGTTGCCCTGATAACCAAAAAAATGTGGAAGCGGTATCCTGGTAGGGAACCAAATACACATGCTGACAAAAGCTAGAAGGAAAAAACCCTGGAGTGGCCTGGCCTTTGTGACGACACGCTTTCCCCAGGGAGGGCTGGCTGAAGTTCACATAGAGAAAAACTGCCATCACCCCCTCCACTCCACTCCATCACACCACACCACACCACACCACACCCCCACCACACCCCACCACAAACCCCACCACACCACACCACACCACACCACACCCACCCCACATCACACACCACCCACACCACACACCACACCACACCACACCACACCAATCACACACCAAAACCACACCACACCCACACCACACCACACTACACCACACCACACCACACCACATCCACACCACACACACCACAACACCACAACCACACCACACCACACCACATCACACACCACACCACACCACACACCACCCACACCACACACACCACACTACACCCCACCACACCACACCACACCACACCACACCCACACACCCCACCACATCACACCACACCACACACCACCCCAACCACACACCACACCACACCACCACACTACACCACACAAAACCACACCACACCACACCACCACACTACACCACACCACACCAAAACCACAACCCCACCACACCCCACCACACTACACCACACTACACCACACTACACCACACCACACCACCACACCACACCACACCACACCACACACCACACCCACACCACCACACACACCACACAAAACCACACCACACACCACACTACAAACCACACTACACCACACCACACCACACACACAACCACAAAAACACCACACCACACCACACCACACCACACCACACCACACCACACCACACAAAACCACACCACACCACACCACACCACACCACCCACAAAAACCCCCACATCACACCACACCACACCACACCACCAAACCCCACCACCACACCACAACCACACCACACCACACCAACCACATCACACCACACCACACCACACCACACCCCATCACACACCACACCACAACCCAACACCACACCACAAACCCCACCACAACACACCACACTACACCACACCACACCACACCACACCACACCACACCCACACCACATCACACACCCACACACCACACCAACCACAACACCACACCACCACCACACCCACAACTACACCACACTACAAACCCCACCACACCACACAAAAACCACACTACCACCACACCAAAACCACAACCCCCAAACCACAACCACACTACACCACACTACACCCCACTACCCACAAACCCCACCACACCACACACACCACACCACACACCACCCACACCACACACCACACCACACCACACACACTACACCACACTACACCACACCACACCACACAACCACCACAATACACCCACCACACCACACACACTACACCACCCCCAACACCACACACCAACACCACACCACACCACACCACACACAAACCCCACCACACCACACCACACCACACCACACCACACCACACCACACCACACCACCAAAACCACACCACCTACACCCACCACACCAAAACCACAAAACCACACTACACCCAACACACCACACCCACACAACCACACCACACCACGCCAAATCACACCACACACAAACCCCACCAACACACACACACACACACACACTACACCACACCACACACCACACACCACACCACACTACCCCAAGCAGTGGCAGAGGACCCAATGTAACCCACCCACCCCTTCCTTCATCTCCTTTCCGTGTCGTCACAGAGGACCCAAAGTAACCCCTTTATCTCCTTTCCATGTCGTCACAGAGGACCCAAAGTAACCCCTTTATCTCCTTTCCATGTCGTCACAGAGGACCCAAAGTAACCCCTTTATCTCCTTACCGTGTCGTCACAGAGGACCCAAAGTAACCCCTTTATCTCCTTACCGTGTCGTCACAGAGGACCCAAAGTAACCCCTTTATCTCCTTTCGTGTCGTCACAGAGGACCCAAAGTAAACCCTTTATCTCCTTTCCGTGTCGTCACAGAGGACCCAAAGTAACCCCTTTATCTCCTTTCCGTGTCGTCACAGAGGACCCAAACTAACCCCTTTATCTCCTTTCCATGTCGTCACAGAGGACCCAAAGTAACCCCTTTATCTCCTTTCCGTGTCGTCACAGAGGACCCAAAGTAACCCCTTTATCTCCTTTCGTGTCGTCACAGAGGACCCAAAGTAACCCCTTTATCTCCTTACGTGTCGTCACAGAGGACCCAAAGTAACCCCTTTATCTCCTTACCGTGTCGTCACAGAGGACCCAAAGTAACCCCTTTATCTCCTTTCCATGTCGTCACAGAGGACCCAAAGTAACCCCTTTATCTCCTTCCGTGTCGTCACAGAGGACCCAAAGTAACCCCTTTATCTCCTTTCCGTGTCGTCACAGAGGACCCAAAGTAACCCCTTTATCTCCTTTCGTGTCGTCACAGAGGACCCAAACTAACCTCCTCTCTCTTCTTCTTCTGGTGTGGCAGGCCAAGCGGGGAGGTGTCGGGGAGGGCAAGGCCAACGTGGGCCGAACCATGGCCCTGGTCACCACCATGATCCCGCTCTCCAACCTCCTCGTCTCCTCCATGACCGGGCCACTCATCTATTCCAGCGGAGACCCCGCCTCCCCACTCTACTACACCATTGCCGCCACCTTCGTCTCCGCTGTCGTCTTCGTCTTCACGTGAGCTGCCAGTGCCAGCAGCAGCAGCAGCAGCAGCAGCAGCAGTAGCAGTAGCAGCAGTAGCAGTAGCAGCAGCAGCAGCAGCAGCAGTAGCAGTAGCAGCAGCAGCAGCAACACTAGCAGAAGTAGAAGCAGCGGCGGCAGGCAGCAGCAGCATTTATGAGATTGTGTGTGCTATTCCTGCTCGTGTTCTTATGACATAACCCACATGTGACTTTTTAAACGTGGAACCTCTCCTGTGAAGGTTGGCGTTGAAGTGAAGCCAACAAGACTGCCTGCCCTTGTACATCATCATCATTATTATTTCTCTAAAGACAAAAATCCCATGGCCAGGTTTTTTATAAACGGGAAAAATTGTGGTTTCTTTACATTGATGATTGCTGAAAGAGAACAAAATCCGAGAAACAAATGAAGCAAATATATTAGATAAAACATACGAAAAAATCACCTTTTGTCCCAGCCGAAGGTAGACAACTTCAATCAAGCAAATCACTGTAACATGAATGTCAATTGTTCATTGCTCAGGAGTTGTAGGACAAAAAAGACCAGAAATCTTTTTACAACAGGCGCCTCCAGTTCATGCCCAAAGAGCCATATCAACTGCGAACTTTGAAATTTCGATACGGTTCCTATTTCTACACTTAGGCAGCTGTATTAGAGTAATAGTTTTGTACTACACCTAAAAGGTAAAGGTGTCCCATAACTAAGTGGTCGTAGGGAAGCGAGGTATCAGAGACGTCAGCTTCTCCAGGGTCCAGCGTATTGAGAGAAGTGGCCATCTCCTCTCCTTCGCTACTTTACTTTCCCTGACCCTAAAGAGGGCAGGTACCCATTTACAGCTGGGTGAACTGGGGGACTGTACTGAAGCCAAGGCGCGCAAACTGTCACCCATCCAACTGGTAACCACGCTCGACGCTGCTTAACTTTGGCTGGGGGAAAGCGAGTGCTCTGACCACTGAGCTATCCCCGTAACCTATATTAATTAACAAAAAACAGTGGGCCATTAAATTTTTATTTATTTACAAAATTGAAAACAAAAAGAAACTTCGAAGATACAACGTTGTTGAAATGTAAAAACTTACTGTGATGTCCAGAAAATCAGCTGCCAGAAGAAGGAAAAACAGATATGGGGGAAGCTGCATACATTTTATTTTAAAGTTAGGAGCTTCCATCATTTTGATGTGTTGTTCGTCAGCCATCTTGAAGCGTTTCCAGAGCAGCTAATGCTGGGAGAGTCTAACTTCACATCATTTATTTGTGCCAGCTCTGGGCGATACTTAGCAATGTCTACTCATTAAAGCAATCTCATTTTACACAACTTTAGTTTAGAAATAGCTGCAAAGTCTGAAAACATTTTTCTTTGCTTGTTTATTGTTAAAAGAAATCCGTCTTTTGAATCACATTTTATTTGTTTATTTATTTTTTTATTTATTGAAATGACCTTTACTTCCAAGGAGAAAGGAAGAAACTGAACTCAGTGAGAAAGCTGTTTGAAAAAAGGTGACGTTGTCTTGTCAATATGTTTGCTATTGTGATAATCTTGTAAAAAACACAAGAAGAGGACATTCAAAAACGACTTTGATTATTTATCATTTATTATTCATTAAATAATGAATACTCATGAAAGTTTACTATATGTATCATTGCATATCCAGGGAGGTTTTTTTTCGGATGTAAGGTGGGGCATCTCTCTACTTGCAAGACACTGTTTATCCCAGCATAGCAATTTACTTTGTTCCCACCCCGACTCAACATATGAATCCATGTATGTTGTGAACAAAGCACTTGAACTGACGTATATTTTTAACAACCTACCGAGAGTGACCTATTTGGTTTACAACACACCGGAAGTGACATATTTGCTAAAAAGACACCTACAATGACGTATATCGGAGAAGAAAGCCCCCACCCCCTCCCCAAAACCCCACAGCAACAACAACAACAATAAACAACAAAAGCATTCAAAGCTGAAGTGACATGTGCTGTTAACAAAACGCTTGAAGTTAGGTATTTCCTTGAAAAAAAACAACCAACTTGCAGAAACGTATACGTTACAAAACACCTGAAGTGACGTATATTCTTTACAAAACACCTGAAGTGACCTATATTCTTGACAAAATGCCTAAAGTGACGTATATTGTTTACAAAACACATGAAGTAATGGAATTTGTTTACAAAACATAAAAAAAATGTATATAGCATTGACGAAACGTCTGAAGTGAGTATGTAGTTAACAAAACATTTGAAGTGACCTTAATTGTAAACAAAACGCTTGTAATGACATGTACTTTTAAGAAAACACCCGAAGTGATGTATTTTATCAGTAAAACACCCAAGTGATACATATTATTAGCAAAACACCCGAAGTGAAGCACATCTTTGAGAAAACACATAAACTGACTTTTATTGTTAACAAAACACATGGACTTGGCTGTATCATTAATCTAAAATAGAACTAACTTATTATTATTGTACAGAAAACACCTTACATTGACCTATTCCGTTAACAGAAAAGTGAAGTGACCAATGTTGTCAACAAAACACCTTACATTGACCTATTCCGTTAACAGAAAAGTGAAGTGACCAATGTTGTCAACAAAACACCTTACATTGACCTATTCCGTTAACAGAAAAGTGAAGTGACCAATGTTGTCAACAAAACACCTTACATTGACCTATTTTGTTAACAGAACAAGTGAAGTGACCAATGTTGTCAACAAAACACCTTACATTGACCTATTTTGTTAACAGAACAAGTGAAGTGACCAATGTTGTCAACAAAACACCCAAACTGACATTGTCAACCAAAAATGAGTTGACATTTAGAAACAAACGACCCTCATCCCCCCCCCCCCCCCCCCTATATCAGATTTTACATGAACAAATCTGAATTGAAAAAACAACAACTTGACTTGACACCTCAATTGGTAAAAGGTAAAGGTAAAGGTGTCCCATAACCTATATCAAGGTCTTGGGGAGTGAGGCGTCAGAGACCTCACTTCTCTAGGGCCAGCGTATTGAGGGCGGCGCCCATCTCCTCTCCCTCGCCACCTCAATTGACATGAGCAAAAAACCACCTCAATTGACATGAAGAAAGCACCTGAATTGACATGAAAAAACCCAACAAACATGAATGGCCATGAACAAAAACACCTGAATTGACATGAAACCCCCCCCCCCCCCCTGAATTGACATGACCAAAACACCTGAATTGACATGGCCAAAACACCTGAATTGACATGAACAAAACACCTGAATTGACATGACCAAAACACCTGAATTGACATGGCCAAAACACCTGAATTGACATGAACAAAACACCTGGATTGACATGAACAAAACACCCGAACTGACATGAACAAAACACCCGAACTGACATGAACAAAACACCTGAATTGACATGAACAAAACACCTGAATTGACATGAACAAAACACCTGAATTGGCATGACCCCCCCACTAACTGACATTAAAAAACACCTGAACTGACATGAACAAAACACCTGAATTGACATGACCCAAACACCCGAACTGACATGAACAAAACACCCGAACTGACATGAACAAAACACCTGAATTGACATGAACAAAACACCTGAATTGACATGAACAAAACACCCGAACTGACATGAACAAAACATCTGAATTGACATGGACAAAACACCTGGATTGACATGACCAAAACACCTGAACCGACATGAACAAAACACCTGAACTGATATGAACAAAACACCTGAACTGATATGAACAAAACACCTGAAATGATATGAACAAAACACCTGAACCGACATGAACAAAACACCTGAAATGATATGAACAAAACACCTGAAATGACATTGAAATAGCAACAACAACCTGAGTTGACGTGAAGAAAACACCTATACTGACATGCACTGTTAAAATCACCCGGATTGACGTAAATCATAAGCAAAATACCGAAGCTGACGTATTACGTACAACACACCTGAAATGACTTGTCAACAAGACACCTGAGCTGACCTCAAGTGTACATAAGACACCTGTATAGATTGATAATGTTAACAACACACTTGAACAGACATACAGCCTATGCAAGACGCCTGAGTAGACTCATAACTTCAACAACACATCTGAACTGACCTTATTGTCAACAAAACGCATGAAGTGCATTTTGGAAGAGTAGGCCATTGTATGCCAGGGGAACGGATGACAATATTTACAAAACCGTATGCACACGGAGACTGGATGTAAAAAAAAGAGCACGGGTGCTTATTTATCATCTCGAAGTAACACAATTTCAAGAAATGAAAAAACAACGACAAGAAAAACCAGCGCCAGTCAGACCCAAATGGTAGCTGACATGCATGGGTCAGGAGCGACCATGGATGTGTACCACAGAGTGACCATCACTTGACACTAGGGCAACATTTGCTGTGGCTGTACAAGCCAATGTGGCAATGACCACCCCTGCCACACTGACTGTTGTGGCTGTACAAGCCCATGTGGCAATGACCACCCCTGCCACACTGACTGTTGTGGCTGTACAAGCCAATGTGGCAATAACCACCCCTGCCACACTGACTGTCCTGGCTGTTCAGGCTGATGTAGCAATGACCATCCCTGCCACACTGACTGTTGTGGCTGTACAAGCCCTTGTGGCAATGACCACCCCTGCCACACTGACTGTTGTGACTGTACAAGCCCTTGTGGCAATGACCATTCCTGCCACACTGACTGGCTGTGACCATGTTGGCTCTCCTTGTGTCCTGCCCTGTGTTCACCTGCACAAACTGTATACAGTGTCTGTTCATCCTTACTACAGTTCAGGTCCTGTCTTTAGCAGGGGGATCTTGGGCAAGGTCTGCCTATTCCTCATTCTTGTTGAAGGCTTTATGTCTCTTCTGGGGACTTACTCAAATCTGACACACTCATTAAGATGACACATACCACCACTGGGACACTTGGACTGGTGTCATTAGAAGAGTGGGCTTGCTGCTCTTTTCTGCGGACTTGTTCATATCTGACAGGTAAATGTAGAGGACACATACCACCACTGAGACACGTGGACTTGTGTCATGTGAAGAGTGGGCTTGTTGCTAAGAGGCAGAGAGTCCCTGGTACAAAGGATCACTTGTCGTTCTAGTGGTACAGAAAATTCATAAACACAAAATATGAATCACACATTTCTTAAGCAGAGAATTACATTAACTTGCACGTCTGAAACACCAAGAGGCAGATTTCAACCAGTTAAAAAAATATTCTTGACAACCTAACCGGACATGTCATCCTATCTTGTCATTGACGTGCACAAATGTGTGACTCTTGTGACTGAAGGAATCTGATGATGCCATTTGGAGGCATTGAATCATGTGACGTCAAGAGAACTGTAGGAACACTTGTGATGTCAGTGAATCACGTGCATGTAGTTCAGCGTCATAAAGTCGTGTTGACAGTCTTGTATGAGGTCAAGGAATGACAAGCATGGACCAACGTGGCTACTGAGTGACAAAACCATTGAATATCTCAATAAGAAAGATGTGCAGGTTTTAAAATGTCAATAAACTCTCTCTCTCCATGTAAATACTTTTACGTAAATGAAAGAAGAATAGAATAGAATGCACATACACACGCTTTAGAATAGATAACAACAGAACAGAACAGAAATGGAGGTAAAATGGCACAGGCATCACTGATACAAGACATTGTTGATATATTAACACTGTGTTGACTGATTCCGTTCAGACCAACATGAGCCATGTCTCTGACAATGGCGGCCACTGTGTGGAGGAGTGGAAGCACTACGTTTTGGAAGGAGACTGTAAAGATTGTCACTAAAGAAGAACTCAATAAAGGGGAATAAACGATTCAGCTCTGACGCTGGTGTTTCATTTCACAGGCTTTCTGAAGTTGTCTCTGTCTGATGATGCCATGTCGTGTCTTGCACTTAATGCTCTATATGTCGTATCTTTTTCTTCCCGTGTCTGTGCCTTTCTGTCTGTCTGTCCGTCTGTCTAATGTAGATATCTGTTTAACCAGTTGGTATTAACCTGCTAGGATATTTTTTCTTGCCCTTTTCTGCCTTTGGTATCCCTCTGCTTCTCTGTCTTTGTGTGTGTGTGTGTGTGTGTGTGTGTGTGTGTGTGTGTGTGTGTGTGGTGTGTGTGTGTGTGTGTGTGTGTGTGTGTGTGTGTGTGTGTGTGTGATTTTCCTGCTGGACTCACTGACCCGTTCCGACTTCAGAGTAGCTCATTTTTTGGGTACAGGTTGCATGCTGGGTATGTTCGTGTTTCTGTAACCTACCGAACGCTGACATGAATTAAAGGATATCTAACGTGCATATATTTTGATATTCTGTATATGTATATAGACGAGGGGCATTGAGGCACTGGTAGGTCTGCACATTATGTTGACCTGTGAGATTATAAATACCCCCACCCTTCATTCACCAGACACCATTGAGTAGTACAAAAGTCAGGGCAGAGGGAACCAGAGGACAATTTTTAAAGGACAGTCCTGTGTTCGTTGTCATGGGGTCTTAGTCTTGTTCTTCTCAAGTACAGAGCGAGTATCAGGTCACTTCAGTTGTACTGCTTCAGCCTCAACAGTCCCCGTTAATTTTAGATCTTTCCTAGCGCACAGATTGCATGCTGGGTATGTTCGTATCCATCATGCCACTGGCCGTAGATGACCTACTGTTGTAGAAAAACAAATAACGAGCCTAAGATGTAATGTGTGGATTCACACGCGTGACCTCAGTTTATAGTGTGATTGAAAGGAGGTCTGGGAGACTGTCCAGAGCAGGAACCAACATTATAGGGTCGATGGGTCAATTGGGTGAAGATCGTATTGCTCACCTTTGACCTTTCTGTGGATTTCAGCCTATCCATTGCTATTTTCTGCTTGAAATCTCACCGTCAGTAAATTAGATTTTGTAACTGACCTTCATGGGATGGTTCAGGTATTTTTGACTTGACCAACTGCCCCCCAAACACCTCGTATTGCATTTCATTTTACTTCCATTGCATTTATTCTTTGCTTATCGTTTGGTGTGGTGGCATTGTGTAGCGTTTATTCACACAACTGACACATTCCTCTCCCACTATCAAAAGAACAGCGGCAATACTACTATACTGCTTCTGAATAAATCCTGACAATGTTAAATTCACGTGGAGATTTCAAGCAGAAAATAGCGATCAGCACGCTGAAACCCACAGAGAGGTCAAAGGTGAGCAACACGATCTTCGCCCAATTGAGGATCCCACAGTATTGCCTCCAGGATTTAAAAAAAGTTAAAAAAAGGACACCCCTCTCCTTCCTCAACATTCCCCCCCCCCCCCCCCACCTCAAACAGGGGATTCAGCTGAGACCCCAGCCTGCACATACTGACATAGATATGACGTCACTGGCGGCGTGGTCCACATGCTATTTTTGTAACCTACCACTTTTTTCCCCTTCGCATTGTCATCCTTCCAAGATGGCGACAGCAGATATCACTGATGCAGAAAGGTAGGTCGTGTTTTTGGTGTAAACGAAGCTTTATACCTCGTTCAGACACTAGACTTGAATGCTAAACAAGGCAAAGGGTATGAGGATAATGTTGGTAGTATATTGGCCCAGTCTGATGGAAAGAAAAGGCAGGACAATGTTTTGGTCGATAGCCCATGCTTGAAGAAGCGATGCTTTGTGACACAGATTAATCACAGTGTGTCGAAAAACGATGTTTTTATGCAAATGAGCCAATGGCTGACAGTCTGATCACGTTTGTCATGGAAACCTGGCTCAACCATTTTCCATTTTTATTTTTATTTTTTGGGTGTATCTCAAAATTGAGGTTGCCGTTTTTACCTTTTTCTTTTTTCAAACGGACCTCAGTTGCATGCAGATCACGAAGTGGGATTGTTTTCTGTATTGGGACACCAAAGGCACGGCCCTGAGGTACACAGCACTGTTGAACATTTTCGTTTTGGCCAACATCCATGTGGATGCAGTGGTCATGACATGACACGCCGCCAGCTAGCGACACGAACAGGTGTGTCACCCAGCCCCACTTAACCCGAAGACAAGAGGGGCCTACCATCCAACACCATACATTTCTAACCGCCGTCATTTCCTTCATCTTCTTCTTGATTTAGATAATGATTTGGTCAGATAGGAAACATGCAGTGTTAATATCAACCGATATTGAGCAAACAAAAAGCGAGTCCTCAGACTATTGAGTGTCGCCACCAATTCAGTTTTGCTTTGGTCTTACTGCGAGGAAATAAAGGATAGTATTCAGTAAACTCTTTAGTTTTACAAAGGTAATATCTTTGAAAACTTTTATTGTGGTTACTAGCTTCAGTATCAGCTTCTTGTTTAAAATTTAATTCAAAGGTCGTGCGTATCGTCATTCATTTCTCCTTTAAAAAAATGCTTACCGTTACTAACCGGCATGTGGGAGAATACTAAAAGAGAGATCGCTGGTCTAATTTATTTGTAATGTGTGGAATTTAACATGGTCATCTTTATGCTTGACTAAGAGTTCCATTGTACAGAGTTCACAAATTTAAACAGCACAGCGGTCACACGTGTCAGGAAGTAGCGGGATCTCTGTGGTCTAAACCACATCAGTTTCCGCCATCCGCTGGACTCAGAGTGGCTGGCAATGTGTCGTTTTTCGCTGTCTTTTATTTCTTATCTTTTACTTTTTTTGTTTTTTTTTTTACTTATGAGAATAAACTACGATGCTGGTTCAATGCACATATATGCAGGTAAAATAAAAAAACCCAGGGCAACAAGAATTCGTCCTTAAAAATTGTGTTAAAAAGAGCCACACTCATAGGGTAAAACGAGAACACTTGAAGAAAAAAAAGTCCTTTGTTTACATCCAGTCTCCCGTGTGTGCGCAGGTTTGCAAATTTTGTCATCCCTTCCCACCAGCACACAATGTTTATGTGGCACAAAATGGCTAGATCTTCCGAAAAGTGGAACAGGTTTTAACAGAACATACAAAAGCAAAAAGGACCCACCCCAACCCCCCCAAAAAAAAGATGAAGAAGAAGAAAGCAAAATCTGCATACAATAGCAATAACTGAAGTAAAAAAAAAGATAAAGTAATAGAAAATTAAACTGAAAACCAAATCATGATAAAAAAGCCTCTTCCAAAACATTGTATTGCATTGTATTGCACTGTTCTGTATTGCATTGTGTTGCACAGCACTTTCGGTGACAGCAGATTTCTCAGCTTAAATGTGGGACTGCTGTCCGTGCAGATGATATTCTGTTGACAGTAATATTGTCACACGCTGATACTGTAAGGCCGGACCTCCTTCATAACAGTATCATGATCAATCAACTACTGATGCCTTTAGATAGCGCTGCCTAATATCGTCAGCTATGGTGTCTGTAGAGAAAAAAGCACCCCTCCCCCAATTATATATATATATATTTTTTTTTTTTCCCCCCCCCCCACGTGAAGCGTTGCAATTTGACAGAAAGTGATAGTGGAGAGATGGAAGCCTCGGTGGCTCAGTGGAAAAGACGATATTGTTAAAAGAACCTAACGTACGCAGCACTGGCTTTCCTTGATAATGAAAGTAAGATTGTATCTATAAAAGTTTCATTTGGAATCGGTGGTCAAGAGGTAACAATGTGAACGATAAACCAAGGTTCCGTGTGTCCTAACGTACATTTAGCGCATGTGAAAGAACCATCTGCAACAAGAGAGATACCCTGACAACATGCTGTCAAAAAAGCCACTCTCATAGAGAAACAAATACACCTGCAAACAGGAGATATACTTTTTTCCTTTTTATATCGAGGATAATGGAATAAGCACTTCTTTGCTTTTTTACATCTTGTCTCCGTCTGTATGCGGTTTTTGTGAATTCTGTCATCTGTTCCCACTGGCACACAGTGGCCTACTCTTACAAAAAGTGGAACAGGATTTAACGTGTGCGCAAATTGTTCTGCGTGCGTTCGCACCCGGAACCTCGGTTTATAGTCTCATCCTTAGGACTTTTGGGGAGAGTGGAGTCGGCACTGATGTTATAAAATGTGTGGCGCTGCTCTTGTGGCGACACGCTCCTGTTTTGGTACATACAATTCTGTATTCCACGGTGTTACGAGTCAGTGGACAGTATTGTTTACAGAGATTTTATCTGTATTCACGGTGTCAGGAAAGGCAATAATATGTAGTAGATTTCTAAATGGCTCTTGTCTAAAAGCACTACTCTTAGACCATGTAAGGAGCTTTCCTTTGGAGTTACCATTAGTACCGACTCCACTTCCCTGAATGACCTTCGGATGAGACTATAAACTGAGGTCCCTTGTACGAATGCACGCATAACATCTTGCCACACATTAACACCCATTCCGCGTTTCTAATGAGTAGACCATTGCGTGCTTGTAGGAACAGATGACAAAATTTAGAGCACGGTTGCACAGCGGTGTCTGTTTAGACATAAATCCCCGAAGTCGGAATGTGGTTACCTTAGTGGTGTGTAAACGGCCGCAATGCAGTGTCACCATTGGTGTGTACACCTCATAGCTCAAGCTGAAGAACAAGAACAAAAAGTCCCGTGACCTATTTATTTATTTGCATGCGCTTTGATTTGTCTTTGCAAGATATAGCGCTATATAAGTTCCATTTATTATTATTATTATTATTATTATTATTATCCTTCTTTCTTTCTTTCTTTATTCTTTTATTTCGAGGATAATGGAGTAAGCACCCATGTGCTTTTTTCATCCAGTCTCCGTGTGTATGCAGTTTTGTAAATTTTGTCGTCCGTTCCCACCGGCACGCAATGGCCTACTCTTCTGAAAAGCGGGACGGATCGTCAGGGGGCACAAGGGACACGTCATCGACAGTGTTCTCCAGGCTGGTCTGTCTTCAGCCTTTCGCGGCAACACTACAGCCATGCCCAGGCCGGTCCTGCCTTCCATGTTCTTTGTCCAGTTCCGAAGAGATTAAAAAAGTCTAACTTTATAGTATATGCGTTGGGCGATATGAAGGAAGAGCTCTCACTGACAGGTATCAAAGTTGGGAATAGTGCAGTGGGGAATAGGTTTTCTTCAGTGTATCAGTGTTGTTTAAAGTACAGAAGTATCTGATTTCATGTTAATGTTGAACAAAGGAGGAAAATGTCAAAGTTTGAAGTACAATTGTTCAGTGATACCACGAACGATCGTATTTACATGGGTTTTTTTTTCTTTCTTCGACTAGAGCTTCGATGATTACTAGTGGTGAGGTATTGTGCATGCGATCGTTTTTGCCTATCATGAAGGTAGCCGCATTCCGACTCAAGGGATGATGTCTGAACACGGCACGGGTGTGCATATTGATCATACGTTCCTACGAGTACGTAATGGCCAACTCTTCCCAAGGCTGATCAGAACGGGTTTTAGTGTGTGCACAAGATGTTCTGCGTGTGACGGGACCTTGGTTTTTTTTTTCCCTTGGCTAGAGTTCTCAAGTTCACCACTGGCGAGATTTTCCGTATACCACTGTTTCTGCCCACCATTAAGGTAGCCGCTTTCCGACTTCGGGAATGGGCGTCGGGTTAATGTCAAATGCGGTCTTTCGGGCAGTGGAGTTGGTAGTGATGTTGACTCCAGGGGAGAATCCACTCAAACAGGTGCCTGATGGTGGCTGGAACCCGGGCCGTCAGACCACGACAGGATGGTGGCAGGAAGAAACCCGGGCCGTCAGACCCCCCCCCCCCCCCCCCCCCCCCCCCCCGACATACCTACACCATTAGAACAAACCCAAAGGCAACCTTAACACCGACAGTCAGAGTGTAATCACACAGACCTAGCTGGCAACAGAAAACTCGAGCAGTAGAAGGGCTCATTGGCTGGCAGGGTAGTGTACTCGTGTTGCACGAGCTTTGACACATTCCAACGCGACACTCCAGCCATCCGTGGTTGGTCTTTGTGAACTGGGTTTACGGCGGTACCCTTCTAACAAAGCTTTTGGCTGTAAAGTAGTGCCACTTGTTTAGCGGAGAAATACACAAAAAACCTTGGTTTTCCGAGCACATATATATTTACATATTTTCAAAATAGTTGGGGTTGATTTTTCTTCTTTTCTCTCTCCTTATATTTGGGGGGGGGGGGGGGTTGATAGCAGGGGTGTTCGTGATATACACTCGCGCGATAATCCAGAAGAGGGACTATGCTGCACAGGGGAATTATACATTCAAGACATGTGTAACGAGGCAGACGACAGCCGAAACAGCAGCCATGCAATTTTATCCACCAACGTTTTTTCGTTAGTTGTGGGGAATTCTTTCAAAGAGCCTTTGAAATCAAGCAAGGCTGTGTTCTTATGCTTCTTGGCGAGAACTTCGGTAGGTTAGGGTTATAAGAGTTTTGTTTGTGTTGTAATGTTTAGGCTGATGTGAACGTGTGTCTCTTTCTCTTTAGTGTCCCCCCACATTGTGACGTCTGGCTTGTGGTCTAGACACGGTTTGCCTTGTGTGTTTTTTTTTAAAGATTTGATTCTGTCGTCGGTTCAAAAGGGCATGCAATAATCTGGTCTACACTGTTTTGAAGGTGGAACTGGATTTTTTTGTACATGCAGGAGTAGCTACCTAATTTTCTTCTGGCATAGTGCAAAGTATACAATGGAGTTTTGTGAATCGTTCTTCTGTAGAGTGGATTTCTCGGTGTGGGGATTTCATTCTATATATTTGGTGGTTTTTTAATATTTTTTTTAGGGCTAATCGGATTTTTGACATGTGATGAATGTATGGCTTGTTTGTTCAGCAGGCGGTAACGTTTATTTGGCAAGACGGAACATTGTATGGGCTGGGAGACAGCAGGAAGTGGCGATGGTATTCAAGGGCGATCATCAGGATTCCAGAGAATTAGCGCATGGTGCTTCTGCCCTTGTCTGGCCTGGAGTGGAAATCAGGTAGGCCGAGGTGTTTGTGTGTTTGTCTTCCTGGGGAGAGAGAGAGAGAGAGAGAGAGCGAGGTTAGCTATGCGTGACGAACAAATTCTCGTGCCTCAATTGCCGATTTGGCAGGCTGGTGGATACACCTGGGCGTCTTTGTGGTGTTTGGTTTGGTCTTCAGTCAGTCACACACACTTCAGCTTGTGTGGCTACAGTTTCTTATGGGAAGTTCACTCCAGCCCCTGTAGCACATTCACAGTTCTCCGCCTGCGTAATTACAGTATTTTGCTGCGCATCATTTCATTCCTGTTTAAAACTTTTACGCGCTTGCTACCGAATAGCTACGTTACCTTGTAGCGTTTCTATTTCAGTGCGGCGAGTTACTCAATGTTACACTCTACCGCCCGGGTAGCTGCCATGCTACCAGTCACACGCCAGCACACCACGCTCTCTCTCTCTCTCTCCACTTAAGCAGAGGCCACACAGTGTTAAGTTCCCTCTCCCTCTACATAGGGATTTATTTACTATAATTATGCTTAATTTCATATTAATTTCATTTCATAATTATGTGAAAGCACAATTTCGTTCATTCAAGGATAGATGGATAACTTCACCATTGTTCAATAATCCAGTCAGAAAATAATGGATGAATCTGTCTCAAGTTTGCAACAGCCTCCTGCATCCTTTTGAGGTGTAACCACCACAACCCTCATTCCCCGATAAAACTGTTCATAGTTACGCAATTCTTTCTTCTTTCTAAATGGGTCAATTCTTTCTTCTTTCTGAATGGGTCAATTCTTTCTGAATGGGTCATCCTCTGCTACTGTACACCATTCAAGATTCTCAAAGTTACCTCTGGGTGGAAGATTATTCACGTTAATGTAGTTATCTCGAAGTGAAATGGCCGGTAATCCTGTGACAAGACAACAGGACTATGCAAGTTAAAAGAACTAAATTATTTTATATTCCAGTTTGGTACTTGCCCAGTGTTTCCGATGAGTGTTCCTTCATTCGTGTGTTTGAAGTCACCCTGTCGTGTTATTAGTTACGCTTTCCCTCACAATCATCTCTTATTTCCATCCATAGTTTTTACCTTCCTTTACCACTTGCTTTTATTCATTTTTCTTTTTGGCTTTCTTTATTTTCTTTTTCCTTTCTTATTTCTTTCCTTAGTTTCCATCATAAGTCTAACTTGACAAGTTCAGGTTTCAGTACAAAGTTATAACTTATTACCCCTCCCTCCCAACAGCCTAGCTGAATGGGAAAATGGATCCTCAGATCCCAGACCTGCCCTGGCCAAAGACAAAAGTGATAAAGTTTAGTTTTGACTTTACAATGTTAACTTTGGTGAGAACTATTTATCTCTTCTAGCCAACCACTACGAATTAGTGATGAGAGGATAGAGCCACCCTATCTAATGAGTTACAATCACAACTGCGATCCTACCACATAATTAGGGAAAAGGCCGTAACCTTCACTTATAAAAAAAAAATACCTGTAGTAATAACAATAAGCTTGGCCACCTTTCACAAACAGCCTGACAAGTAGCATGACAGTAACTAAGATAATGTGTAGCCTGACGACTCTCGGCATTACACATGCACACACTGTGATGACTGACTATGATGATTTGTAGCGTATTTTATAAGTCACATGTAAAAAAGATGATTTTTTTTCTGACATTTAGCTTCCAAATATATTGGCTGTGAGCGTGTAAGTTGATAGTGGACTGTTTTTCTGAAGCCGAGATCTACAAGAATGTCGGCAGCCGAACATAATGTTCTTTCTTTTTAAACGACGCTGAATTGCATTTAATTCTCCTCAAATTCCATGCAAAGGCTACAGTTGTGAAGCTGTAACAGAATCATCACTTTGGATCTTTGCTTATACTAATTTGATTCCGAGTGTAATCAGCAGTTAATGATTTATTGCAAGGACAAAAGGAAGTTTGTGAAGATGTTGAAACATTATCTTTTACAGCATGTCTAGATTTTTCCCCTTAGTTTCAGACGTTCCCTAGCCGAGTTGTTCAGGAGTGGTTCTCTGTTACAAGGAGTGGTTTGTCTTCTCCAGGCTAGCTGTCTGTGCTTTCATGTCTTATAACCAAATACACAGAATTTGTCATTTATATTTATACATTTAATTTTTTTTTACTAGACAGATCTATGTCTTCGACAAACGAGGTAATGTTGTCTTGCAGTGAGGGTTGTGCACTGACCAGGGTGTCAGACTGCAGCTCCATACAGAAAACCTTGCTTTGGTTCAGACAGCAGACTGTACACAGATTGCCCAGCTGTGTGAGGTACAGGTTATCTGCATTACGGTCATTGCACTGAGTGAAAAGACAGCTCTGGTCTTTTTTGCTTCAAGCATTGCATTCACTGAACCCTGCTCACCCCCCCCCCCCACCTTCTCTCTCTCTTTCCCTCCCGCCAGCCCTCCTCTCTCTCTCTGGGATCTCTATTGGGAGTGAAGTGCAGTTTGTCATCAGTAACGGTACCTAGGTATTTATATTACTGCACTTGTTCTACTTTTATGCTGTCAATGTAAAGATCTGGAACAGGCTGTGTTTTTTGTGTGAAAATAAGTGAAAAAAATCTTTATCTTTGACATTCAAGTCCAGATAGTTTGATTCACACCAGGAGGAAAATTCTTCGACTTGTTTAGAATAGTACGTCAAGTGCAAGTTGATAGATAAGAGCAAGTCATCAGGATATTTGATCAACAGCCTGAGATCAGGCCCAGTGCTGTCATTTACATAAAGTGTAAAAAGAATCAGGGAAAGAACAGTGCCTTGTGGAGAGCCAGCAGAAGTTGACTTTTCTGTAGATGTTGCGTTTTGAAACCAGGCAGCTCAGGGCGGTTTTCCTTCCGTTTTAAACGGAATTCCGTATTGGCAATTTTCGGATTTAAAAATCAAAACTAAAAAAATGATTGAGAAGTTGTAAGTGGTTGGTTACCTGCACTTGTTTTCCTTCACTACTATTTCTGCATTGACAAAAATTAGGGAATATTTGATTGAAGACCTTGAATCCTTTTGAAAATGATCAGAACGACAACCTGCGACAAACACTTCCTTGAAAACCTTAAAGTCTAGTTGTCTATCGAAAGTATTCTCACTAGGCATGATAGAAACTAATGAAACCGTTCTGTGGGAAAACACTAAAGTTTATAGCATGCGAGGAGTGCGTGTACGAAACGAACAAGGACAAGCAGACGACAGTCTCCAAGGAGGGAAACATTAATTTGGCGCATGGGCAGTAAGTCTCCGGAAGTCGTCTCTCGATCACTAAGTTGGATGGATGTTTGTCATTCAGAGTTCAAAACGACAGAGCAAGGCCAGAACTGTGCATTGAATCCTGTGTGATAGACGAAAGCAGAGCTGGGAGGCTACATTTATTAACGAAGTAGCAACAAACAAAACAAGTGTTTTTGCCATAAATTCACATTCAAATTAAAAAAATCTTTATTGTCTCAGAGACAGAAATTCCGGTGGCTCACGAGCCATACATAAAAACAGTAAACATGTAAACATAATATAAAACACACACACACTATCGGAACAGCAGCAGGAACCCATCATAAGATAACAAGCGCCCACACATCAGCAATACCTCAGCCAGTCATAAACTCACCAAAGTAAAATCACTAATACTCATGTGCGCGCCAGTAAACCCATGCATCCGCACACTGTCACACACACTTACACACACACTTACACACACACACACTTACACACACACACTTACACACTACACACACACACACACACACACACACACACACACACACACATATTGAAAACATTCGCACACAGCGCACGCATTGTTATGACTCAAGCCAAAATCGTTATAACATGTTGAAAAAGACAAATATCAATTAAATTAGTACTCTTTTCTATTAAGACATTGAACACGGTCTAAAATAATGACACGCGCAAGCATTTTTATGATATAAATCAAATTGGTATAACATGTATGATAAGACAAATATCAATTGAATTCATACTTTAGTCTATAAAATATCGAACACAGTTTAAACTAATAAAAGGGAGCCTTTCATATGCTTCAAAATGTCTCGTACCTTTTCTACCCGAGATCTGTATCTCTCTGTCTCTCTCTCTGTGTCTCCCCTCCCCCCTCTTTCACGTGCGCCTTAGTTCAGTTAAGATTTATTGTCCTGTACTTATTAAGCAGCAAAATTGAGGTGGGAATAAAACTATTTTTTATATCGAAGGGTTCTAGACTTGGGTACTCTGTAGCGCTTTTGAGAAGGCAGGAGTTCAAAATATTTTGCTAGCACATGAGTACCATCACTTACAATCTGTTTCGCTCTGTCTCTCACACGGCATTCATACAGGTCATTCAGTATTATTTGCTCACAGCCCACAATTTTGGCACATCTGGTTTCAATTTTGTTTTCTAGTTTTTGTTTTTGACAGTCAGGCCCCTGTACCAGCAAACTGAGGATAAGGAAAGGACAGACTCGATAAAGCAACGGTGAAATTCTGTAAAACTTTAACATTCACTTCAAGACCCCATAGTTTTTGAAGGAAAAAATATGCGATAATGGCAATTATTATTTACAAGATTTGTATTAGCATTACAGTTTAGTTTATCATCTATAACAGTACCTAGGTGTTTGTATTCATGTACACGTTCTACCATTACACCATCAATGTAAAGATTTGGTAGGGGCTGAGGGGTTTTGCGAAAATCAATAACCATCTCTTTAGTCTTTTTAACGTTATGGTCGAGACAGTTCTGTTTACACCAGGAGGAAACATCCTCAACTTGTTTAATTACATGGTATAGGAATTAGACATCTTCCAGAGCAGTCATCAGAATAATATTATTTGATTAATGGTACAAGATCAGAGCCAGTGCAGTCATTAGTGTAAAGGGTGAAAAGGATGGGGGACAGAACAGTGCCTTGGGAAGAACCAGTGGAAGTTGATCTTAAGGCTTTTTGAAATCGAACAAACTGTGTCCGGTCTGTCAAAAAGCTTATTATCCAGAGAATAAGCTGAGGACATACATTTATAGAGAGCAGTTTGAGAGCTAAGAGATGTAGCTGAATGGTATTATAGGCAGAAGAGACATCAATGAAAAGTATACGAACAAGAGTCAGATTTTTCTAGGTGGGAATAGGCATTATACAGCAAGGTAACTGTATTATCATTTGTGCTTCTGTTGGCTTTGTATGCGTTATGAAGAAGTGGAGAAAAGAAGCCGTTTCAGAATGATTGTTTCAAAACGTCATTACTTTTGGGGTAAGAACAGTTGGTCTGTAATCATTTAAAGATTTGGAGTATCATTTTATACGTGGGATAAAACACATTGGTCTGCAAAAAAAGGGGAGGCAAGAGTTCAAAGCTGAAGCTGATTTTCAAGAGCAGATTTAAACACTTTGTTTGAACGCGAGTTGCTACGAAACAGATAGCAAGGTAATGAGTTTCGAGGCCCAAGTGGTGCCTAACCTTTGAGCTAAAAAGAAATGAGGAAGGGGAGGTAGTGAAGGTGGCGATGTACACTGGAGGTAGTTTGAGAACAGACATGGGGGGAATGGATGCCTGACAACATTGTGCTGTATGTCTGTCCTCGATTTTGTTTTGTTTTGTTCACATAAAGTGATATTTCACAGAGGGGGGGGGGGGGGGGGGAGTGTTGAGATGAGGGCTTTAAAGCAAAGAGAGAGATAAGTGTTGGCATTAAAAAAATTGTATCAAAATTCTTATTCCAAACAATACAAAGAACATGTTGAAAAATGTAAACAACAAACGCAAATAGAACAAAAGCAAACTACCAAACACTGCTAAAAGCGGAACCTGTACAATTGCACATTCTGGCAGTAAAAAATGTTACAGTGTCATGTTTTACAAAAAAAGAAATCATTGGAGACCGCATCAGCGGCAGTACTATCTCTCATAATAAGTTTGGATTGGTTAGAACCTGGTTCAGAGATTTATCTTGAAAGGCTGGTAGGAACTTTCTATAGCCCCCACATTGGTACAAAACATGAATAGTTGAAAGTTTGTCACCGCATATACGTTGTATATTTTTTGCAAATTTTGCTTGAAAGGCATTTAATTTCACTTTGTGAATTAAAGAAACAACTTCTAGTACAAGATTTCTGAAAGCCATACGGAGTACAAAGAATGTTCTCGATATCCAGAAGTGAACAATTGTGCTGGGGATAGCCAGCCTCTTCCTGTTTCTTTTTCACATGTTTCCAGCAAACATTTTGAAGCAAAGTATAACCCTCATGAAGAGAAACAGGAATTCCTAAGACAATTGAACAGTTAGAATGATTTGCTGCTGTTTTGGCTGCTTTGTCAACTTTCTCATAATAAATACCACAGTGAGATGGAACCCAGCAGACAGTAACATTTGAACCTCTCAGAATTAGGAAGTGTACCAAATTATTAATTTCAGTCAGAAGATCCTGCCTAACATTCAATTCTGAGTTACTAGTAGACTGTAATACAGATTTGGAATCAACACAGAACACAATCTGCAAAATAGTTTTGGGAAAATCGAGTAAGAATTACAAAGCCATCAAAATAGCTGTAAGCTCAGCAGTAAAAATGGAATGATTTTTGCTCATATAAAAGGACCGCCCCGCGCGCGCGTGTGTATATGTGTATATGTGTGTGGGTGTGTGTGTTTCTTCCATTTCGAGGATAGCGGAAAAGCACTGGTGTGCTTTTTTACATCTAGTTTCGAAAATTCTGTCATCCATTCCCACTGGCACACAATAGCCCACTCTTCCAAAAGGTGGAATAGGTTTAAAGTGTGCGAACAGTGAGTGTGTGTGTGTGTGTGTGTGTGTGTGTGCATGCGCGTGTGCGCACGCGTTTTGTGTGTGGTGTGTGTGTGTGTGTGTGTGTTCGCGTGCGTGCGTGCGTGCGTGCGTGTGTGTGTGTGTGTGTGTGCGCATGTTAATGTGTGCGTGTATTTGTAAATTTGGGGGGGGGGGAGAGAAGGAGAATCATAGTTGATTTTGTAGAAGAGGTACTAAAAGGAAAGTGATAACTGGAAGGAGAGGTTATGTTATGATTGTGTGGCTACGTTATTGGAAGTAGAATTTAAAAGATTACAAATAACAAAGCGGGGCTTTTTTGCATCGTTTATTTTGGGCAAATTTCATAGGTTATGTACTAGATTGTTGTCAGTAGGGTGAAAAGGATAGGATATGTATGGCAAGTTAAGTGGGAATAGAAAAAAAGAGTAGCATAAAAAAGAGCAGGTTTTTCTCATGTGGTTTTTTATTTGGGGCTAAAAGCTATCTCCATTATCAATTCAACTTGAGTTCTTTTGGAAACAGACGCAATTTTTCAGAAATACACAGGATATCGCTGATTTCAGAGCTCGAAAATTGTAATTAAACAATGGGGAAGAGCATTAAGTAAGAAAGAAATAGCCATACCTTTGGGCGTGTTCCTTCGTTTATCTACTTAATTTTGTTTCTTTTGAAACGCCTACAGCCTATTTGAAAATAAAGGTAGGCTGCCAGGATTACTGAGCTGATTCCAGAACTAGAAAATAGTCGTAAAAAATCCGATGAGTGCAGCGACAGAAATAACCATGGCGTGTTGATAAGATGGATGATTTGAGATTTAAAAAAACCCCTTCCAAACCATGTGTCAAAAGCTAGGTACCATTATGTCTGTATGCCATTGTGTCCACATGCTTGCATGCATACAGGCAGACAAGCCAGCTGACGGACAGCCCTTTCCCAGTGACTAATGTTAATTGCTAACACTAGCCTTGACACTAACCTTCATTTCTTAACCTTTATTTCCTAACCTGGCCCAACATGCGGACACAAAAGGCAGGTGGATATCATGGTACAAGATGTGACACAGAAACAAACCTTTTTTGTTTATTTCGTTTTTAGATGTGGAGGAGTATGGGGGTGGTTTAGGGAAAGAGGATGTTAAGACAGAAGGGGCGGGATGGATAGAGAGCTGTGTGTGTGGGTAGGGGTATAAGAGAAGTTATGGCCAAGTCGTCTGTATGAGTGAGTGTGAGGGTAAGAAAAGGAATGGGCAATTTATCATTTTATAAGAGAGGAGGGGAATGTTTTAGCAAAATAGATACCTAAATATAAAATGTGGGGTTAATTGGGAAATGCAGTTACCTTGGAACTGCGGTTACAAAGACGATTATTTGTTTTGTCCGTATGTATGTATATATGTATGTGTGTGTGTGTATGTATGTATGTATGTATGTATGTATGTATTATTATGTCTGTATGTATGTGTGTGTGCCTGTGTGCGCGCGCGTTCTTGAGAGAGATAGTATTCATACCGACATACTTGCACTGATGCATTCAAGGACGGAAGAGTGTGTATACGTATTCCGTCATTCTTAATGTTCTCATTTTGTTTTTTGATGAGATAAACTGTTTGTTGATAAAAATTGAAGCATTAAAAATGGAAAAAAACGAAAGCTGCCAAAGAAACAGAAGTAGATGTACAAGATAAAGTAGCTCATGAAGGAAAAGAGCACTAAAAACAAAGACAATAAAAATGGATGGCAAAAGAATTAAACGCAAAGAAGACGGAAGAAGGTTGATAACAAGAAAGAAAGTGGTAGAAACACAAGAACAACCAGCAAAAGCACAACAACAAACAGAAAGAGAAAAATCAAAAAGGTGAACAAAACCAAAAAATAACAGCACAGCAACACACAACAACAATCAACAAAGAAATTAGAGACTGAAAAAACCCCTGAGAGAGCAGAATAAAGGGGGAGGGGAGTTAGAACAGGAGCAAGAAACTAAATAGAAAAGGATACAGAAGAAACGGATAAACTACATATTTTTAAAAAAGACATGGTAAAAAAATAGAAGACATTTTTTTTTAAAAGTTACAAAAAGAGAAAAACACCGAGGATGACGACGACAGAACTCCAGCATATGCTTGTTTTTGTCTACCAGATAAGGACACGATTTCAATCCGGATTTTATTGTGTACATATTATCTGGCAAGTTATTTGATGTGGTGTTTACCACTGTTTCAAATATTCTATTTTTGATAACATTTTTGTAGAGAGTTTCTAAGAATGCCTCCACAATACACAAGGCTAGTTTTACACAAATCAATTCTTGTTTTCGGGATCATTGCATCGTGACTGATTAGTGGTCATGTGGTAGCAGCTAATGGAGTTGGGATGTATTGTTCATGATAAGATATATCATCACACGTTCATCAGGCTGAATGTGATAGTTGAAGAGAAAATGTAGATTACAATAATTCCGAAGTAGCAAGGTAGATGATTTCATGAGTACAAATTTAAGGGCTCGTTTATGGATTATTGATGGTTGCCCTAAACTATTAGTGATTGTCACGCTTGGAGTGTGGCTAAGCCCCCACCCGTTCCTACTTTACCTTCCCGATAACAACAACCGCAGAACACAGAAGAAAAAGTTCCAGACTTTACTGTTGACATTTCAAAACAATCACATCAGACAAATACTTAAATCTATTTTCACACACAGATTTAACTGCCAGCCACACTTTATAATCTCCTCCCACTCTTCACAAACAATTCTGAGCCCAGTTTTGAGAGATGCTCCCCTCCCACTCCCCTCACTGTATCAGCACTTCAACACACGGGGACAACGTTGCCAAACTCCCAGCACTTCAACACACGGGGACAACGTTGCCAAGCTCCCAGCACTTCAACACACGGGGACAACGTTGCCAAGCTCCCAGCACTTCAACACACGGGGACAACGTTGCCAAGCTCCCAGCACTTCAACACACGGGGACAACGTTGCCAAGCTCCCAGCACTTCAACACGGGGACAACGTTGCCAAGCTCCTGGGCCCAGCACTTCCACAGGGACAAAGTGCCAGGCACTTCAGACAGTGGGACACGGTTGAGTAAGGTTAACCGGGAAGTTCCAAGCAAAGGGATTCAACAACGGGAAACGTTGCCTAAGCTCCCACACCAAAACAGGGGACACTTCTTCAACTCCTCACACTTTAACACCCACAGGAACCAGGAAACACAGGCACAACTTGCCGAGCTCCATCACTCAACCAGGCAATTGCCAAACTAGGGGGATCCTCGCTTGCACCCAGTAAGGGGTTGGGGGAAGATTCCTCAAGACAATCGTGAACCCAAAGGGAACCACAGATTTGGGAACAAGCCGTGGTAACGTTCTTAAGGCACACAGCAGCCCACTCTTAAGACTACAATACCCTTTAAGTACCCACAAAAAAAGGAATCTTCCTTCCTGATAACTAAACCCACACCAGCGCTAATAGCAAATATCAGCGCTTGCACCCACTAGTTCTTGATTTTACCCAAACCCAATGACGCAAGGGGCAACAGAACAAAGTGGGATTTGTTTACCGTATATGTTTCCCAAATCATAATTAATACCTTTAAAACATTTTCCACAAACAAAGAACTCTCTGACTAGGAACATTAACGCAACAGTCGCTTAATACGCTCAGCCCTGGGGCTTTTTCACTTTTGGGAAAACCAATGACCCTTATGCCCAACAGGCCAAAGTGGGGGATGACTGTGGTCCCCAAGGAATTCCACTATTAATTTAAGTCTTTATGCCACTGTATCCCAAAACAGCCAGGGTGCCCCTCGGCTAGTTTTTGGAGAATATCTCCGACGCGACGGACAAAGCCAAGAGTGATTACGCAAAATCTCCACTAAATCAAATTTCTGCCCATTTTCCAAAACAGCAGCTGCCTCCTCTGCTGTTTTGGAGATCATCGTCGGACACGACGGACAAACATACTATATACGCAAAATCGCACTAAATCCCAAATCACTCAGGACTCGAATGTATCAATTTATATTTATAAATACTGAGTGTTTCACATACAGATGAAAACTCTCTAGACAAAAACGTTAGCATGTAAATACAGATTAAAAAGAAACATCCTACTGCTCTCTAGAGAAGAATCTGAAGTCTACCTAATAGAAAAAAACCCATAAGAAAGAGGAAACCTCCCACAAAAACATTCTACACTCGTTTACCCAAGAACCAACCATCCAAGCACTGTGTCGACACAAGACACTCACTCATCACAACAGCACAATGAACCACCACAGAAATCACTGGAAAGGAATAAAGCGCATTCCTGCACCCCAAGGAAGACGTTGACAACTCCACAGTGCGCGCGTACACACACACACACACACACACACACACACGCACGGAGGCACACAGAGGCACACAGAGGCAGGCACACACACACAGAGGCAGGCACACACACACACACACACACACACACACACACACACACACACACACACACACACACACAGAATGTAGACCGGGTTCTCAGGAGCCTGAGCTACTTCAAGGATAACTGCTCCTCCCTGCTTTTTAAGTAGAGACACACCACCACACGGCGCCCGACAGCCCACGCTGGAACGGCGACCAGCGAACTTCAGCCAAAGACTGACTCTCCTCCTCCTCCCCAAGTCAAGACCTCCTATTTAAAGCTGCTGCTTCTCGGCTGACGATCCAAACCCTAACTCACGACCAGGAACTTAACGAGAAGCTAACCTGCATGCGAAATTGCAGAGAAAAGGGAATGTGCATGCGACAAAGATGGAACTCCCACATACAAAAAAAGAAGAAGCGTATATACACACAGAATCACACTAGCACGCATATACACACAGAGAACTAGGATGGGGGTTATGCACGAACTATGCGCGTAATTATGTGAACCGTGACAGTGATACACAAGTCGTATAAGGTTGATACACAATCAGTAATTGGTTGTATATAAAGTACGTAAAAAAACGTTGACGGTAGCCAAAAGCAAGAAACATTTATTTTGGGAAGGTGAAACACTTTTTGAGATATCTTTTTTTAAAAAAGAAATCTTTTTGATTGGCACACATATACAGTTCAAAACAAACAAATTAACTTTTCATCCAGACAACATTACATCATTTCCATTTTACAGGTGTACAAGGCTACTAGCTACACAAAAGTACAAAAAGAATCAATCATTTTCGTTGTCAAGATTTATAGATTACATACAGAATGTTACTAATATTTTGAAATGGTACTCAACTTTCTACTAAGTTTATGTACTGGAACCATTTTTTCTGAAAATAAGTAAACTGCATTTGTTTGCTATGCTCCAGCTTTTCCATTTCATATTTTAGTTCATTCAGAAAATTACCAACATTAGATTTTGTTTTACCAATCCGACATTTATAAACATAGAACTTTGCTAACAGTATTATTAAGTCGAACACTTCATCAGTTGTAATTGCATCAGTGCCAAAAAGCACTATTTCCACATGAAGGTTCAGTCTCTCGCAATGATAGCAGTTGTGTTTTATAGTCACTTCAAGTTCTTTCAAGAAATTCTGTACATACTGACACTCCCATAAATAATGGTTTATAGTGTCCTTTTCCTTGCCACAAAATATGCAGTTGTCATTATCTGTAACTTTCATTTTCTTTAATATTTTGTTCGTGACTAATATTCTATAACAAATCTTTATTTGAAACCATTTCAATTTAATTTCTTTAATTTTATTTTTCAGTTTTAATACTCCGTGCTAGTCTATTGGAATGTCAAGCTGTCTTTCCCAATTCAGGAAAGATTTAATGTCGAGAATTTCTGTTTTGCTAATCATTTCATCATAATAAATACGGGATCCTTTACCAGCTTTTGATATAATCTCTAGATCATTGGTCCTTTCCTTACGAAAGTTGTCTTCCAGTTTTATATTTTTCATTCTCGCATATTATTGGATCAATCACACACAGCTAATATAATGCAAAAAGTTAATGTTAGTACCTAATTTGTTTGATAAATCCTGATAGCGAAGCGCAAACGCCGGCAACTAGAACGGCAGTGGCGGAAATCAAAAACCGAAATCAACAAACAGCTTTTCCGAAAACAAATAAACAAAGTCAAACTCTTAATCCATTCAGCAAAGACAGAATACTACTCTTCCCAAATTCTCTGCGCTACATCCATAAAATCTCTTTTTTCCCTCACCTCAAATCTCCTTGGGTCTGCAAAAACAACTCCTCTGCCTACCACCCACAGCCTGTCTGAACTTCCATCTATCTTTTCTGCCTTCTTTTCAGACAAAGTCCACAACATACGCTCCAGACTGGATCAGACTCATTTCCAGCCTGCACCTCCTGATCCCCAGTTCACTGGCACTCCTCTCTTTTCCTTCTGTTCCACAAGTGAAAAAGAAATCATGACAATTCTGAAGGAAATGACTATAAAATCATGCGACCTCGATCCCATACCTGCTCCTGTTTTCTCACAATGCCTTCCACAACTTGTACCTATTATCACTAAAATAGTAAACTCATCTCTTCTGTCAGGACATTTTCCACAAGCTCTTAAAACCGCAATAGTCACACCTCTACTGAAAAAGCACGACCTCGATCCCAACATTCTGAAGAATTATAGACCTGTCTCAAACTTACCCTTTGTCTCTAAAGTACTAGAAAAAGTTGTTCTCAAACAGCTCAACAGTCACCTTCATTCCAATGATCTCCTTCCCCTTTTCAATCTGCCTATCGCCCCAACCACAGCACCGAAACCACCCTAGTCCATACTTTAGATACACTTCTACTTGCTTCTGATGCAGGAAAAATCTCCCTCCTCACTCTTCTTGATTTATCTGCAGCCTTCGACACTATAGATCACTCAATTCTTCTTTCTCGCCTCCAAAATACGTTTGGTATCAATGGCACTGCCCTCACCTGGTTTACTTCATACCTCACAGACAGATTCCAGAAAGTTATTGTAAACAAAATTCAATCAAAATCTGTCAAAATGGAATGTGGAGTTCCACAGGGATCAGTCCTGGGCCCCGTTCTCTTTACTCTACACTGCTCCACTCTCACATATAATAAACAACCACCATATTGATCATCATTTCTATGCCGATGACACTCAGCTTCAGTGCAGTGATACTGTTGAAAACTTGCCTTCCCTCCTGACAAATATGTCCTACTGCCTTCAAGACATTCAAAACTGGATGACTCAGAACAAGTTACAACTTAATGCTGATAAAACCGAAGCCATGCTCATAGGGACCCAACATAAACTTTCCTCCATCACAACAACATCAATACAATTCGGCAGTGCGTCAGTTCCTTTGTCCAACTCTGTGAAGTATCTAGGTGTAGTTCTTGACAACACACTCAATATGAAAAAATTCATCACCCAGACCTGCCAGTCTTGCTACTATCAATTACGGCGCATAAGTGCGATTCGCAAGTATCTGTCCACTGATGCAACTTCCAAGCTCGTCACATCTCTCATTCTTTCACGTTTAGACTACTGTAATTCTCTTCTGGCTGGCCTACCAGCATCATCCATCCACTCTCTTCAACGCATACAAAACTCTGCAGCTCGACTGGTCCTAAGAAAGAAAAGATCCGAACACATCACTCCTCTTCTGCGATCTCTTCACTGGCTGCCAGTCTCACAAAGACTGAAGTATAAGATCAATACCCTCTGTTTCAAATGTCTCCACAAATCTGCACCATCTTATCTTTGTAACTGTCTTCACCTGTACACTCCATCCCGTTCCCTTCGTTCAGCCGCAGATACTTTGTGCTTTCGAACACCCAGATTCAAACAAACCACTGTTGGCTGTCGATCTTTTTCTTTTTCTGGTCCGTCCACGTGGAATGGCCTCCCTCTTTCACTTCGCCAAAAACCTTCACTTGATACCTTCAAATCCAGCCTCAAAACACACTTATTTCCTACCTAACACTTCCCCCCTCATATCCGTCTCTACTTTTCAACAGCATTCTTCATCTCCTAAGTGTGTTCGCGGTGTGTGTGTGTGTGTGTGTGTGTGTGTGTGTGTGTGTGTGTGTGTGTGTGTGTGTGTGTGTGTACATACACGTGCATAAATTTGAAATATGTTCTTTATTATATTTGAGGAAAGTTGCATGCGCGTAAATGATTTGAGTGCAAGCGCTTCGATTTGTTTGTTTTACAAGATTTGGCGCTATATAAATTCCATATATTATTATTATTATTATTATTATAAATTCTCATGAGTTATAAAATCACCATTATCTTGCAGCAAGTGTTAACCAAAAGTAATTTGTTTAGTGCCCACTTTTCATGATATATGCAATGGTCTCCCACTTTGAATTTTTCATTGTAAAAAATTGGTTCTGCTAATAACTGTTGCTTATCCTTTGGATCCACTTGTTTGCAAAATGTTTCATATAGTGAAACACGTCTTTCCAAAATGCATTGGTTTTAAATTTTGAAAACTGGGCCCATCCAATCTAAATCATCTATATCGGGGCACAGTGAATGCAATATTAATCTCCACTTTTGTTTCTGTGTATAAACTTTTTTTTAATCCATGCAAGTTTCAGTGATTGTATATACACTCTGATATTCGGTATACCAATACCACCTTTTTTTATGCTTTGCACCGCATATTCCCTTTTTAAAATTTTTTTTGTCCCACACAAATTCATAAGTTTTTGCAACTGGGCAACTTGAGCATCCGGGAGATTTGGCAATAAAATCCATAAGTATACTAACTTTGAGAGTACTAGTGATTTAAGCACTGCTACTCTACCCAAAGGTG
The DNA here is from genome assembly GCA_028751875.1 of Rapana venosa. Classification (NCBI taxonomy): domain Eukaryota; kingdom Metazoa; phylum Mollusca; class Gastropoda; order Neogastropoda; family Muricidae; genus Rapana; species Rapana venosa. Next base: position 65,584,128 of record CM054143.1, read on the forward strand.
TTATCAATCTTTTTGATCCTATCTTAAATAGTTTTTTTAAACTTCATATAGTTTATCATTTATATTTACTTCCGTCATTCTAGGGGAGCTGTTCGTGAACAAGAATCAAAGGATTTTATATTCTTTTGGATTGTACTCCATTTTTTGTGAGGTAAGTAGGTTATTAGCTGCCTAGCCAAACATTTTTGGTTTATTAAAGTTTAAATTTAACCCTGACATATCCTCAAAGGTTTCAAGGCTTTGAATAAGCACTTCATATGAATGTTGGTCTCCCTCTAGAGTGAATGGTGCATCATCAGCAAACTGACATATCTTTAGTTCAGTATTTGCTATTTTTATGCCCTTAATATCCGTATGTTTCCTTATCATGCAGGCAAGTATTTCTGCACATAAAATAAAGGGATATGGAGATATTGGGTCACCTTGACAGCATCCCCTTTCCATATAGAATCCCGAAGATACCTTTCTATTCACAGTTACAAACGAATTAAATTTTATGTTTTTATAAAAAGCAGACACCCATTTTTGCACCCCTTTCTCAAAACCAAAGTGTTTTAAAACATTTTGCATAAATCCTCAGTCTACCGAATCAAATGCCTTCTCGAAGTCTATTGACACCAGTAAGCCAGGCAATTGTTTTTCCTCTAAATAGTGTATTAAGTCATATAGTGTTCGTATAGTGTCTCCTATATATCTCCCTGGTATAATCCAGTTTGGTCTTCATTAATTAACCCTTTTAAAACTTTTCAAATTCTGTGCAATATATGCAGAGCCTATTTTATATGTCGCATTTAGGAGTGAAATCGGCCTCCAATTCTTTAAATACTCTCAGGATTTATCCTCTTTTGGTAGACAAATTATTATTCCTTCTTTTTGTGAGATAGACATTTCTCCATTTACAAAGCCTTCATTTTGTGAGCGAATCACAAAAATTCCTATTTGCCCCCAAAAGAATGTAAAGAAATTTACAGTAAGTCCGTCTGTTCCAGGGCGTTTGTCGTTTTTCATTTTTTTCAGTACTTTTGAGGCTTCTTCTAGGGTGATTAATCCTTCCAGCTGGTCTGATTCTGTTTTGTTAATTTTGGAAGGGCATCTACTATATATACGATATCATTTTATATTGACTGTCAACGTGAGGTGACCAGCAGAGATTATTATCTGCATTCTCTCTCACACACACCAGGATACACAAGGCCCACTCTCAAATAACTCATGGTCAGAGACTTAAGGCATTTTCCATCTGAAATGGATGAATATGATAAAGTTGATTACTAAGAATAAGGTTGTTTTGAGAAATCTGCTTTTCGTTTTCGCTCATTTTATGTGTTGTTTATGTGGCTTCTCCCACATCGCAGGGACCATCCTAGGTTGATCCTTACCGGTTGGCCAGGGCGTTGATACCAGGAATGGCAGCAGGGTTGGTTTTACACCCTGTTGTAATACGTATGTTGTTGCACAGACAATCTGAGATTTAGAAAGGCTACGAGGTGACGGCCCCGATTTGGCCTTTGTGATTGGCGGGGTTATAAACAAGAAGATTGGATTGAAGATTGGATTGATTCATTACATTACTTTGTTCTGTGACACAGGCACAGATCTTACCCCGTATTCTGTGAGATATTCCTCAGCTAGAAATGTGGTGTAGAGCTTCCTGGTTTTCTTCTTTTGTGCTGATGCAGTGGATGTAGCAGACTTGTCTGGGTGTCCCTAAAACTGATTCAGCAATCTTGAGAGAAAAGTTTCTTGGTCTGTGCGGAGTTGCTCTCAGCTCTGGAGGCCATTGCTTGTAGGAACATAAATGATCCCACGCTTTGAGAGTTCTATGGTCTGCATACATCCTTGAGAGGGAATGGCTGTGATAATTGTTGTATTGGTATTGATTCTGGGACACATGGGCATTGGTGGCACCACATGACTGACCAGCTCGCCAAGAGTGCCATGAAGATCTCTAAGTCTACCGTGCCATACACCGACCTAAAGTGACCGTTACGCACAGTCCCTGCAATCTGTCTGCAGTTGCACGCACTTTTTAATCTGAGATTTCTAAAATGGTGGAGGTTACATCCCAGATATGGCCTCTGTGGTTGGCGGGGCTATAAACAACAGGATTGGATCAGATTGGGTAGGGTGGAACAAGAATGTTCATTATTTTGTTCATGAATACGACTTTGTGTGACAAGCAACATTTCAGACGAAAGGAAAGACTATCCAGTTGCTTGTAATCATTTACTTGAAAGGGTGTTGATTTAAAAAGCACCATTTTTAGGGAACGTCTGTACAAACTTTCAAATGTTTTTGAGCAATTTTTACGAGCTGAGTCCAAGCATGCGGAGTCACGGTCTATGTCGTGTTGGATTTAGGCATGACAGAATAATTTTCGGTGTGATGACCAAGCAAATTTTTCATTCCTTTGAGCTGAAAGACTATCTGGGCTGATTTTTTAGACAAATTAGTGGCATGAGCTGACTGAAATAAATAGTTGTCAGTATTTAAGCCAAGCAGTTTATGGGAATCTACTTCTACGTTTTTACTATAGACTTTAATATCAGGTAACCGTTTTTAATGTTTTGTCACTGTCGCAACACAAGAAACCAAAAGGGTTATCCGAGTCTATCATCGAAAGGACAGGCTTGGATTAGCGTGACTGAATCGTTGTCCTCGATTCGTCCAGAAAATGTTGTGGCAGCTGCTGCAATGTCACAAAATAACTCGGGGGCAAATATACAAACATGACAGTTCACTTTCACTCAAATTCAAAATCTCCAACTAAGCTAATATACCCAACACCAACCCCCCTTCCTTTCCTAACGACCCTAATCCCCTATCAAAAATATAAACAAAACAACAAAAACAATAAGAATGATATACTCTCACATACTCACAACATTCCCACAGAATTTACAGTTGGGGCGGGAGTGGAGGGGAAGTCAGCAAGGACAGAGGGAACATGGGCGACAACTCGGCATGAACGGGGTGCTGGGCCAATAATGGGTTGACGGACAAACGTCGCAACACCCTGGCCTCTCCAGAAGCAGGTCCAGAAGGAAAGAGAGCAAACCAAGCCACCTACATTCAGCTTGTTCATACACATCCAACCAGTCAATAGTAGATTAAACAAATCTAAACACACACACCAGCACACACACATGCAATAACTCTTGAACGCAAACAAAAAAGATACACTCAGGTCGGGTGGAGGAGAGTCTGGCTAAGATACGGGACAGACATGAAATGAAACAGGAAAGAAAAATCTCTTGAGATCTTTGGTTTGAAATAGTAATAATAATTGCGCACACGTTAATTCCTGTTCCGCTTTACGTAAGAGTAGGCCATTGTGTGCCGGTGGGAACGGATGACAAAATTTACAAAACCGCATACACACGGGGATTGGATGTAAAAAAGCACATAAGTGCTTATTCCATTATCCTCGAAATAAAAGAATTAAAAAAAAAAAGTAATTTATATAGCGCTGAATCTTGTAAAACAAACAAATCGAAGCGCTTGCACACATATCATTTACACACATGCAACTTTCCTCAAATAACATAAGATATTTCAAATTTATGTACACACACACACACACACACACACACACACACACACAACACACAAACACAGAGAGAGAGAGAGAGAGGGGAGAGAGAGAGAGAGAGAGAGAGAGAGATGAAAAGAGAGAGAGAGAGAGGTGGGGGGATGAAGGAGGTGAAGGATGCGTTGAAAAGTAGGAACAAATATGAGGGGAAAGTGTCAGGTAGGAAATAAGTGCGTTTTGAGGCTGGATTTGAAGGTATCATGTGAAGGCTTTTGGTGAAGTGAAAGAGGGAGGTCATTCCAGGTGGATGGGCCAGAAACAGAGAAAGAGCGACGGCCAACAGTGGTTTGTTTGAATCTGGGCATTCGAAAGCACAAAGTATCTGCAACTGAGCGAAGGGAACGGGATGGAGTATACAGGTGAAGACGGTTACAGAAATAAGAGGGTGCTGATTTGTGAAGACATTTGAAACAGAGGGTATTGGTCTTATACTTCAGTCTCTGTGAGACAGGCAGCCAGTGAAAAGATCGCAGAAGAGGAGTGATGTGTTCAGATTTTTTCTTTCTTAAGACCAGTCGAGCTGCTGAGTTTTGTATGCGTTGAAGAGAGTGGATAGATGATGCTGGAAGGCCAACCAAAAGAGAATTACAATAGTCTAAACGTGAAAGAATGAGAGATGTGACAAGCTTGGAAGTTGCGTCAGTGGACAGATACTTGCAAATTGCGCTTATGCGTCGTAATTGATGGTAGCAAGACTGGCAGGTCTGGGTGATTAATTTTTTCATAGTGTGTTGTCAAGAACTACTAAATACTTAACAGATTTAGACAAAGGAACTGACGTATTGCCGAATTCTATTGAAGTTGTGATGGAGGAAAGTTTATGTTGGGTCCCTATGAGCATGGCTTCGGTTTTATCAACATTAAGTTGAACTTGTTCTGAGTCGTCCAGTTTTGAATGTCTTGAAGGCAGTAGGACATATTTGTCAGGAGGGAAGGAAAGTTTTCAACATTATCACTGCATTGAAACTGAGTATCATCGGCGTAGAAATGATGATCAGTATGATGGTGGTTTATTATATGTGAGAGTGGAGCAGTATAGAGATTGAAGAGAACAGGGCCCAGAACTGATCCTTGTGGGACTCCACATTCCAGTTTGACAGGTTCTGATTGAATGTTGTTTACAATAACTTTCTGGAATCGGTCTGTGAGGTATGAACTAAACCAGGTGAGGGCTGTGCCATTAATACCAAACGTATTTTGGAGGCGAGAAAGAAGAATTGAGTGATCTATAGTGTCATAGACTGCAGATAAGTCGAGAAGAGTGAGAAGGGAGATTTTTCCTGCGTCAGAAGCGAGTAGAAGTGTATCTAAAGTGTGGACTAGGGTGGTTTCAATGCTGTGGTTGGGGCGATAGGCAGATTGAAAAGGGGGAAGGAGATCATTGGAATGAAGGTGACTGTTGAGCTGTTTGAGAACGACTTTTTCTAGTACTTTAGAACAAACGGTAAGTTTGAGACAGGTCTATAATTCTTCAGAATGTTGGGATCGAGGTCGTGCTTTTTCAGTAGAGGTGTGACTATTGCGGTTTTAATAGCTGATGGAAAATTTCCTGACAGAAGAGATGAGTTTACTATTTTAGTGATAACAGGTATAATTTGTGGAAGGCATTGCGAGAACATAGGAGCAGGTATGGGATCAAGGTCGCATGATTTTATAGTCATTTCCTTCAGAATTGTCGTGATTTCTTTTTCACTTGTGGCATGGAAGGAGAAGTGAGGAGTGCCAGTAAACTGGGGATCAGGAGGCGCAGGGTGGAAATGAGCCTGATCCAGTCTGGAGCGGATGTTGCGGACTTTGTCTGAAAAGAAGGCAGAAAAGATGAAGGGAAGTTCAGACAGGCTGTGGGTGGTAGGCAAAGGAGCTGATTTTGCAGATCCAAGGAGATTTGAGGTGAGGGGAAAAAGAGATCTTATGGATGTAGCACAGAGAATTTGGGAAGAGTAGTAGTTTGTTTTTGCTGAATGGATTAAGTGTTTGACTTTATTTGTTTTCGGAAAAGCTGTTTGTTGATTTTGGTTTTTGACTTCCGCCACTGCCGTTCTAGTTGCCGGCGTTTGCGCTTCGCTATCAAGATGTCTTGGGTATACCATGGCGCACAGGGTCTGTCAGGTAGGAGATGGTCAGTAGGAGGTGCATGCTCGTCAAGCAATTGGCGGAGGACAGTGTTATAGTGTTCAGCGAGGTCAGTGTGGTCAGAGGTTTGTGAAAAGCGTTCGGTAGCTTGTGAAGAGAAGGTTTGAATGTCTAAGGCCTTAAGATAGCGACGAGTAACTTATTTCTTCTTTCTGACAGGTTTTGTGATGTTAAGGTGGAAAAGAATGGCAGAGTGATCAGAATGCAGTTCATCGGTGACATAAACAGATGTGACAAGATTAAATGAAGCATTAGTGATCAGCCAGTCTAAAAATGACCAGATCTGTGTGTTGCTTCGTTTACCAGTTGGGAGAGAGAATGGTTGGACAGAGAAAGACGCTTGACATCTGGAGAGGATTGGTTATCGAAATGAAAGTTGAAGTCACCAAGAATTATTAGTTTACTGGGAGAGAGGCTGTAATGGTCGAGGAGTGACTGGAATTCTTGATGAAAAAGAGATGTCAGGTTGTTCTTACGGCTAGGAGGTGGGCGGTAAAGGCAACAGAACGTAATAGAGTGGCCAGGTAGGTTGAGATTGATTTCGCAAACTTCAAAAGATTCGTGTGAGAATGGAAAGTTGTGACTGAAAGAAAGAGCTGGTTCCAACATGTCTTTGAAGATGATGGCAACCCCACCTCCTCGAGAGAGTCGGGGAATAGAAATAGTTTTATATCCTGGAGGAGTCGGCTGTTTTATTTTTGGCTCTGGCCATGTGGTTTAGCCAAGTTTCGTTGAGGAAGGTTAAGTCAATGGTTTTTTCAGAGATAAAATCAGAAATGATGTCGGCTTTTCCATTTGGACAGACAGACTGCACATTGAACAAACAAACTTGGAGATCTGAAGGAGGAGGAGAGGATGAAGATGAAAGTGGTGAGTTTGGACAAGAATCAGAGGATGAAGGCGATGGTGGAGATGCAGCTAGTGGAAGGACAGACAAAAGTTGGGATGGTGAATTGGGAGTAGAAGATGGCGAAAGAACTGTGCTAATCAGGGGATTCGGCGTTTGACACAACATCATGATGCACATCATCATCGGAACAAAAAATATTGTCAGAAATCAAACAACAGAAGAAACGAAAGCTGAAGAAACGGGTGGAGGGCAGCGTGGGGAATTAGCGTTGTCAGGGGTTACAGAAGTGACGTCAGAGGTGAGGGGGGAGACAGGGAGAGGGAAGCCTACCACTGGCGATGACGCACACCTGCCCGTGTTCCCCGTCTGATTTTGCGGCGATGGATGCCCAAGTTTCGTATATGTTGCATTATCTCCGGAGCAAGTGTGTATTGATTTTGACAAAACTCAGATTTTGAAGGATGGAGTTCACATAACAGTATTGTTCTTATGTCGGCACATGTTACAGCCATGTTTGCCAATTGACAAACTCTGGAGGTTGATGGTGGGGCAACGTGAACCACGTGCAAAACTTCACCGGGCAGCAGGGTCAGAGTGAAGTGGGTCACAGAGACCAGCACATAAAGATAAACACAACTCGTGAAGACAACTGAATTTTTTGAAAAATCAACTTGAAGATGAAAATTTTAAATTGAAATATTTCGAAAATTTAATAATATCAAGCAAAAATATTCTGACCGTAGAATTCAGGGAGTAAACACAAACATGAGGATATAAAAATTTCCAGACAGGACCAGGTAGAAACACACACAATAAGCACTCAAACACAAGAGATACACGCTGTGCTGCCACGAGGCGCAAAGGTGAGCAGACATACACACTATAGTGTACTTTGGCTGGATTTGAATGAACGAATCGGTGATCAAGGCAGGAGATTTTAGGCAAGGCCTAGTCTTAAACAAGTTCTTTGTAAACATACGCACATGATAACACTCAACAGAATATGAAAGTCGATGACACACTAGTAAAGAGAAACCCACACAAAATACTAAGTAAAACACTAATCTTAAAATCGAATATACTCATATAACTATTAATTTACTCATTTGAACGCACACAGAGACACATAAAAACACAGACACACATACATACACACACGCACACACGCACACACACACACACACACACACACACACACACACACGAGTCGTAACGAGAGTTCACTGTATGAAATTCGGGCTGCTCCTCCCGGGAAAAAGGTATCGCCACAAGAGCAGCGCTACAAAGTATTTTTTTCTGTTCCTGTTGCATGTGTATCATTAAAGAATAAGAATATCCACCCTCATAACGAATAATGATAAAAAAAAATATAAAGAAATGAAAACAATACCTAGCCATTACATCATCAATAAATGATAATAAAAAACCAAAAGAACACACACACATACATACATATATGTGAGTGAATGCATAACGCATTTTACCATATGCAATTAATCAATATTCATTCCTACTTAAAGGCAATCAAACAATTGATACTAATAACAATAGAACAAAACAACAAGACAAAGCTAAAACTTTAGTTTGGGGACATTAGAAATTTGTTTACTTTTTTTATTTTAAAGTTTTGTAAGGAATTGGTATTTTGCAGCTGTGCTGGAAGAGAAAAATGGGCAGGAGAAAGCTTAAGCTGGATTTTTATAGATCAGTTTGAGGGCGTGGAAGATCAAATTTCTGACAGGTAGGTTGGTTTAGAACTTTTGACCGACTTGCCAAGAGTGCCACGAAAAAGATCTCGTCTACCATGCCATGCACAGATCTGAAACCTAAAAGCGAACGTTACTCACAGTACCACTGGCAAGAGGACTAGCATGCTCAGACCAACAACAAACTGTTCCAGATTCGCCCTTCCTCTGTGAGCCAAAAACAGAAGGGAAGCAACAGTGCTCACCAGGCTATACACGGGTCATTCTCATATCACCCACCTTCATTTGCTTAAAGGAGAGGGAACGCATGGTGTGAGATTTGTGATGTGTGAATAACCATCAAGCATTGCTTCTGGAGTGTCGAGTTGTCCAGGATATCAGGCACAACAAGCATTTTACTGCGGACTCCCTTATTGTCCTTGCCGCGATGTTCCACTGGACAACAGTTTTAACTTCTAGAGGAAATCGGGCATTCCCCATCTGATAAAATGATAATAATAATAATAATAACAACAACAACAACAATAATAATAATAATAAAGGAAGTGATATGTAGAGTTTTGTGTACGTTGAAGGGAGTGGATTGATGATGCTGGCAGACCAGCCAAAAGAGAATTGCAATAGTCCAGACCTGAAAGAATGAGAGACGTGATTAGTTTGGATGTTGCATCTGTGGACAGGTACTTTCGAATTGCACTAATACGCCCGCCGTAATTGATAGTAGCACGACTGGCAGGTGTGGGTGATGAATTTGTGCATAGAGAGTGTGTTATCAATAATGACCCCTAGACGAAAGGCGAGAGGGAGGTCATTCCACATAGATGGATCAGAAATAAAGATCAACGGGCAATGATGAATTGTTTGAATCTGGATGTTTGTATAAAATGATACACTAATAATGATAATCACCCATCACCATTAAGAGCAACAACAGAACAATAACAAACCAGGCTATGGAATAGGATAGGGAGAGAAAGGCAAGACAACAAGCAAGGAAACAGGAAAGTGATAATAATAATAATTTTTAAAAAACCCACAATGATACAAACCCCAATCTTTACATGATAACAAAAAGCAAAAGCCAGCAACCAACTAGACTATCAAACAAAAATAAGTACAATAATAATAGTACTAGTAATGCCACCACTAACAACAACAAAAGTAACATCCATAAAAAACCTGTTGAATTGGACTAGAGAGAAGGCATGGATAAAACAGCGTCACAAGATCTAGCCATCATGTCAACCATTTGCTTTCCGTTGTTGTCAAACTTGCAGATTATACACATGTGTATATAGATTACTCTTGCGCTTACATTAACATTAGCAAATCAAAAATGTATCTGTCTCTCTCCCGACCACCCTCCCCTCTCTTCAACGCACACTGTATACAACATTGTAATAATTCATGTCACAGAAAATCACACCTGAAAGGCATTTAGGGGAATCAGAAAGTGCTGATGCATTTGTGTGTGTGTGTGTGTGTGTGTGTGTGTGTGTGTGTGTGTGTGTGTGTGTGTGTGTGTGAATGTCTTTTCGGGAAGAGGAGGGGAATCGTAGTTGATTTTGTAGAAGAGGTACCACGGAAAAACTGTGAAGTAGAAGGAGGGGCAGGTTATGTGTGGCTAGGTTATTGGAAATAGAATTAAATGGACAGCATTTAAAAGAGCGGATTTTTTTTGTGGGGGGGTATGGCTTAGTTAGGGCTAGCTTATTCATTAGTTTATCTGCTAGGTTCTTTTGGGAGAGAGGGGATAGAATATGTGTGGCTTAATTAAGGGGAATAGAAAAAAGGCTAGCGCATGAAAGAGCAGGTAAAATCTCACGTGAGTTTATTTGGGGATAATAACATAACTATCTTGGTTCATAATTTTATATTGGGTTCTTTTGGAAACGGAGGTGATTTTTCAAAAACACGGTAGATCGGAAATTGCTGATTTCAGAGCTAAAAAGTTGTAATGAAAAATGGGAAAATGCAAGGCATAAACAAGAAATAAGTGTACCTTTGGGCGTGTCCCTTCGTTTATCTACTTTCGGTTCTTTTGGAAACACCCACAGCCTATCTAAAAACAAAGGAAGCCTGCCGAAACCACTAAACTGCTTCCAGAATGGAAAAAGTGTCATAAAAATTCCAATGAGTGAGTGAAGCAACAGAAAGGACTATGGCTTTTTGATAGGAGGGGTGATTTGTGATGTAATGAAATCTTCCAAACCATTGTGTCGGAAACTAGGTACCATTGTGTCTATGTGCCATTGTGTCCACATGCATGCATGCATGCAGACAGGCAGACAAGCCAGCTGACGGACAGCCCTTTCCCAGTTACTAATGTTAATTGCTAACATTAACCTTTACACTAACCTTTATTTCTTAACCTGGCCCACATGTGGACACAAAAGGCAGGTGGATATAATAATAATAATAATAATAATAAATGGAACTTATATAGCGCTATATCTTGCAAAGACAAATCAAAGCGCATGCATTCAACCTGATCTTACACAGTCATGCAACCAATGACAAATAATGAATAGTTTAAACAGATAATATTACAAACATGGTAGCTGCAGACCAAATCTATGAAATAAAATTTCAATAGTCAAATGTTTTTCAAAAGCACACACACACACACACACACACACACACGCACACTCAAACAAGTCATATACTTTAGCAGGGTGATAGGACATGGGTTAGTGAAGGTGGGATAGTTCTTATATGAAACAGGAGGGGGGAAATCTTAGGTTTGAAATAAATATGTCTTGAGGGTGGATTTAAAAGTGTCGTAACTAGGTTTCTGGCGAAGAGAGAGAGGGAGCTCATTCCAGGTCGATGGACCCGAAATAGAGAAAGAGCAGCGGCCAACGGCGGATTGGTTGAATCTAGGTATTCGTAGCCACAAGGTATCTGCAGCAGAGCGGAGGGAACGTGAAGGAGTGTACAGGTGAAGACATTCACAGAGGTAGGCAGGTGCTGTTTTATGGAGACATTTGTAACAGAGGGTACTGATCTTATAGTTTACTCTCTGTGGCAGAGAGTACTCGTGGTACAAGACCTGACACAAAAACAAACCTATTTTTGGTTTTTGCGTTTTTAAGTGTGGAGGAGTATGGGGGTGTTTTAGGGGGAAAGGATGTTAGAGAGAAGGACGGGATGGATAGAGAGCAGTATGTGGGAAGGGCATAAGAGAAGTTATGGCCATGTCGTCTGTGTGAGTGAGTGTGAGAGCAAGAAATGGGAATGGGCAAACATGTTTTAAAAAAATGATTTTTGTAAGAGGGGAAATGTTCTAGATAAATAACAATAGTGTGCTTTAGTGCACGTAAAAGAACCCACGGCACCAAGAGAGTTGTCCCTGGCGAAGCTCTGTAGAAAAAGCCACTCAGCTAGAAAACTAAATAGTTGCAGACAGGAAAAGAACAAAAATGGGATGCTTTTGAGGCGACGCGCTCTCCCCAGGAAGAGCAGCCGAATATCACGAATATCACGCAGATAAAGCTGCCGTGACTTAAAGTGTTTACAATACAATACAATACAATACAATACAATACAATACTTATTCAGATATTAAAAGTTGGGTTTAGTGGGAAATACAGTTATCAGGATGATTATTTTTGTGTGCGCGCGCGCGCGCGCGCGGCGCGCGCGCGCGCGTGTGTGTGTGTGTGTGTGGTGTGTGTGTGTGTGTGTGAGGGATAGATAGATGGAAAGATAGATAGTTTGCATACCGACATACATGCATGAATGCATAAAAGGACGGAAGTATATGTAAACTTATTCTTTCATTTTTAATGTTTGCATTGTGTTTAGATAAGATGATTAAAAAAAAATCTTTTTTAATGCAAACATTTTACATATAAAATGCAACATAGGCACTCATGGGAACATAAACATTAAAGCCATGAGACATTCAACAATCAGCATTTATGGATAGATGTGAACAAACTCTTCAATGTAGACGGTTATCATAGCAAGGAAGAATACTCCAATGAGTTTGCAAAATTCTCATAAGTTTGTAAGATTTTCTCATACATAGTGTGATACGTTTCGACTACAATTGGTTCAAATGCACTCCAAGTATTGTGAAAGTATGTCGCTTTACCACTTATTCTTGCATTAATTTTTTGATTGCATATTTAGCTTTTAGATGGTTTTGAAATCATACATATTAGGTCCCCATAATCCTATAGTTTTAGGAGTCGAGCTCAAGACCTACTTTCTTAGGCAGCATATTTAGTGTCGCCCATCTCCTCTCCCTCGCTGCTTTACCTTCCCTGACCCTAAAGAGGCAGGAACCCATTTACAGCTGGTGAACTGGGAATCCGTACTAAGCCAAGGCGCAACGTCACCCATCCAACGCTCGACGCTGCTTAACTGTGGTGGGAAAGCGATCTCTCGCACTGACTATCCTCCCCTATTGGGATTTTTAAATCTTTTTTCACTAAATATTTAGTTTACCAAACATTAAAATAAAATCCAATGTATCATTTGTTTCTAGATCTTGACAACTCCAAATTTACCAGTTTTCGTAACTCTTAAAAATATTTGTAATTGTATTCACAAGTGCTCAACAGATTCCAAAAAGTGCAAAGTCACAGCCCCTTAAAAAGTTAATAAGATCTCGTTCCTTCCGACAAATGAACTTGTACACAATATGTTACACCATACATGAAAATCACGTTAGTGGCGATTATTAATCTTGTACGATTCTAATTTGTAGCCATTTAAATTGACATCTAGTTATGTGTATTTTGTGAACACTTAGTCCCATGGTAACATGCATTATTTTTTCTAATATTTTGAAAAACAAACTTTCGGTTAATAGTGTTATATCGGGATGTTAGGGATTTTATAGGACTTTTTTGCTCCTTTATGGACACTTAATATACACTTTATTGCACAAAACATACCTCCATGTTGTGATATCCCGTTTTTCTTTACATATTGTTTTATGGCAGATATCCATCCATTGTAGGTGATAGAGTCAATCCAAAAGCTCTTATCATTTAAGAATTCTTGGTATTCAGATGAATTGTGGGTTGAAAAAAAATAAATTAGAAGCATAAAAAATTCACCCCAGCCAAAGATATAGAAGTACCAGATAAAGGAACTCATAAAGGAAAAGCGCAATAAAAACAAAGAAAAAGAAGAAAACGCAAAGAAGACAGAAGGTTAATAACAAGAAAGTGGTAGAAACACAAGAACCAGCAGCAGTATCAACAAAAATACCAGAAAGGGCAAATGAAGAAATGAAAGAACACCAAATTAGCATCAGCAACAACAACAAACAACTAAGGCTGAAGAAAAAAGTGGACAGGAGAAATAAAAAAAAGAGGGGGGGGGGGGGGGAGGGGGGGGGGGGGGGGGGATGGTTGACAAAACAGCGGCAAGAAACACAAAGAAGAAAGAAAAGAATACAGTAGAAAAGGACGAACCGTTCATCACCTGTGAAATAAAGGCTTGAATGACTGGCCTTGAGATCACGATGAATAACAGATCTCTTATTTCTGATAAGCTTTGTGATGTTTAGGGAAGAAAAGGACGGCAGACTGGTCGGAATGCAGTTCATCAGAGACATATACAGACGTGACCAGATTGAGTGAAGCATCGGTAATAAGCGAGTCCAAAATATGCCCTGATCTGTGTGTTGCTTCGATGACTAGTTGGGAAAGATAGTGGTTTGATAAAGAGTGGGAAAGACGCTTGACATGAGAGAAGACTTAATGTCAAAGTGGCAATGGAAGTTGAAGTCAACGAGAATTAAAAGCTTTCCAGGAGAGGGGCTGTAGTGATCGAGGAGTGACTGAAACTGTTCGTGACAAACAGGAGATGTCAGATTGTTCTTACGTTGCGGCTAGGAAGCAGATGGTAAAGGCAACAGAAAGTAGTATGATGTCCAGGTAAGTTGAGATGAGATGAAACAATAATCTAGAAAACCGTTGTGACCGTTTGATTGTAACGAAAATCACAAGCACCCCGGGGTTATACGTTCTCAGAAGGATTGAGAAAACAATACACAGATTAGCACTTGACAACACAGTTGACACAGGGACAGATACTGATGGTTTACCAGACAGCTGGTGTATTGCTTTCCAAACCGATGGTTAATATCCTTTTTTGATGAAATAAGATCACAGAAATATTTCTTTTTGTAGCTCTTTTCATTGTTGTTATTTTATTTGTTGCTTCTTAACATTTCATCTCTGCCTGTTGATCTTAGCAGGGAATCGCGGATTAATATAGCTGCATTTATTTTATCAGTCAGCCAGTGTGGCTTCTCTCTAAATGTAACGTTTTTATGTGGTGCGTAATTGTCGCAGGTATCAAGAGAACTTTGGTAACAAACAGCTGAGGTTCTTTGGGATCATTACATTGATAAACCTCTGAAAAATAAGCCATACATAAATCAAATAGAAACTTTTCCGGATGAAATGATCGTTTAACTTCTAAAAGAAATACATTTGTGTCGACATGTGGGTTTTTTTGCACCTTTTTGGACCAGGTTAAAAAAACAAACTGGCAATGATCCAGACACAGACGTTTCTAGTTTGTTAGTCGGTTAGTGACATAGATGTGTTCAGTTACTGTTTCAGAAGACATCAATTTCCTTCTTGGGGTGTGGACTGATCGTGAAAGGTTATAAGATTCATTAAGATATTTCCATTTCTTGTTGTGAGTAAGAGTTGCTTTTTTATCCTGTTTTAATCTGTGTATAGTTGCATAGTTTTATTCTGAGATAAAAATTTACAAGGTGACAGCTCTGATATGGCCACTGTGGTCGGCGGGGCTCTAAACAACAGGATTGGATTGGATTGGATCATTTGTTGTGAGGTTTACACGTCGGTATTGAAAAAAAAATCACCAAGCAATATTAGTTTAGTTGAATGGCACGAAATATCATCGATTACTTGTTAAAGCTTATCAAATCGTTAAGTTTTTTCATCAGAGTTTCTGTATAAGAAGCCAACTAACATTGAAATTGCACCGTTTAAAAGGATATGTAGCAATACGCGGTTTTTTTCTTTGGATGGTGGCCAAAAAAACAAAAAATGCCACAGTTGTCGACATCACTGACCTGTTTGTAACTAACAGACTTTGACGAGGTGACAGCCCTGACATGGCCTCTGTGGTCGGCTGGGCAATAAACAAGAAGATTGGATTGGATTGAAACTAACAGACTGATGCACATATGCTACCAATTCTGTTACCAGTCTTGTTTTGCATCCCTTCTTACGCTATTAAACCCAGGAATCAAAACTGTTAGTTGACATTATGTCAGACAAACAGGATTCTGAAAAAATATTAATCGTAAAGATGAAAATAGTCACCTTCATTAGAGAGAATGGTGGTGTATAATTATCTGGATGAAAACAGTCATCTGCATTTGAGAGAATGGGGGTGTATAATTATCTGGATGAAAACAGTCATCTGCATTTGAGAGAATGGGGGTGTATAATTATCTGGATGAAAACAGTCATCTGTATTTGAGAGAATGGGGGTGTATAATTATCTGGATGAAAACAGTCATCTGCATTTGAGAGAATGGGGGTGTATAATTATCTGGATGAAAACAGTCATCTGCATTTGAGAGAATGGGGATGTATAATTATCTGGATGAAAACAGTCATCTGCATTTGAGAGAATGGGGGTGTATAATTATCTGGTTTTCCCCACAACGCCGTGCCCGTCCAGGACGTTGATACAAGGAACGAATTTTGTTACCCTGGTTTTAGTCTGTAAATAGTCGCACATATTTCATCTGAAATTAAAAATTTGACGAGGTGACATCCCTGACACGGCCTCTGTTGGGCGGGGCTACAAACAAGGGGAATGGACTGCACTGGAACCGGCAAACCTGAAGAGGAGAGGAAACGCCTGTCAGGGACGTGCTCCAGGACAAGTGAGGCAGGAACCTCACAGTTTACCTGACAGTTTTCTGATTTTAGTCTATGAGATCAACAATGAGTCTTATCGATTATTGTCTCCCATATATATGTTTGCCATGAACCCAGTTTGATCCTCATTTGTCAGTTTAGGCAAAAATGTCTTCATTCTATTAACAATTCAGGCAGAGCCAATTTTGCATATAGTGTTCAGCAGCAAAATAGGACGCCAATTCTTTTGAATTGTTTTTAGATTTCCCTTTGGAAATGCAAATGATGATTCCCTCTTTCTGGGTACTGGTTAATTCCCTTCCTTGAAAGAACTATTTAATGCCCTGACAACGAATGTTTCCAACCGCTTCCCGAGAATTTAAAGAATTCTGCTGTAAAACCATCAGTTCCCGCACATTTTCCATTTTTCATATTGTTTAGCGCTAATCCTGCTTCTTCACTAGTTGCGTTTTAATCTAGTTAAATATCTGTTATCTTTGGTAACTATCTGGTGCATAGATTTACTTACATAACGTCTCTTTTCTAGATTGCAGAAATATTTTGTGATTTTCTCCCCTTCTGAAGCACCGTGCTCAAGATCTTAGTAACACCCCTTGCTTTTTCTTATCTCTTAGCGTTGCTAGTTCTGCACTTAGATCTTTCAATCTACGCAAATCAACTTCAGTATTATTTTCCCTTTTCTCTGTAATGCTTAGTTTATATTCTGATGTACATTCCTCCTCATTGTTCATCTTTTTCCTCATTGACGCATATGCTATTGTATTCGTTCTAATTTTTATAAGAAGAAAATCTAAAAATACATTATCAGAACAGTAGGTGTATTCATTCCTTCAGATCTGTCATCATCAACATATGTATATTCATTAATAACATCGTGTATAACTACATTTATTTCGTTAACAAACTGTTTGTTTCTAAGTAAGGAGCTATTGAATTTCCAGTATGTTTTATGGGACGTTTCTTTACCGAACTTCAACTTCACAGTAATCATAGAATGATCTGAGCGATACTCATAATCAGTATCAGGATTACCTACTGCAAAATTTAAGTACTCGGAAAGCAAGAACAAATCTTATCTACTCTTTTGAAAGGGAGAAGGTCTGGGCCATGTGTATCATTTAGATTCTGGGTTATATTCTCCCCAAATGTCGGCTAGTTCTAGTTCCTCTATCATATTGTGTACTTTTTGTTGAGCTTTGGGGTTATTGTTGTGTTTATAATTATCATCATCTAAACTGGGGTCCAAAACTTAATTCCAGTCACCTACTACAATGATATTACGAGTTTCAAGTTCTTTTTAACAAACGTTTCTAAACGAGAGTAGAAATCATGAGAATCTCTGTTGGGACCATGCAAGTTTACAAGAAGCATGTCATGATCCAGGGTTTTTAGCCAAATAATTATGAAGTTCACCTCTTCGTCCCTTTGCACCTTTTTAATTTTAAATTATGATTAAACAGAACACAAACACCTCTAGCATTTGATCTATACCAGCCAAAAAAACACTTACAGCCCCACTATGATGAAATGAACCTTTCATTTCCTTTAGTAAAATGTGTATCTTGCAAACAATAAGTAGAGTGATATTTTTGCTTTTAAATATTGAAATACATCACGTCTTTTCTGAGTGTTGCTGAGGCCCTGAAAGTTTAAAGATGCTATAGAAACTGGATCTATTTTAATCTACAGAAGAAAGGCCATATCGTATTATGTTTTTATAGGATAAACGTTAAATTGGACAAAAATATGGGAAAAATCCATTACAATAAACATCATCTGTAGAATGCATACCAGCAACGGACACATTATTTTTCTGTCATCTGCAACTCGCTGTAGACAATCATGAGAATATGAACAGGAGGTGTCTCAGCTGAAGCGCAAAAAGCACAAAAGGTTGTACACACAACAAACATAGAATCGTGCCTAGCACATGGAGTGTGTGCTTGAGAGGCATTCATCACCACACACAACAAACATAGAATCCTGCACAGCTCATTGAGAGGCGTTCATCACTACACACAACAAACATAGAATCGTGCATAGCACATTGAGAGGCGTTCATCACTACACACAACAAACATAGAATCGAGCACAGCATATAGAGTGTGCGCTTGAGAGGCATTCATCACTACACACAACAAACATAGAATCCTGCACAGCTCATTGAGAGGCGTTCATCACTACACACAACAAACAAAGAATCGTGCACAGCACATTGAGAGGCGTTCATCACTACACACAACAAACATAGAATCGTGCACAGCTCATTGAGAGGCGTTCATCACTACACACAACAAACATAGAATCCTGCACAGCACATAGAGTGTGTGCTTGAGAGCCGTTCATCAGTACACACAACAAGCATAGAATCGTGCCCAGCAGTAGAGTGTGTGCTTGAGAGGCGTTCATCATTGGCCAGGAAACGTTTTCCGGACTTGACACTCCATCGAAAAATGATCCCTTTTTCCTTTTTAAAAAAAGTACCTTTTTATACAGTAGTATGGAGAGAAAAAACCGTAGATATTTATTCCTTCTTCACGGCTCCGCCCCCCCCCCCCCAAACTACTCCCTAATGCCAGCAGAGCAAACACCCCCAAAACTCTGTGCACTGCATTTCTGTTTGAAGAAAGACTCTATGGAGAACTACGTTTCATTTCAGCAGGAGGACCTTGATTGTCTCATAAACTTGACCCTTTATCAGACGTATTCATGTTGATATATTTCATTTCATTAATGCCACCCACAACCTCATTCCACCCCAACCACTGGCACAATAGCAACATCCAATGCCTTCAAGTACCCGCACACCTTCATCCTGAAAAAACCCATACCCAATGGCGAAGTGGCATTTGTACCTCCCTCACTCCCCAGAGCCAGCAAAACCAGGCCATGCCGAGGACGCCAGCAGTGTTTCCCATTCCGTCAGTCAACTTCAGGCCGAAAAGGCAAAAAGAGTTAAACATTTCAAAGCTATAAAATATATCTAGTGTTATATTACCATATCACACAACACAATGTACATTTTTTAAAGCACAAAAAATCCACACATTTAATTTGCATTCACACTCGGCCAGGTGTACAAATTGTAAACCAACAAAACAGCAGGCAATAGCACTGTATGATCACTTACACATGAAAGTTTTGTCTTTTTTTAAAGCACCCCTACCCGGCCCCCCCCCTTCTCCGATGACATTCGTCCATGCTGTAGCCTTCCTAAAAGCTGTTTGAAAAAAAAGACACACAACAACTACTGTCGAGCATGGCCACAAAATATCCAAATACTGGTCCTAGACAAGACCTACAGATGGACACTAGGACAAAACACGAGAAGAAAGGCATATAGATTAAATGTTATAATAATAACCTTTGCAACACGCGTATCGATTTTTCTTGAATGGATTCTTTAAAGAGAGCCTATTCACAATAAGTAAAAGCCGAAAGTGTACGTGACTCTTTAAACCACAATGTTCTTGTGACTCCTCGGGGTCAGCATGCACATATTTTGGTTATTCCATGGGTAAGCCAGCACCCCCTCTTTAAGACAGATCTACAGAGATTTCAACAGCCACCCACTAACATTAACAAGGGGAGTGTAATCATCCTGCTCTGCTCATGTAAGTTATCAGTACGATTAGAACATTGAGTATAGAGTATCTAGTTAGAATCCACCTTACTACATGGTAAGAAGAAGTAATGTTTACGTCAGGATCACGACCCAAGGAAACATAACCCCGGGCAATTCACTGGTGCCTCCAAATTAAGAAACAGCAGGGTGTGCCCGGCCTCTGGTAGCCTGGAAGGTAATCCTGTTCCCTCCCTGTCACCATTGTTTGGTTAAAGTAAGGGGTGGGTGACGTCAATGTGTTCTTGCGTGTCTTTAAGCAGAGATTTGTAGATTGATTTTGCCCAGGAATGGTCTGGCACCTTCAGAGATCTTAACAGATATGAGAGACATAGAAACCAGACTGTTTTTGAAAGGAAAAAGTGCACCGATGATATGGATACTTAATGTTTTCACGTTGCAAGTATAGATGTATGGTTCAATGTCTTCTCTCTGGACAATAATACACATAATTGTAATAGTTCAAACGAACTTAAATACCCTGCTTGCATGTACCAATAGAGAATGAAGAGTAATTTTTGTTTAGGTGTCCCGTTTATGAAGATTTGAGAGAGAAATTTTGAAAATTCTAGGGGACGCTCTTTGTCCTCTTATTTAAAGCCTCAATAAATTTGACAGTTTAACACAATGTACGTTTCATGCAACCAACACGAGGAATCAGACAGCTGTATAGAAGTGGCTTCTGACAATAAGTATTACTTGCAAGACACTGTTGAATATGAACTGCGTGAAACACACTAGGCCTAGCATAGGTATTCACAATAGAGCCGATGTTATACTCTTGTTTTTATAATCGTTTTGATACATTATTTAAGACCATTATTTTATGTAGATATTGATATGCGTATAACACTCTAGTTACATGTCCGCACCGTATGCCCAGTTTGCTTTTTTTTTTGTATTGCCAACATTAAAAGTCCCAGGTCTTAAGTCTGAACTCTCTCTCTTCCCCCCCCCCCCCCCCGTCTCTCTCTCCCTCCTCCCTCCTCCTCCGATTTCCCTCCCGACATCTTTCTCCCTACCCATCCCATATCCCTTCCCCGCTCCCTCCCTCCCTCCACAGTTAGATTTTCTTTAAATCACTGCCCTCCCCCTAGCCCCCCCCCCCCTTTCTTTGTTAGGAGTTTGGACAAAATAGTGGTAGTGATGGTGGTGGGCCAAGGGTCACACAACCTTGGAAGCTTGGAGGGGGGCACTACACTGGAGCGTATTGTTAATAATAATAATAATAATAATATATGGAATTTATATAGCGCTGAATCTTGTAAAAAACAAACAAATCGAAGCGCTTGCACTCAATCATTTACAGGCATGCAACTCTCCTTAAACATAATGAGCAACAGATTTCAAATTCATGCGCGCGCACTACGCACGCACACGCCCGCGCGCGCGCGCACACACACACACACACACACACACACACACACGGAACAACACTTAGAAGGTGAAAGATGCTGTTGAAAATTAGGGACAGATATGTGGGGGGAAAGTCTCAGGTAGGAAATAAGTGTGTTTTGAGGCTGGATTTGAAGGAATCAAGTGAAGGCTTTTGACGAAGTGAAAGAGGGAGGTCATTCCAGGTGGATGGACCAGAAACAGAGAAGGAGCGACGGCCAACAGTGGTTTGTTTGAATCTTGTTCGAAAGCACAAAGTATCTGCGGCTGAACGAAGGGAACGGGATGGAGTGTACAGGTGAAGACAGTTACAGAGATAAGAGGGTGGAGATTTGTGGAGACATTTGAAACAGAGGGTATTGATCTTATACTCCAGTCTTTGTGAGACAGGCAACCAGTGAAGAGATCGCAGAAGAGGAGTGATGTGTTCAGATTTTTTCTTTCTTAGGACCAGTCGAGCTGAAGAGTTTTGTATGCGTTGAAGAGAGTGGATAGATGATGCTGGTAGGCCAGCCAAAAGAGAATTACAGTAGTCTAAACGTGAAAGAATGAGAGATGTGACAAGCTTGGAAGTTGCATCAGTGGACAGATACTTGCGAATCGCGCTTATGCGCCTTAATTGATAGTAGCAAGACTGGCAGGTCTGGGTGATGAATTTTTTCATGGAGAGTGTGTTGTCAAGAACTACTCCTAAATACTTCACAGACTTGGACAAAGGAACTGACGTATTGCCGATTTCTATTGAAGTTTTTGCGATAGAGGAAAGTTTATGTTGGGTCCCTATGAGCATGGCTTCGGTTTTATCGGCATTAAGTTGTAACTTGTTCTGAGTCATCCAGTTTTGAATGTCTTGAAGGCAGTAGGCAGTAGGACATATTTGTCAGGAGGGAAGGCAAGTTTTCAACAGTATCGCTGCATTGAAGTTGAGTATCATCGGCATAGAAATGATGATCAATAGGTGCTTGTTTATTATATGTGAGAGTGGAGCAGTGTAGAGAGTAAAGAGAACAGGGCCCAGGACTGATCCCTGCGGGACTCCACATTCCATTTTGACAGGTTTTGATTGAATTTTGTTTACAATAACTTTCTGGAACCGGTCTGTGAGGTATGAAGTAAACCAGGTGAGGTGTGTGACATTAATGCCAAACGTATTTTGGAGGCGAGAAAGAAGAATTGAGTGATCTATGGTATCAAAGGCTGCAGATAAGTCAAGAAGAGTGAGGAGGGAGATTTTTCCTGCATCAGAAGCAAGTAGAAGTGTATCTAAAGTATGAACTAGGGTGGTTTCGGTGCTGTGGTTGGGGCGATAGGCAGACTGAAAAGTGGGAAGAAGATCATTGGAATGAAGGTGACTGTTGAGCTGTTTGAGAACTACCTTTTTCTAGTACTTTAGAGACAAAGGGTAAGTTTGAGACAGGCATATAATTCTTCAGAATGTTGGGATCGAGGTCGTGCTTTTTCAGTAGAGGTGTGACTATTGCTGTTTTAAGAGCTGATGGAAAATTTCCTGACTGAAGAGATGAGTTTACTATTTTAGTGATAATAGGCACAAGTTGTGGAAGGCATTGTGAGAAAACAGGAGCAGGTATGGGATCAAGGTCGCATGATTTTATAGTCATTTCCTTCAGAATTGTCATGATTTCTTTTTCACTTGTGGGATGGAAGGAAAAGAGAGGAGTGCCAGTGAACTGGGGGTCAGGAGGCGCAGGCTGGAATTGAGTTTGATCAAGTCTGGAGCGTATGTTTCGAACTTTGTCTGAAAAGAAGGCAGAAAATATGGATGGAAGTTCAGACAGGCTGTGGGTGTTAGGCAGAGGAGTTGTTTTTGCAGATCCAAGGAGATTTGAGGTGAGGGAAAAAAGAGATTTTATGGATGTAGCACAGAGAATTTGGGAAGAGTAGTAGTCTGTCTTTGCTGAATGGATTAAGAGTTTGACTTTGTTTATTTGTTTTCGGAAAAGCTGTTTGTTGATTTCGGTTTTTGACTTCCGCCACTGCCGTTCTAGTTGCCGGCGTTTGCGCTTCGCTATCAAGATGTCTTGGGTATACCATGGCGCACAGGGTCTGTCAGGAAGGAGATGATCAGTAGGAGGTGCATGCTCATCAAGCAGTTGGCGGAGAATAGTGTTATAGTGATCAGAGAGGTCAGTGTGGTCAGAGGTTTGTGAAAAACGTTCGGAAGCTTGGGAAGAGAAGGTATGAATGTCTAAGGCCTTAAGATTGCGACGAGTAACATATTTCTTATTTCTGACAGGTTTTGTGATGTTGAGATGGAAAAGAATGGCGGAATGATCAGAATGCAGTTCGTCGGTGACAGAAACAGATGTGACAAGATTGAATGAAGCATTAGTAATCAGCCAGTCTAAAATATGACCAAATCTGTGCGTTGCTTCGTTTACCAGTTGGGAGAGAGAATGGTTGGACAGAGAAAGAGAAAGACGTTTGATATCTGGAGAAGACTGGTTGTCGAAATGGAAGTTGAAGTCACCAAGAATTATAAGTTTTGTGGGAGAGAGGCTGTAGTGGTCGAGGAGTGACTGGAACTCTTGGTGAAAAAGAGATGATGTTAGGTTGTTTTTACGGCTGGGAGGTGGACGGTAAAGGCAGCAGATAGTAATAGAGTGGCCAGGTAGATTGAGATTGATTTCGCAAACTTCAAAAGATTCATGTGAGAATTGAAGGTTGTGACTGAAAGAAAGAGATGGTTCCAATATGTCTTTGAAAATGATGGCAATCCCACCTCCTCGAGAGAGTCGGGGGAAAGAAATGGTTTTATATCCAGGAGGAGTCAGCTGTTTTATTTTTGTTCTTTCCACTTCATAACTTGGTCATGTCTGCACGCAGAAGTAGGTTTTCGGTGTCCAGTGATGTAAACAGACAGTCATCATCTTCCTGTGTAAAACTGTTATGTCTTTCCACCTGAGAATATAATATTGGGGAAGACATCTCCATGTCTGCAGGCTGAACATAGTCTTCCCCCAGTAGACTGCTATCGGTGCAGTCAGTCTGTCTGTCAGTCTGTCTGTCTGTCTGGTGGCAGCCCTCTGTCACTGGCTGTCCCCACCACTGGTGAGGAGGACAAGGTGTGAGGGGACCGTATTGCTGGTTCCTCCTCCTCCTCCTCCTCCTCCATTATTTACGGCTGGGCGTCCCCGTGCTGACAGCTGGCTGTCCTGATCCCGCTGTCCTTGGGGCAGGCTGGGTGTCGGCGATTGTCAGTCTGTCAGTGATCTGTGTTTACCATCTTCCACACTGACGGTCTGGCGGCTCTGCAGTCTGCAGTGTAGCTCTCCCTGGCTTGACCAGCAGAGGTAGGTCACCCCTTCCTGCCGTTCACTTCGCTGTGCATTCAGCTTCCTGAGATCGTCACTTATGAAGACTTTGGAGTTCTGCGGTTTCAATTTTCTTCTTTTCTTGAATGGCCTGTTTTGCTCTTGATGGAATTTGTCTACTCTGTGAGCGACGATGATGTGGTCAGGGAGAAGTGATGTGACACCCCGCTTTCTTTGTAGAAATGCAGTCACTTTTGTTTCCGTTTCTATTGCTGTCTCTCTTTGCCTGACTCATGTAGCCTTTTGATTATGTCTAAAACCAAGAGACCAGGAATGCATATCTTAAACAATCTATTCTGTGCTGCCACCATTATAGGATTTATAATAATAATAATAATAAATGGAACTTATATAGCGCTGTATCTTGCACAGACAAATCAAAGCGCTTGCACTCAACTCATTCTTACACAGTCATGCAACCAATAGCAAGTAATAGTTCTAACAAGTCCAAATGCACACACACACACACACACCACACACACACACACACACACAGGTTATACACTTTGGCAAGGTGATGGAATCTTTGGCTGTTGAAAAGCAGGGATAGCTATGAAATGAAACAGGAGAGGAAATTCTTAGGTTTGAAACAAATATGTCTTGAGGCCAGATTGAAAAGTGTCACAAGAAGGTCTTTGGCGAAGAGAGATAGGGAGGCCATTCCAAATCGATGGACCAGAAACAGAGAAAGAGCGACGGCCAACAGTGGACTGGTTGAATCTAGGTATTTGTAAGCACAAGGAATCTGCAGCAGAGCGAAGGGAACGAGAAGGGGTGTACAGGTGGAGACATTCACAGAGGTAGGAGGGTGCTGTTTTGTGGAGACATTTGTAACAGAGGGTACTGATCTTATAGTTTATTCTCTGTGGCACAGGCAGCCAGTGGAGAGATCGCAAGAGAGGGGTAATGTGCTCAGATTTTTTCTTTCTGAGAACTAGTCGAGCTGCAGAGTTTTGAATACGTTGAAGGGAGTGGATAGATGATGCTGGCAGACCAGCCAAAAGAGAATTGCAATAGTCCAGACGTGAAAGAATGAGAGATGCCACGAGTTTTGATGTTGCGTCTGTGGACAGGTACTTTCGAATTGCACTAATACGCCGTAATTGATAGAAGCACGACTGGCAGGTCTGGGTGATGAATTTTTGCATAGAGAGTATGTTGTCAATAATGACCCCTAGATACTTTACAGCAGTGGATAGAGGGACTGATGCATTGCCGAATTCTATTGAAGCTGTTGTAATGGAAGAGAGTTTGTTTTTGGTCCCTACAAGCATGGCTTCAGTTTTATCAGCGTTTAGTTGTAACTTGTTCTTTATCATCCAGTTTTGGATATCTTGAAAGCAGTAGGCCATATTTATCAAGAGAGAAGGCAGATTTTCAGGTGTGTCACTGCTTAGAATCTGTGTCATCTGCATAAAAGTGATGGTTGATCTGATGACGGTTAATTATATGTGACAGTGGAGCGGTGTAGAGAGTGAAAAGAACAGGGCCCAGAACTGATCCCTGCGGGACTCCACATTCCAGTCTGGCAGGTACTGACTGAATCTTATTTACTGTGACTGTCTGGAATCGGTCAGTCAGGTATGAGCTAAACCAGGTGAGGGCCGTACCAGTAACACCAAACGTTTCTTGAAGACGGGAGAGAAGGATAGAGTGGTCAATAGAGTCGAAGGCTGCAGATAAGTCGAGTAGAGTGAGGAGGGAGATTTTCCCTGAGTCAGAAGCAAGTAGGAGCATGTTTAAGGTGTGAACTAGGGTGGTTTCAGTGCTGTGGTTGGCGCGATAGGCAGACTGAAACGCAGGAAGAAGACTGTTGGAGAGAAGGTGGTTGTTGAGCTGTTTCAGAACTACTCTTTCAAGGACTTTAGAGATAAGAGGAAGGTTGGAAACAGGTCTGTAATTCTTCAGAATGTTAGGGTCAAGGTCATGCTTTTTGAGTAATGGTGTGACTAAAGCAGTTTTGAGAGCTGAAGGAACATTTCCAGAAACAAGAGATGAGTTTACTATCTTTGTGATAGTAGGTATAAGCTGTGGCAGGCACTGTGCGAAAAGAGAAGCAGGTATGGGGTCGAGATCGCAGGATTTTATGGTCATTCCTTTCAGAATTGTCTCGATTTCTTTCTCGCTTGCTGGATGAAAGGACAGGAGAGGAGTGCCAGAAAATTGAGGATCACAAATTACAGGCTATGACAGAATTGCCTGTCAGTACAAAGGACACCTCAGCAGGGCTGTTCAGTTTGTTTGATGCATGTTCCACAGTTTTCTCCACATCCTTCGGATGAGACTATAAACCGAGGCCCCGTGTGCGAACGCACGCAGAACATCTTGCGCACACGTTAAATCCTGTTCTGCTTTTCATAAGAGTAGGCCACTTTGTGCCGGTGGGAACAGATGACAGAATTTACAAAACTGCATACACATGGGGACTGGATGTAAAAAAGCACATAAGTGCTTATTCCATCATCCTCGATATAAAAGAATAAAAAAAAAAACCCCAAAAAATCAAACATGTTACTCTTTGTGAGGTTTCATGTTGAAGCGGGCTTGAGACTTTTGACGAGTCAGGGAATTACTTTTGGAGATGGAAATCATATTTTATACCTTCAGGGTTATCTTGCCCCTGACTTTGCTCTGAAAGGACTTTAAAACGATTTTCCACGGACACATTGATGATCTCAGTTTTTTGTTGATCATTCTCAACACTGACAGCATGTGACTTAAGAGAATGATTAGGGATTTTGTCATTCATTGTGGTGTGTCATGTAATGGAAGGGATAGAGAATTTGAAACGCACTCCAATTCCCCATAAACCTTTAGGATTTGTCCATTTCACCAAGGGGAGAAGAATCACGTTGTGTACACACATTGTTCCTAGGCATGATTTCTACTTTGCTTGTTTTAGCTGGGAGAATACTGAACCTATAACAGATGTTAATGTGTGGTTTTCTTCGGTAATTTTGTTGAGTGTTGTGCGCACGTGAGAGACACTGTCAAAACATCAATTAGAGACTGAAATGATAATAATAATAATAATGATAATAATAAGAATAATAATAATAATAATACTAATGTATGGAATTTATATAGCGCTGAATCTTGTAAAGCAACAAATCAAAGCGCTCAGGTTTAAAAAAAAATTATGCGTGTGTATTCGGTTTTTTAAATTTTGTCATCTGTTCCCACGGGCACACAATGGCCTACTCTTTCGAACAGCAGAACAGGATTTAACGTGTGCGCAAGATGTTCTGCATGCGTTCGCACACGGGGCCTCGGTTTATTGTCTCATCCAAAGGATTTTGACATTCAGTTCGATTTTTTTGTCAAACTGGGAAGAAAGGGCGAGGCTGGGAATCGAACCCAGAACCTCACGGTTTACTTGTTGGCAGGCAAACGTCTTAACCATCCTGCCACCTTCCTTCTTGATGATGCTACTCTGTAATCTGGAATAAAAAGTCAGTATCACAGTCTGACTGACTAGCATCAGACAAAGACTTGTTTCAGTACGCTGTAGTTTCTCATAATTATAGTCTTGCTCCCATGCCGAGATGGGCACAGGGTTCGTCTGTGATGGCGGGTTTTTTGTTTTTAAAAAATTTCACTTGTGTTGGAGTTGGTTTTGGGATGACTTTGTTTCACGATGAGCTGTGGAATTGGGAGTTTTAATTAAGTCAGAAACACGCTGGTTCTCACCTCCAGGAGCAGCACGATCACTCTCAAGTGCTTATCTAATGCTCTTTCAAGGGTTGCCGTAATGGTAAACGCAAACGCAAGTTTATTTTACGAGGGTAATAGAATAAGTTACAAAGACTTTTTTTCATCCAGCCCTCAACATGAAAAAAAGACGTTTGCAAGAGAAAAAAAAAGCAAAGAATGCAAATGATTACACATACACGCATGAAGAGAGAGAGAGAGAAAGAGAGAGAGAGAGAGACAGACAGACAGACAGACAGACAGGGAGAGTTTTCAAAAAACATAGATTACATTATGTGGAAATAGCTCTAATGCACAACCATGTAACAAAATTTGGATGGAATGTACTGGTGACAAATCCTCTCCACACGTGTCACCCAAATGAATAGACAAACTAGCAGTTTAACAGTAAAACTGACATACCACCGAACAGAAAAACAGAATTAAACAAAGCATACCACTTAATTGCATGCCACTAAGTAGAAATTGTTGATCAATACATTTGGGGAGAAAATGATGCCAGGTTTGTATTTTTCATTAAAAAGTCATGATACATTTATAAAAAAATCTTTGATGGTTTGTTTCTATTTTTAAAAAGACAGGAAGTCTATTCCAGAGCCAGCTTCGAGAATACGAAAGACTTGTTTTGAATAATGTAATTCTAGGCAAAGGAAGATCAACAGTGTGTGAGTGTCTGAATTCATTAACTGTAAACATGTTTCTTAGTGATGGTGGGACAATGCTATGAAAAATTTTATGCATTAGAATTCCTTTGTTGAACAGTTGTTTGGATAGTCAGCATCTGTTAACGAGAATGACTTATCTAATAGAAGTTTAACAGCACCTTTTGTGGAGTCTGGTAATAAATTTAGTTAAGTTTTTGCTTGCCAGATCCCATAGTGTGGAAGCATAATCTATGTTTGACTGAATATATGAATAAAAGAATATTTTTCTTGCGTGCAGAGACAGAAAGTGTTTTATTTTCCGTAGTTGAAATATTTTTTAAGCAATACTTTTAGATACATTTTTAATGTGCTCTGACCAAGATAAACTGTTATCAATAGTTAATCCTAATAATCTATGACTTGAGTTTTCTACTATTATATCATCAATTATATAGAGTGTTGGTTTAACTATGTTGAGATTGACGTTTTTGCCTAGTTGAAACAAGCATAAATTTTGTTTTATTAGAATTGAGTGCCATGTGATTCATATATGTACATTTGACAAGAATATCGATGTTTTCTTGCATCTCTCGAAAGACCTGGTATGGATCCATATGGGTGGTGTCAATGGTGGTGTCATGAGCAAATAGTTCACAGGATGTTTTGATAGATAAAGATAAGGCATTGATATACAGAGAGAATAGCAGAGGACCAAGAACGGATCCCTGAGGAATACCATAAGTATTTGGTAGGTAATTAGAAAAACAATTGTTGAGATATACTTTTTGTTTTCTGTTAGATAGAAAGGAATAAATAAGTTCAAGGGCATTAGGAGATAGGTTATAGACAGCTAATTTTTTTAAGAGGAGGTTGTGTTCAAGGACGTCAAATGCCTTAGCAAAGTCAACAAAAAGAACTCCGGTAAATTGGTTTTTGTTTATATTGGATAGCCATCTTTCAGTGAGTTTTAATAATGCTGTATCGCACGAATGATTGGCTCTAAATCCAGACTGGTTGGGATGTAAGAGTGCTGTTCTAAAGGCTTTGAAAGTGTTGACAAAATGGATAGATGTTTATAATTGGAAGGGTCAGCAGTCTTTCCCGATTTGAACAATGGAACTTCTTTGGCTTGCTTTAATATATTTGGAATTGTGTTTTTACATATGCAAAGATTATAGATATATGTAAGTGTGTCTGTTATTACAGGAGGCAAGTTTTAAAATAATACTATCCAGTCCATCTAGTCCAAGTGTTGCTGTTTGTTTTAAACCTTTTAGGGAAATTAACACATCATGGACACTAACAGGTGTAATGTTCAGCTTTGAAAAAATGTTGTGATTGGAACAAAAGTTTTTCAGGTCTTGTAAATCGTTGCTATCTGAATTGTTTACAATTACCTGATCTGATACTGTAGAAAAATGATGATTCAGTTCATTAGCTGATATATCTTTAATGTTATTTGAAGCATTATTTATATTTTTATTTGTTAGTTTATTGATGGTCTTCCAAATGGTCTTACTATCTTTTGTTTCTACCAACTAGCTGTTCAAAGTGTTTCTTTTTTTCTACTCTCAAAGACTAGTAACATAATTTCTTTGCTTTTTGTATTCTTCATGAGATCCTCTTTTTAACAGGTTATCTCTTAAATGAATATTTTCTTGAACTTGTTTAGCGAGCCATGGTGGTTTAATTAGGTATTTCACTCTTTTTGTCTGAAGAGGAGCATGTTTATTGTAAATGCCACAGAAAATCTGACACCATAGTTCATTGGTCCACTGATATACATTGTTAAGGGGGGAGTTTAAAAGATCTTGTAGGAAATTATCAGTATCAAATTTAGAAAACATTCTATATGTAATCATTGTATGATTGAGATGGGGTGCTTTTACTCCTCTTTTGGACCAAGTGATACAGACTGAAAAATGGTCGCTACAACCAAAAACTGGAACAGCTATATCAACAGTAGTATTAGAATTGGTAGTATAAACATGGTCTATTAAAGTTTTCGAAGTTTTGATGATACGTGTTGGTGTGTGTATCAACTGTTTCAAATTGAATAACTCGAATGTTTCCGTCCATTCGTTATTTGTTTTTATCAAATCCATGTTTAAGTCCCCTAACTGTATTATATCCTTTGAATCCTCATTGATATTTTCCATCATATCTATATATCGATTAATCCAATTAACATTTTCAGCAGGGTTTCTGTACAGAAAACACAGAAGAAGTGGTTGAGTATGTTTGATTTTGATTTCTATCCAAATCGTTTCTATGGTATGCTGCTCTAAATCTATTAATCTTTTAAATTGAATTGAATTATGAATATAAACTGTTAAACCAGTTTCGTGAACATTTTGGGGGTCTCTACGAATGATGGTATAACCTGGTATGGAAATATTATTATCGGAAATACGAGGATTTAAATGTTTCAGAAAAACCAAAAATATGGAAGCTTTTTCCAGAATTTGATAGGATTGCAGGTATTTCTGTTAATCTCTTTATCGTATGATTGATATTTCAGTGCCCTATACGAAAATTTGTTTTGTTAGCCAAGAGTTATTTTTTCCAGACATGGTAGGTGTAAATTACTTTTATATACAATTTTAGGAATAAAAAGAAACTATGAATAAGTAAAGCAGATAGTGTAAATTACCCCAAAAACTGATATCTGAAAAAGGGTAGTGGATAGTGAATAGCTCAAAAGTAAGAAATGAAATGAAATTATTTTGAAAGGAAAAACACACAAAAGACAACAAAAGGAAAAATTAAGAAAAGAGAACTAGTTAATCTGAAATAGACCAGATTACAAAAAATTTCCCAAATTAAACAAGAGGTAACCAAACCTCTTGCAGCTTCAACACTGAAAAAGCTATGTTATTAAGCAGCCAAACAGTACATGTACACATATGCAAACATATATATATATATATATATATATATATATATACACGGTATATTATAGATGAAAATCACAATATTCCAAATCACTGTTCAAATATCGCATAGCCTACGGAGTATCAGGAGCCATAACAGTCAGTGTCACATATCAAATCATTCAACAATCAAAAAGTCAGACTGCTGCCACCCCAATGGTGGGGGTTACAAAAAACAAAAACAAAGGGGTCACAGCACATACTATTTTATGCTGGATATGTGTATGGAATCTTCTTAGGTATTGGATTAGAAGGGATGGAAAGAGGGTTCCGTGCATAGGGGTGAACGTAGTCTCTGAAGGGAGAGCGGTAATTTGGAAACTCATGGCATTGGATTAGCCAATTCTGAATGGGGACGTAAAGGAGGTGTAATATGAGGATACATTAGAAAAGGGCCTGGGAAACTGATTCTAGGATCTCTACGACTTGGAAACAAATGAGGACTTTTAAAAGACGAATGAGAAGAGAGAATAGGAATTACATTATTTCGTGTCCCTTGATTGAGGGATGGATAATGGTAAAGAGAAGATGGGGGAGGGCATGGTGCAGTACCAGTGTGAGAAGTTTGTCCTTGAAAGTTGGATTGATAATTAGGTAAAGAATAAAAAAAATCACCACTCTGAAAATTTGAGTATTCTTGATGAGATTGATTTCCAGGGTTCGAATTGATTCTCTGTTGGTATCGTGCATTGTCATTTGTTTGACGTTGTCTGGGCCAGTTCCCAGAGAAGTTGCTGTCCTGAGTTGTGGAAATGTGTTGGGGTTGTTTGACATTTCCTGCAGGTTGATTGCGGAAGTGAATCGCTGAAGCATTGTTGTCCTGGGAGAAATCCTGGTGGGGTCATCTTCTATCCCCCACATCCTGAGCTGTGTGACTGGTTCCAGCTGTGTTGGTCTCATTGTTGCTTCTGGGCATGCCTTGTCCACTGTCATACCAGACTGACCTCAGATTGGCGGCCAGCCTAGCAGTACCCCTGTCACTGGGGTGGGTTAGGTTGAAATGCAGGGCCAGGCGAGGGGCACCAGAACTTGTTGTAAATGTAGTAGAGTTGTCGATAAAGATGGCATTTAAATGGTGACATGCAGTTTTGAGATTCTTGTTGGAGGGAAAGATGGAGTTCAAATTGTGCCGACCTCTGGCAGGAATAATTGAGCAAATATTGACTGAGGACTGTGGAAAGGAATTCCTGCATTGTGTGATCAAGTCAGTCCACTCTTGAATTGTTACTGCTGCCTACATGAAGTGTAACATATTTTATACTTGTGACTTTGGGAACATGTCGAAGCCAACAAATCAGGTCTGTGACATTCATACCTGGCACACAGATTTGAATAATTTTTCGTTTCGTGGAGCCAGTCTGTTAGGGTCAACATATTTTACATGGAATCTCCAATTAAGAGCATTGTAGCTGAATCTGGGATGGTAATCTTTGATAATACTTCTTGGGGTGATGGCTTTTGGGAATAATTTCTGGACTCTTCAGATTTTCCTTTCACCGTGAATACTGACTTGACATTGCAGGGTGGCTTTGAAGAAGAATCAGAGTCTAAGTCTGACAGCACAGCAAATGGATTGGAAACATGTATGTTGTATTCTTGATTCAATTCCTCAGGCTGACGTTCTGAAATTGTCACTGTGGATGAATTCTCTGTGTTATTTTCACTGCAGGTCTGTACTTGTTGAGCACAGTTGTCTGACAGTCTCACAGGAGACCCAGACTTCTCAACTAGAGAGACACTTTGTTCAGTTACTGGGGAATGTTTTTCTTGAGGAAGAGTGGGGGATTGATTCCGAGTTTGTGTAAATGTCGTCACAACATTCTTTGGGGTTATTTTCTTCATGTTTGATTGTAGTGTCCCAAGTTGGGTTTTGATTGATTGCTTTTCTTTTTCCGAGTGTGCCTGGGTTTTTTTTCGAGCTTCTCTATTTTGGAGTTTAGACTTTTTAACTCGGAGAAAAGTGTGTTGTATTTTTCAGAAATGTAAACACGAACTTCATTTTTAATGGATACTTTTAAGCCTTCAAGAAGTGAAATCAAGTTTGTTTCCGAATCCTTCTGTGCTGTATTCACAGCTTCAATGGAGTCTTTTATTTCATGTAAACTTTGTCTGTATGAAAATGCTGCTGATGAAGCAGCCCTGTTTTTGTGTGTGCTCCGACCAGAAGAAAACAGAATTTTCTTCCTTTGGTTTCGAGTTCTTTTTCCCACGGGAGTTGTTTCTTTTCTTTCTTCCAGCTTTAGCTGTGAGGTATTGTTTTCACCTACCTTAGTAGTTGATGGAGTTGGAGGCAAGAGAATCATTTTTTGACCAGTACTGGTAGCATTTTCTGTAACCTCAGCAGACAACAAGATGTAGGGATCAGAGGGAGGTGTAGAGATCTGGTCATCAAAGGAGGGATGATCAGCAGTTGTACAGGGAGGGTTCAGACTGGACACGTCCATTGGTGGGGGATCCAGAGTCACAGGCTCTGTGAGGGTCTTTATGAATGTGAGAGGAATTTACAAAAGTGCTTCCAACAACTGTTCTATGTTTTTGTTTTGAAGAAAGACTGTAACGAAGTTTTTGATGTTTTCACACTCCAGGTCTCCCTATGTTGCACTGTCCCTTCCTTGGCACAATAGGGTACCGCTTCCGTGCAGTGTGAAGTATAGTGTGATGGTGACGCATTTTGATGAGTTGTATGTTATACGAATCACAGTTTTTGAAAGTTCTGAAGGTGGGTACAATGAAATAAATTGTGGAAATTCTAATAAGGGTGAATCATGCTGATCTAGGTCTGTGACTTGAACATTTACAGATTCTTCGGAAATTGATGTGTAACGATAGATCAGGGCGTTACGCCAGACAGCAAGTTTTTTGTAGTACAAAAAAAATCGTTTTTGAATTTTGTCAAGGGTTGGCTTGAGTTTCGTCTCATTTGTGTTTTTACTGGATTCACCCATAGTTCATACACAAAGGGAAAGGAAGATTCACATGCTGTTAAAGCTCCGTTCTCCACTTGGCATAGTGTTGACAGTTCACTGGCATGTTCATAATTTGATGGCACATGCTAGTTTCTCCATCTTCACTATAAGATTTAGGTGTTATGAATTGACTGGGTCTTGAACGTATTGAATTTCACGTGCTTTATTTATTTACTTTTTGTTACCACAGTCTGAATATTTGTGAGTATTGAAATAAACACTGGAGAAAATTAAGGTCCTTTTTTAATAAGTATTGAAATTTTGATTATTAATAACGCACTAATAAAGTCAAGTTTCACAAGCAAAGTCGCCACTGTAATGTGCATACCTTCAGACACAATCTTGCAAAAATTTAAGGCAGTCCATCACCTATAACTGACATAAAGAGCAAACTTTTGGAGAGAGCCACAAAACACCTCTGCTTCCCATCGCCTTCCCAGCTGTTACAAATACAAAAGAAAGGTCACTCGCGTGTTTAAGCATGCTTGCATAAACATGAAAGTAGCTATAGTTTATTTATACCGTTCTTATATGTATATAGTTTTACAGTTTTATTCTGAGATATACAATTTTTCAAGGTGACAGCCTTGATAAATTATGGCCTCTGTGGTCGGTGGGGCTATAAACAAGAACATTGAACTGGATTGGATTGGGGAGAGGGGACGAGTACCTTTACTCTGACCACACACAGGAGTGGACAGCAAGATGTTACACACAGGAGTAGACAGCAGGATGCTACTATAGTTATCTGTTACAAACATGAAAGGAGCATTCTTCATTGTCAGTAAGTCTTCATCATCGAAATGCTAGTCATGTCACAATGGTTGAGGGAATGTGCAGAAGCTCACGCTCCTTAAAAGGAGTGTGCACCCCCCCCCCCCCCCCCAATCCATTCCCACACCAACTTCCCGACAACACCACCACGGAACACTGAGAGAAGGGTTCAGAATTTACTGATCTGAAAATTCATGACAAATTAAGGCAATCAACACACTAGTTTGAATTTCAGTTCAGACAATTGATTTTGCATTTTTATTTTTATCCCCTGACCCTCTTTCCCAACAGTTCTCAAACAAATGGAATTAATGTCTCCCACCAGGATAGGCAGGAGTGGAAGCGCTGTGTTGCTGCCCTACACACCACTGGGTGGAATGGTTAATGATGATGATGATAACAGTCTATAGCACTGCCACTGCCCTGGGCCCAGGGTCACGGTGTCCTTTGAGAGTCCACAAGGAAAGGTCTTGCCATGAAGCCTCACATTGTCATGCAGTGCTCTTGGCTGCTTAAGTCCTTTGCGCAGGCCGAAGTGGAACGGACAACGGGTAGAACAGAATGGGTCGTGTGAAATGGATGTGGAGCCAGGGAAACAAACCGTGCGATCTTGAAGGGGAGAGAACAAGCTTGTTGGGGACTCTCTCCAGAACACGCCAGGCAGGAACCTCATTTCACCACACGTGGACTCCCCTGCTGGAGACAAACAGGAATCTGTAACAGGCCAGTACTTGCCGTCCCTAAGCATATGTCGGTGATTGGCGCCATGTCACATAGGATTAATGATTTCCCTCTCTGAGTTAACAAGTTGTCTGTCTTTATAAACAAACCTGAAAGATTTCCATCTCATTCTCCCAAGGAACCAGACGTTCATTTATTCTTTCAGTCTAAATGGCGACTGGGTTTTATCTCTTAATTTTCCACCTTCAAAGGGAATTAGTCCATAACCTTTAAAACTTCAACATTTCACGGAAGAAAAGTGTCCTTACAGGTGAACAGTGGTAATCGTATAATACACTCACATAATGCACAAATTTGGACTAAATCACTTTGAACTTAACAAAATTAACTCAAATTTATATACATTTGATCTACATTCAGACTGTTACACCCACGCTTTAAAGTTACCTGCAGACCAGATGCATTCATGTTTGAATGTAGATTAAATGTAAACACCCTTCCATGCTCTTTATATAATGTAAAAGAGCGTTAAACAGGAGATGCCTCCTGTGAAAACGTTCATTATGGCATTCACACAGATTCCACCAACACCATCACCCAATTACACTGCGGACGCCACGACTGAACACCGCCACATAAATACTCCAACAATACAATGAACACCGCCACATATATACTCCACACAATGAACACCGCCACATAAATACTCCACACACGATGAACACCGCCACATAAATACTCAACACAATGAACACCGCCACATAAATACTCCACTCAATGAACACCGCCACATAAATACTCCACTCAATGAACACCGCCACATATATACTCCACACCATGAACACCGCCACATATATACTCCACTCAATAAACACCGCCACATATATACTCCAACAACACAATGAACACCGCCACATATATACTCCACACCATGAACACCGCCACATATATACTCCACACCATGAACACCACCACATATATACTCCACTCAATGAACACCGCCACATATATACTCCAACAATACAATGTGCCACATGTATACTCCACTCAATGAACACCGCCACATGTATACTCCAACACCGCAATGAACACCGCCACATGTATACTCCAACAACGCAATGAACACCGCCACATGTATACTCCAACAACGCAATGAACACCGCCACATGTATACTCCAACAACGCAATGGACACCGCCACATATATACTCCAACAACGCAATGGACACCGCCATATGTATACTCCAACAACGCAATGAACACCGCCACATGTATACTCCACCAACGCAATGAACACCGCCACATGTATACTCCAACACCGCAATGAACACCGCCATATGTATATACTCCAACAACACAATGTGCCACATGTATACTCCAACAACGCAATGAACACCGCCACATAAATACTCAACACAATGAAGACCACCACATAAATACTCCAACACAATGAACACGCCACATAAATCAACACCGCCACGTAAGTATTCGACACCGCAACATAATATAAATACTCCAATGAACACCGCCACATACATACTCCACAACACAATGAACACGCCACATAAATCAACACCGCCACATAGGTATTCGACACCGCAACATAATATAAATACTCCAATGAACACCGCCACATACATACTCCACAACACAATGAACACTGCCACATAAATACTCATACACAATGAACATCGTCACATAAATACTCCACAACACAATGAACAATGCCACATAAATACAACACAATGAACACCGCCCACATAATACTTCAACACAATAAACACCGCCACATAAATACTCCACTCAATGAACACCACCATATATATACTCCACTCAATGAACACCGCCACTTCAACACAATGAATACCGCTACATAAATACTCTACCAACAAAAATGAACACCGCCACATATACTTCACCAACCCAATGAACACCGTCACATAACTGCTCCAATGAACACCGCCACATATATGCTCCAACAACTCAATGAACACCGCCACATGTATACTCCAACAACACAATGAACACCGCCACATAAATACTCCACACAATGAACACCGCCACATATATGCTCCAACAACACAATGAACACCGCCACATATATACTCCAACAACGCAATGAACACCGCCACATAAATGCTCCACCAACACAATGAACACCGCCACATAAATGCTCCAACAACGCAATGAACACCGCCACATGTATACTCCAACAACGCAATGAACACCGCCATATGTATACTCCAACAACGCAATGAACACCGCCATATGTATACTCCAACAACGCAATGAACACCGCCATATGTATGCTCCAACAACGCAATGAACACCGTCATAAATGCTCCACCAACACAATGAACACCGCCACATAAATACTCCACCAACACAATGAACACCGTCAAATGCTCCACCAACACAATGAACACCGTCATAAATGCTCCACCAACACAATGAACACCGTCTCCAAAACCAAACGCAACTGTCCCCCCTCGGCTGTGTCTAGGAAGTGTACAGATGCAGGTCTGCACACGAGGCTGGTCACACACACACACACACACACACACACAGGGGACGACAAAAGTAACACCCAACAAAACTACCTGGAGCCTGACCTTCCCCAAGGTGTACCTCTCCTCTCTGCTGTCAAGTAGAGATGTAACACTAAGAAGCGCCCAACAGCCAATGCTGGAACGGCAGCGGCCGTCGCCTGTGGACAAAGACTGACTCTTCTCTGACCGGAGTCAAGTCCGCTTTTTCTTTAATGCTACAGCCACTCAGCTGAAAATCTAGAACCATACTCAGTCAGGAACAAGGGACTCCACGAAAAGTCCACATGCATGCAAACGTGTAGAGAAGAGGGAATGAAGGACAATCCTGATTCACGTGTAAAGGAACCCCCCTGATGGAATTCACCACACCACGTGGGAAGGGTTGCACAAGATGGGAAACTTTGACAAAGACACACGAAGCCACCCCCCACATGCACGCACACCACGCACGCGCGCCGCAGCAAAACCCAACACACAAACCACACACAGAGCAAAATTGAAATAGAGTTGCAAGTCGTTGTCTTCGAACTTTATTTTTTGCCCCATTTCGGGGCAACAACACCCTCCCCCAAACAAAAATGTTGTAGTTTTTCGTAAAAGGGAAGGGTGAAATGTCACTTTTGATTTTGACAAAAAATTAGGTATGGTGTTTTAGCCAGGCCCAGGGGTATGGGCCTTCGTCCCCATGGGGAAAGGGGAGTTAACTTTTTCGTCACATTCCCCGATCGAGTCACTTTTTAGGTGAAAAACGGTAAAAAAAATTTCCCCCAAGGAGGTTTTTTTATTGAAGAAAAAAAGCTGAGTTGTAAGCGTGCAGGGTGGGGTGTTTTGTTGTTGATTTTGGGGCTGATATTCAGCCCTGGTCTGTGAAGCATTATTTTTTTCTTGTAAACAGCCCCTAAATCAGGACCCCCGGGTATTGAAATTTTTAAAACAAATTCAAGGGTTTTACGGGCCGTATAATTTTATAAAACATAAAATAGAAAGCTTTTTCACAGAAAGGATTCAGTCTTAGACATCACCCACAGACAATGCACGCTCGCATGGCACACCACACAAAACACGCACGCACACACACACACCACGCAACACAACAACACACCCCACGCACCAGACGCAGCACGCAGCCCCACCCCCAAAACCAACGATCAATACTCAAGCAGTACATGAAAAATTTATAAATGTACAAGAAAAGCAATAGGCCCTCATGTGAGGCACTGTATTATTTGAGATTTCAATTTTTAAAGGGTTTGACGCTCCGAATGGCCCTGTGGTCGGTGGGCTATAAACAAAGGGATTGGGGGCATATATTACCAAAAGTAAACAACAACAACATCAAAACCAAAAAGCATTACACTCACAAAAAAAACTACACGCCTATTTGGTAAACATCCCAAAATTGGTCGGGCCCCGACCCGATCAGTGCAGAACCTGAGGTTGGTGATTGTTCGCCCCCCAATGCTGACTTGCTTGTGGTCTTCCAAAGGCGTCAGTCTAAAGCTTTCGGGGAAAATTTAAACTGTCGGCGACAGCGACATCCCTGTGGGGGACCCCCTGAGTAGGGAAATTTCCCCTCCGGCCCGTAGGTACTGCATGGTCCCCTTTGAGTGGGTTTTGATGGTGTTCATTTGGCCCATGTTGAATTTTTATGGGGGCCCCACATAGGTCATGCATTCTAGAAGGCCTTTTAAAAATCAAGACGACGGGGAAGTGTTTTTTTGATGGGGCTATTCCACACAAAACCCCCTGGGTTGAATATTTTTTGTGGTGTTTATTTGGGGAACCCCGTTTCCGATGTTTTTTTCTGCCCCCCGGGGGTTTAGTTTCAGGATACTTTAGCAATTTTTTGGGGGTTTTTTTCAAAGTTGTTTTTTTTTTTGGGTTTTTTTTTGGGGGAAAATTTTTTTGAATTTGGGGATGGGGTTGGCCCCCTTTTAAATTTTAAAAAATTTTTCCTTTTCCCCCCCCCCAAAAAAAAAAAGTTTAAAAAAAACCCCAATTAAATTTTTTCCCCCCAAAAAAAAATTTTAATTACCCAAACCCCCCAACCTTTAATTTTTTTGGGGGAAAAAAAACCCCCCAAAATTTTTTTTTTTTAAACCCCGCCAAAAAAAACCCCGGGGATTTTAAATTTTATTTTTTTTTTTATCCCCCAAACCATTTCCCCCCCATTTTTTAAAAAATTTTTTTTAAAAAAAAATCCATTTTTCCCTTTTTTTTTCCCCAAATTTTAAAAAAATTTTTTAAATTTTTTTTTAAAAAAAAAAAAAAACCCACACACTTGGAAAAAGGGGAGGGGACTTCTCAACAAAGGGGGAAAAACCCCTTTTTTAAAAAAAAAAGGGAAAAAACCCACCCAAAAAAAAAAAAAAAAAACCCAACATTTTAACAACACACAATCCCCAATTTTCAAAAAAAAAGGGGGGAAAAAAGTTGGGGTTTGGTTTGTTATTTTTAAAAAAAAAAAAGGGAAAAAAAAAATTTTAAAAAATTTTTTGGGGTTTTTTTGGGAAATTTTGGGATGCCAAATTTTTTTAAAACCCCCCTTTGGGTTCCTTTTTCTTTGGGAGCCTTTTCCCTTGTTGAAATTCCTTGGGGCCCCCCTCATTTGGGGTCCTTACAAGGGGCCAAATTTCTCCGTTTTTCAAACTCCCCCACCCTTTTTCCGTCTCCCTGGGTGTAAGTGTCTTTCTTGTTTCTTATGAAATTTCCCGGTTTTTTGTTTTTTTCCTTTTCCGGGGGGGGGGGTGGGGGGGGGGGGGGGGGGGGGGGGGGAAAGGGGGGGGGCTTTCTCGTTTTTCTTGTTTGTGATTGGCTTTTTCTTTTTTAGGGCCCCCCCGAACGGGGCTTAAGCAGGGTTTCCCGGGGAACCCTTTTGGTTTTGTTTGGTTGAAAAAATTCTGGGTTATTTTTGGGAAGTTTTTTTAGGGGGTTTTTCAAGTTTGGGGCAGTTCTTCTAAAACCCGGGAAACCGATTTGGGTTTTCGGGGAAATTTACTCTTTTTGCCTTCTTTCGGTTGTCTTTTGTCACAATTTCAGTTTTCATCTGGCCCGGGTTTGTTTTTCGGCGTGTTTGCCAAGGAGTATGCTTGCTGTCTCAGTCATCACTGTGTTAAAACTGGTGGTCATCGTTTCGGCATCTTCTTCAAGTGCTAGCAGTGGTGCGAATTTCCCTCCTATTGTTGCTTGGAAGGACTCGGCGATGGTGGGGTCCTTCAGTCTGTCCAGGTGGAACTTGAGTCTGGTGTTCTTTGTCTTATTGATCTTCTTCAATCGGACTCTAAAGTTCAGGAGCACGAGGTCATGATCGCTGCCCATGTCTGCACCGGGGAAAATGTCCTCGTCTTGGCTCTGTTGATGCCAGATCGAAACCGGTTCTGCACCAGGATGTAGTCAATCTGGTTGTGATGGATCCCATTGGGTGCATGCCATGTCCAGCGTCGGGATGCCTTGTGTTCTCCAAGGGTATTGGCGAGCACCGTGTCGTTGTAGCTGGCAAATTCCAGTAGTCGGAGTCCTCGCTCATTGGTGATCGCATTACAGGAGGGACCGCAGAATTTGCTCCAGTCTTTCAGTGCATCTCCGCCCACCTTGGCGTTCCAGTCTCCCTGGATGATCAAGATGTCTTTCTTGTTCATCTTATCGATAATGCCCTGTAGTTGGTTGTAGAATTCCTCTACGACTTCATCATCGTGATCCGTTGTTTGTGCGTAGGCTTGAATCACTGTGATGTTGAATGGGGCTGCCCTGAAGCGGATGGCCATAAGCCGGCTGTTTACTGGGTAGTATCCTATTACCGAGTTGTTGATGTTCTTGTTGAAAAGCATGCCTACGCCATTGATATGCTTGTCCTGCTCCCCGCTGTAGTAGAGCATATGACCCTCGTCAGTATGGTGTTCACCGTGCTCTTTCCACCTGACCTCACAGAGACCTACCAGATGCCAGGTGTACCTGTCCAGCTCGTATAGCAGTTCTTGGAGTTTGCCTGTTTGGGCCAGACTTCTGACGTTCCACTTACACGACATGCATACAAATCGTTCAATTTCATTTGCGCGCAGCCCACAATTTTACTACAACGTGTCACAGCGTTGTTCAATGCTTTTCTAACATTCAGGCTTTGATACCAGCATATGAAAGAGAGTTACATGGGTGATTTACCTCCTGTTTTAAAGGGAATCCCGTATTGGCGATTTTCGGATTTTTTAAAAAAAAGTGGAGGAATATTTTATCTCAGACCTTGAATCCTGAAAATGACAAGCTGTGACAGACACCTTGACAGTCGAGGCTTGTTTATCAAAAGTTATTTATTTAGTATGATGATAAACTAAAGATAATTTCTATGCAGAAAAATAAAGCTTCAAACACGTGCGCGAACCAAACAAATAATTATCCGACCACAAAGTCCCCCAAGAGGTAAAGATTAATTTGGCCCATGTGCAGCAAGTCTCTGAAAGTCGTCTGTCGATCACTAAGGTGGACAGATGTACAACAGAGTTCACAGCGTCAGAGAAAGGCCAGAAGTATACAGTGAATCCTGTGTAACAGACAAAAGCAGAGCTAGCTGGGAGGTTATATTGATCAAGTGGCAACAAACAAAATTAATGGTTTCACTGTGCCTGTGGTAAAACACAAAGTGTGCAAAGGAGGGGGGGGGGGGGGGGGGTTGATGCAGAAGCTAACTCCCAGGAGAAGATTTGAACACTTTGTTTGAACTCCAGCTGCTACGAAACCGATACAAGGTAATGAATTTCTCAGCACAAGGGATGCCTCATGCTTAAGCCAGAAGGCAATGAGGAAGGGGAGGGAGGTAGTGAAGGTGGTGATGTACACTGGAGGTATAAACACAATTGAGAACAGACATGGATACCTGACAACACTCTGTGTGTGTGTGTGTGTGTGTGTGTGTGTGTGTGTGTGTGTGTGTGTGTGTGTGTGTTTCCATTTCGAGGATAGTGAATAAGCACCCATGTGCTTTTCTTTTTTTTTTTTACATTTCGAGGATAGTGAATTTAAATTTTAAAAAAACAAACATCTAGTACCCAGGTGCACACGGTTTCAAAACATTGTCATCCATTCCCACTGGGACACAACAGCCCACTCTTCCAAAAGGTGGAACAGGTTTTAACGTGTGCGCACGGTGTGTGGTGTTTGTGTAAGCATGTGCATGTATATGTAAATAATTTTTTGGGGGGAGAGGAGGGATTCATAGTTGATTTTGTAGAAGAGGTATGGAAGGGAAACTGATAGTTGGAAGGAGGGGGTAGGTTATGTGTGGCTAGGTTATTGGAAATAGAATTAAAAGGTAGCAAGTAAAAGAGCAGGCTTTTTTGCATATAGTTTATTTTGGGATAATTCATAGTTTATCTACTAGGTTCTTTTGCCAGTTGAGAGTAATGGGTAGGACATGTATGGCTAGGTAAGTAGGCATAGAAAAAAGGCTAGCACATAAAAGAGCAGGTTTTGGCTTCTTTTGGAAACAGACGCGATTTTTCAGAAATACAGGCCGGAAATTGTTGATTTCAGAGCTGGAAAATAGTAATTAAACATTACGGGAATGCAAGGAATAAGCAA
This sequence comes from Rapana venosa, assembly GCA_028751875.1. Lineage (NCBI taxonomy): Eukaryota > Metazoa > Mollusca > Gastropoda > Neogastropoda > Muricidae > Rapana > Rapana venosa. The sequence continues at coordinate 65,628,478 of CM054143.1, forward strand.
GAAATAACCGTGCCTATGGGCTTGTTTCTTTATCTACTAAATTTTGGCTCTTTCGAAAACACCCACATCCTATTTGAAAACAAAGGTAGGCTGCCTGAAACCACTGAGCCGATTCCAGAACTGGAAAATTGTCATAAAAAATCCAGTCAGTGAAGCAACAGAAAAAGCCATGGCTTGTTGACAGGACAGGGGATTTGTGACTTCCAAACCATTGTGTCAAAAGCTAGGTACCATTGTGTCTGTGTGCCATTATGTCCACATGCATGCATGCAGACAGGCAGACAAGCCAGCTGACGGACATCCCCTTTCCCAGTTACTAAGGTTAATTGCTAACACTGACCTTTACACTAACCTTTATTTCTTAACCTGGCCCCACATGTGGACACAAAGGCAGGTGGATATCATGATACAAGACGTGACACAGACACAAGCCTTTTTTGTTTCTTGCGTTTTTAGGTGGGGAGGAGTATGGGGGTGTTTTAGGGAAAAAGGATGTTAGACAGAAGGACGGGATGGATAGATAGCTGTGTGTGGGAAGGGGCATAAGAGAAGTTATGGCCATGTCGTCCGTGTGAGAGCAAGAATAGGGAATGGGCAAACTTTTTTTTTGGTAAGAGAGGAGGGAGAACGTTTTCGCACAATAGATTCTTACTTAAATACAAAAAGGTGGAGTTAAATGGGAAATGCTTAAATACAAAAAGGTGGGGTTAAATGGGAAATGCCGTTACCAAGATGATTATTATTCGTGTGTTGTTGTTGTTGTTGACTTCAATTTTACGTCTGTTCACTTTTAGTGATATTAGACGGGAAAAAAACAACACAAAAACAAAAACAAAAAAACAAAAAAACGGGTGAGGTGGATGTGTTATTAAAAAATAAAAAAATAAAAAATAAAAATGATTTTAAAAAAAAACTCGAAAGAAACTTGGCAATGCAACAAGAATCATTAACAGCAAACAAACAAAAAAAGTCATTAACGTTAATGTAACTATAAACAAATGTCCTATGGGACTGTGACAAAGACCTTTCACAATTTCAAATGCTAGTTTTAGATTGCTGAATATGCTGGTGAGGGAGTTTTCAGAAAAATGGGGCATGAAAGGTTTTACACTGGCAGTCAAAAAGTATATGAGTATTAGTGATATTCTCACCACACAGGCATTTACCATTTTTGCTGAATTTGGTTATCAATGCATTTAGTTTCTTCTATAGAATAAAGTATTAATTCTCCTTGACGTAAAAACACTTGTACTAACTTCTGAATGGTTCACCACTGTTAAATTATCGGTATTGATTGCAGTTCTAGTTAAAAGTTTCTCATTTTGCTGATTACTGTCGGTGACCTTTTTTCCCATGATTTTTGTTCTAGTAAGCTATACCCTTCTTGTAAGGATAAAGGGCACATGCAATTCTATTGCATCCCGTCCATGTTTTGCACCCTTTTTGGCAGCTCTATCCGCCCACTCATTTGGAAAGAAACCAGTGTGTGAAGGCACCCAACAAAAATTCACACTTATGCCCTTTAAGGTTAAGAGATGTATGACATGCTTAATCTCTAATATGATTTTCGAAGTTTTCTTGAAACTTGGGGATTTTAAAGCATACAATACCGATTTAGAATCAACGCAAACAAGAATTTGAAAATATACACAACGGCAAATCAAGAATATAAGTAAGACCCATTAGTATTGCTACAAGTTCTGCTGTAAATATCGAGTGATATCTACCAACATAATATGATTTTTCAATTTTAAAGCTGGTATAACAAAAGCAGAACCTGTTTCTTGATTATCTAGACGTGATCCGTCTGTATAAATTTGTAAATGGTCAAAATATTTATGATGGATGTGGGATCGGACATCAGAAATCCATTATATTCAAATTGTCATTCTTGTTTACATTAGACACCTCTATATCAAAGTGTGCTTTATTCATCTCCCATGGTGGGCAAGGTAAGATTGCTTCTGTGTGTCCATGCTGTGTTGATTGACTTCAGAGTTTTGTATCAGATCAGACACATATGTACTTATGGCATTAAAGAGGATATATATTTCGCTCTTTTAGGAAAAATTTAAAATTCTGATTTTACTTCTTTTTCTTCTGAAAAAAATTTTCTGTCGTTTTTTTTTAAGAAAATTTATTTGCACATCCCAGTTGACGGTAATCTTTAAAAGGCAATATGCCGATTGTTTTTGTTTCCAGGGTTAAAGCGGATAAGGCCACCAAAAGCAACCGTATGTTTTGCGTCAAAACTTTAAAATTTTTAAGTAAATACTGGGAGCACTGAAAAGACTCTTGACCATACGTAATTTTGAACGAAAAAGAGATGTCTAAATATTTCGTTTTTTGTGTTTGGCCCCAGAACTGTTTACTTTACCATTTTAAAAAAAGTTTAAGCCTTTTTTTTGCCTTATTAATTCTCTTCGATATGTGTTTCCCCAATTTGCTTAGAAGTAGAAAAAACCCCCAAAGAATTTTTACGGTGTTTTTAACTCAATCATGTTGGTCCCAATTCTACTGCGGTAGGTCATCTGGATTACTGCCTTGTTAAAAAGACAGTGTACTTTTTTTTTCTGTGGAAAAAATAAACCCATTTTCGAGCATATAATTTCGATGTTTTAAGCGGTTCTGGATCCCTTTTTTTAATGTATTTTTTAACCCCTTTTTTTGTGTTTCGTTTCATAGACAAAATTCATCCACATACATATTCTCTGCATATTGCACTAAGACGATTTCCCTTTTGACAATTTCTAGGTAATCATGCGGGCAAAACATTAAAAAAAGGAGGCGATATTAAGAACCTTGGGTAGTCCCATATCAGAATCAAAAAACTAGAATATGTTTAGCTATTCTAACCTGTATACTTTATTAGTAAAAAACTTTTAAATAATTATAAAATGCCAAAAAAACCCCAGATCCTTTAGTTTACACAGCAACTTAGATCCCAAACTTGATCATACGCCCTTTTTATATAAAAAAATTTTGCAAGAACTTATTCGTGTGGGGTTGGTGGGTTTTGTGTGTGCTTGAGAGAGGTAGTATGCATACAATTACTGCAATGAGCTTAAAACGAAGAGGTTTACGTATTCCTTTATTTTTTAATTTTTGTGTTTGTCAGATGATCTTTTTGTTGAAAACTAAAAGGGGCAAAAAAGGGCACCCCCCCCCCCCCAAAAATCAAAAAACGAAAAAATTCAAAAAAAACTTTAAGGAAACGCGTGAAAACACGAAAAAACGGAGGGAAAAAGAACACACAAAGAAGTCATCAAAGGAAAAAAAAAGAAAGATTGCCCGAGAAAAGCAAGAGAAACCAGCAAAAGCAACAAAAACCCAAAAAAAACCCAAACCAAACAAAAAAACCAGAAAAAAATAAGAAATGGTAAACACCCCCCCCCCCCTCCAAAGGGCAGCAGAAAAAAACCAAAGAACTTAAAGACTGAAAGAAAGGGGAAAAAAAACAAAATAAAGGGGGGGGGGGGGGGGAGAAAAAGGGGCAAAGAAACAAAGAAAAAGAAAGAAAAAAAAAAAGGAAAAAAGAACCATAATTATAATATAATAAATTTTACGCCTTATTTTGCAAAAAACCCAAAATCAAACGCTCCATTCTCTAGTCTTTCACATGAGCCAGAAAATTAAATAGATTTTAAAATTTAAAAATGAAAACACACCACGCGCAAAATTAAAAGTTTTTTAAAATACAATGAAACACAACGCGCGCGCACGCGGCCCACACACACACACACACACACACACAAAGGTTGTACACTCGGCAGGCTGATGGGGGGAGGGGGGGGGGGGGAGAGTTGGTTATTGAGGGCAGGGACAGAAATGAGATGAAACAAGAGGGGAGAATCTTAGGTTTGAAAGAAATGCGTCTTTAGGCTGGATTTAAAAGCATCATAAGTAGGCTTTTGACGAAGGGAGAGAGGGAGGTCATTCCAGATCACTGGACCAGAAACAAAGAGCGACGGCCAACAGTGGACTGGTTGAATCTAGGTATTCTTAAGCACAAGGTATCTGCAGCAGAGCGGAGGGAACGAGAAGGAGTGTACAAGTGAAGACATTCACAGAGGTAGGAAGGTGCTGTTTTGTGGAGACTTTGTAACAGAGGGTACAGATCTATAGTTTACCCTCTGGGGCACAGGCAGCCAGTGGAGAGCCAAGAGAGGAGTAATGTGCTCGGATTTTTTCTTTCTGAGGACTATTCGAGCGCAGAGTTTTGTATCCGTTGAAGGGGTGGATAGATGATGCTGGCAGACCAGCCAGAAGAGAATTGAAATGTCCAGACGCGAGAAAAAAGAGATGTGACTAGTTTGGCTGTTGCATCAGTGGACAGATACTTTCGAACTGCACTAATGCGCCGTAATTGATAGTAGCACGACTGGCAGGTTTGGGTGATGAATTTTTGCATGGAGAGCGTGTTATCGATAACTACCCCTAGATATTTCACTACAGTGGATAGAGGGACAGACGTATTGCCGAATTCTATTGAAGTTGTTGTTATGGAAGATAGTTTGTGTTTGGTCCCTATAAGCATGACTTCGGTTTTATCTGCATTTAGTTGTAACGTGTTTTCTATCATCCAATTTTGGATATCTTGAAGGCAGCAGGACATATTTGTCAAGAGAGAAGGCAGTTTTCTGGAGTTTAACTGCTAAGAATCTGAGAGTCGTCTGCATAAAAATGATGGCTGATTTGATGACGGTTTATTATATGTAAAAGTGGGGCAGTGTAGAGAGTGAAAAGAACAGGGCCGAGAACTGACCCCTGTGGGACTCCACATTCCAGTTTGGCAGGTGCTGATTGAATCTTATTTACTGTAACTGTGTGGAATCGGTCTGTAAGGTATGAACTGAACCAGGTGAGGGCTGTGTCTTTAATACCAAATGTGTTTTGGAGACGGTAGAGAAGAATTGAGTGGTCTATAGTGTCAAAGGCTGCAGACAAGTCGAGGAGAGTGAGAAGGGATATTTTTCCTGAGTCAGAAGCGTGCAAAAGCGTGTTTAAGGTGTGGACTAGGGTGGTCTCGGTGCTGTGGTTGGCATGATAGGCAGACTGAAAAGGGGGAAGGAGATTGTTGGAATGAAGATGGCTATTGAGTTGTTTCAGAACAACTTTTTCAAGGACTTTAGAGATAAAAGGTAGGTTAGAAACAGGCCTGTAATTCTTCAGAATGTTAGGGTCGAGGTCGTGCTTTTTGAGTAGAGGTGTTAACAGTTTTGAGAGCTGATGGAAAAATTCCTGAGAGAAGAGATGAGTTTACTATTTCGTGATAGTGGGTATGAGTTGTGGAATGCACTGAGTGAGAAGAGAAGCAGGTATAGGATCGAGATCACATGATTTTATTGTCATTTCTTTCAGAATCGTCTTGATTTCATTCTCGCTTGTTGGGTGAAAGAAAAGGAGAGGAATGCCGGTGAATTGGGGATCAGGAGGTGCGAGTTGGAAAGAAGTCTGATCCAGTCTGGGGCGAATGTTGCGGACTTTGTCAGAGAAGAATGAAGAAAATATAGCAGGAAGTTCGGAAGGGTTGTGAACAGTGGGTAGAGGGCTTGCCTTTGCGGATCCCAGAAGAGTTGAGGTGAGGGAAAAGAGAGATTTCATGGACGTAGCATCAAGAACTTGAGCAGAGCAATACTTTGTCTTTGCTGAATGGATTAAGGTTTTGACTTTGTTGATTTGTTTTCGAAAGAGTTGTTTATTTATTTGTTTTTGTTTTTCGCCATTGTCGCTCGAGTTGTCGGCGTTTGCGTTTTGCGACCAGGATATCATGGGTGTACCATGGGGCGCAGGGCCTTTCAGGAAGAATGACGTCGGTGGGAGGCGCGTGCTCATCGAGCAGTTGGCCAAGAACAGTGTTGTAGTGTTTAGACGGGTCAGTGTGGTCAGGGATTAGTGATAGGCGTTTAACAGCTTGGGTAGAGAAAGTTTGGATATCTATGGCCTTGAGAGTGCGACGAGTGATGCACTTTTTTCTTTTTAATAGGCCTTGCAATGTTGAGAAAGAAAAGAATGGCAGAATGGTCAGAAAGCAGTTCATTAGTGACGGATACAGACCTGATGAGATCTAGTGAAACATCAGTGATGAGCCAACCTAAAATATGACCCGATCTGTGTGTAGCTTCATTTACCAGCTGGGACAGAGAGTGGTTAGACAAATAAAGAGAAAGACGCTTGACATCAGGAGAAGACGGGTTGTCAAAGTGGAAGTTTAAGTCGCCAAGAATGATAAGTTTCACGGGAGAGAGGCTGTAGTGATCAAGGAGAGATTGGAATTCTTGATGAAAAAGGGAAGATGTCAGATTGTTTTTACGGCTGGGAGGTGGGCGGTAAAGGCAGCAGAAAGTGACAGAATGGCCGGGTAGGTTGAGGTTGAGTTCACAGACTTCGAAAGATTCCGGTGAGAAAGGAAGGGAGTGGCAGAAGGAAAGAGCCGGATGCAGCCTGTCCTTGTAAACGACAGCGATGCCACCTCCACGGGAGAGTCGGGGGAAGGAAAGAGTCTTATAGCCAGGGTGTTAGCTGTTTTATCATAGGTTCATGGCCTTGTTGTTTTAACCATGTTTCTGTGAGAAAAGTTAAATGTAGGTTTTTTTCAGAGATAAAATCGGAAAGAAAATCGGCCTTTCCATCTGGGCAAACAGATTGTACATTGTGCAGACAGATGTGAAGAAGATTTGAAGGAGACGGAGAGGTTGAAGGAGAAAGTGGTGAGTTAGGACAAGGATCTGAGGAAGAAGATGAAGGCGATGGCAGATAAGTAGACAGTGGGAGAACAAACAAGAGTTTACATGATGAGTCAGGTGTGGAGGGTGGTAAAGGAACTGAGTCAGGCAGGGGATCTGAATCTTTGTACACAGCATGAAGCACATTACAATCAAGAAAAGTCTTTTCACACATAGAAGATAAATCAATAACAGGGGGAAGCATGTCACGGAGAGATGAGGCAGCGTGGTCAGTGGTTACGGAAGTGACGTCAGAGGTGAGGGGGGAGACACGTGGAGGCCGGGAACACTGCACGTCTGCCTGCACTGTTCCTCTTCTGGTTTTTCTGCGATTAATACCCAGGTTTGAAATATGTTGCTTTGTATCTTCATCAAGTCCGTTTTGTTTGCGGCCAATTTCACGTAAGAATAGTGTTCTCAGATCTACAGTGGTGTGTATCATTGGGCTGGAGTGAGGAAAGCTGGATGTTGGCGGTGGCGGTGGTGGTGGTGGTGGAATTACGTTCGTGAAGCACGTGCAGTTTGTCACGCAGCAGCAGGGTCAGGGTAGAAAGGGTGGCAAAAGTTAGTACAGCAAGGTAAACACAAATCATCATGTCGCCATTTTTCAAACAAAAATATTTACAAGATGAACAATTTAGAATTGAACATTTTTACAAAATAGGCAATTTCAAGTAAAACTGGTCTGACCGTTGGAATCCAGAGAAAAACACAAACACAGTGATATAAAATTGTCCTCATACGATAACAGAAAACACACAACAATCACACATTCGCAGAGCCACACACCAATGCTGCCACCAGGCGCAAAAGCAACTCAAGCCCACCAAGCCAGCATGGGTGGACAGAGGACTAAGAAAGAGTCGATGTTTATTTCATAATGTTCACCTTTCCCTGTAGTCTAGTGCAGCTGTCAACACACAGAACACACTGGCTGCTAGCTGCACGTGCACATGTTATGGATCACTTCACACCACACTCGAATTTGTTTTTTATTTTTGGTGAGCACACTTCAAACTTTGTTCCTTTCATTACTCCATATGAAATAATTATTCATTAATAATGGTCCACACCTAACGCACAAGACAAAATTATCAATACTTTCATGTTCACCCAACTTTCAGAAAGATGTCTGTAAAAAATCACAAAGATTGTTGTCTTCAAACACTAAAAAATGGGGTACACAGTTGTCAGAACACATCTTTCCTTAGTCTCACAAAGAGATCAATGAACAAAGTTTATTCTTTAGGCCACCAGCCCCTAGAATGGGGTCAAACCAAGCATATCAAAACGAAGCCAAAACAAAACATGACATATATGGCAACTGTTAAAACATAACTAATGTAACATGGGACTATCCAAAACTGAGACCAAATTATCTACTTTAAGCAGCTGTGTACATTAAACAGTTATTCAATATCCATTCTCCAAATTTTCACATATTCCTGCCTTGCTATCAAAGCATTGAAAAGATAAAAGCTGAGATTGCGAATGGAAGAAACTGAACCATGTTTCAGCAAACTCACGTATGGTTGGCTACTAGAGACCAAATACTTATGTCTTAAATCAGTATAAAGAATGCAGCTCTTAAGAAAATGATCCTCATCTTCCAATACATTACACACCTTACACATGTGGTCAATATTTTTCTTTAAAGTTCTTTAAAAGATGATCCATTAATTGGTAGTAAGCCAAGACGAAGTTTTCTTAAAAGTCTCTGAAACATTTTATATCTAAGTAGTCAAAATATCGTTTACATTCAAAGTTAGCTTTAAACAGTCTATATATTTTTTTTATATATGTCTTTGACCATGACAGATTCATTCCACTCTTGTAAATATACATCTTTCATTCTCTGTTTAAATAACGATGTAAAAGTTCGTTCGCAACCAACTCCTTGATGCAACCATGCATCACAGAGAGAGAGAGAGTTTTAAAATTGCGAATCTGTAAATGCCTTTAATGAAATGGAATAACTACACTTGGAGATACTAAGACTGGCAAAGGTAAAAAGGGAAAGGTGTTCCCATAACCTATGTGGTCGTTGGGGAGTGAGATTGGAACAGTTGAATATTAACTATGACAAATATTTGACAAAGGAACATGGTGTGGTATCCAGTAGGGAGGAGCTGCAGCTTCTAGAGACCGGCAGTGGTGGCGCTCCAGGAGACCCTGCTGAAGGGAGAGACAGAGTTTGCTTTGTCTGGGTGTACCGCCATTCACGACAGAGTAAACCCCGGAGAGCATGGAACCTCCGGTGGGGTAAGCTTACTGATGGGAGACTCCTTGATGTACAGTCCACTCCAGGCGCAAGACCATCACTGAATGTAGCATACAGTAAAGAAGGCGGCTTTGGTGTGTCAGTGCAGCAGTTATTCTTTGTGGTTGGGTGATTTCAAAGGGCATTCCCCCCTTTGAGGAAGTGGACCAAAAGTCATCAGTAAGGGGCCCCCTCTTGGAGGAGGTGCTCATGGAACAGGACCTGTGTGTTTTGAATGGGAAGGCTCCCGCTTGCTCCATTCCTCGAATGGTTTGCTGTCTTCTCTGGATTGCCACTGTCAGCCTGCAATCCACTCCACTCCACGTTGGTTCTGGACTTTCATTGGGAAGTGCATGACGATCTGCATGGCAGCGACCATGTTCCTGTCCTCTTGGCTCAGACAGCCGTGGTAGAGGAATCCTGTGTGGAGCACTTTGATGACAAGAGGCCCAACTGGGATGATTTCAGGTCGGACATTCGCAGCAGAATGGACTTGGGAGTGTGTATGTTGGCCATGGACGATCTGGTGGAGGCACTGTTGCCCAGGGTACACTAGGGCCATTCTCATATCGATGGATACGTTCACTTTGGGCCCAATGTGCGTGATGTGTGAATAACGGTCAAGCATCATGCGTCTGGGTGGTTAAATGGTCCAGTGTGGGGGTGTGGGGGGGGGTGGGGGAGCAGACGACCACCCTGATATGGCCTCTGTGGCTGGCGGGGCTATCAACACCAGGATTGGATTGAGAAGTCTGGGTACTAGCCACAAGTGTTCCTAAAGATCCCTGTTTGAGATTTGGACAGCATTTCTTAAGTCTTGAGAGAATCAGGAATTTTTTTTATCCGATTTGAGTGAAGGTGACGAACTCTTTAAGAACAAGGTTGTAGTAAGGAATCTTGTCTTGGTATTATCTCATTTGATGTATTGTTGACGTGGTTTCTCCCACAACACTGTGACCGTCATGGGTTGACCCTTATGGTTGACCAGGGCGTAGATAAAAAGGAACAAGAGTAAAGTTCGTTTTAAACGCTTTTTTAATCTGAGACTAAAAATTTGACAAGGTGACAGCCCTGATATGGCCTCTGGTTGGCGGGGCTATAAACGAGAAAGTTTGACTGGATTGGGTCCACCTAAGAAGATTAAGCATTCAAGTTTTTAACAAAGATCTAACTCAAGAAACAACTTTTTAAAGGAACACAAAACTTCACCGAATCTGCCCCAGTGCAACACGAGGTTGTACCTGTGACTAAAAACTGACTGGAATGAGACATTAGATTCCACAACTTCACCTGGGTGGCCAGGGCGTTGATACAAGGAAGGACAGTAGAGTTGATTTTATACCCTGTTTAAATCTGCATAGAGTTGCACAGTTTTAATCTGCGATGTTAGTTTCCGAGGTGACAGCGCTGATATGGCCTGTGTGGTTGATGGGGTCTATAAACAAGAAGACTGGATTGGAACTTCCCAAGACTAACAACAGAAGTATCTTTCGACTGACACGAGTTAATGTGTCTAGTTTGGTTTTTTCTACCAACAAGGTTGTTTTTGAGGACTCAAGTGTTGGTTTGAGTTTATCCCCTTTTGTGTGGTTCTCCCAGAGTATGGTGACCATCTTGGGTTGACCCTTATGTCTGGCTGGGAATAAAGGAAACACCAGTATTGGTCCGTCTACAGAAGCTGCAGTTTTGATCAGGGATTTGTTTCTGGATGAGGGGATAGCCCTGACATGGCTCTGTGGTCGGGTCTCATAGACTAACCTGCAGAAACTATTTTTTCTTCATTGAATGCTCGGACAGTAACTATTGTTGTCAGTCATATGAGCCAAAAATTAATGCATTGTGCTGCTGTTAAGAGCCTGACATGCCAGGCCCAGTGCATTTTGACTTTGGTGTTGTAGAAAATTGTTAAGTCTTTCTGGATAAAAGGCAGGAGAATGGACCAAGAAGGCAGAAAATAGACAAGAAGGAGGTGGCAGGAAGAAAAGGAACAAGGCAAAAACAGAGGGATAGAAAAGAGGGAATTCCTAGCATAGAATTTCCACAAAGCTGGGGTGCTATTTGTACTGACAGGCCCCTGGTTGGCGGTGGTATAAACAACAGGATTGGATTGGCATCCCCACCTGATCCTCGTGTGATGGAAAACAGAGGAGAAAACTCCACACTCCCAGTGAGTGAAGCTGATAGGCAATGTCTGCCTACTTTCTGACACTGTTGTTTATTCTCTTTATGTTCTATAAACAGTCAAAGGATTAGATTTCTTGATAATTGCATGGGGTCATGTGTGTGTATGCATATGTGTCAGTGTATGTGTGCATACATATGCGTGTTCAGGTACATATGTGCATACAGATGGGTCTTTTGCCAAATATAAACATCTGTATGTGCACACTCATGATCACATGCCCTTGTTCACACACACACGAACAAAGTGAAAGAGGCAGGTGTAAAAGAGACGACGACGACAGGCTTTATTATTACTTCCTGCTGTGTGCATGCTCTACATCTCTACTGACTCTACATACAGAGACTACACTCCAGTCCTCCACAACCCTGACCATGAGGGTGCTGGAATGAACGACCTGACATCGCCACATTTAAACCATCACACACATACATCACACACTATTATAGATTATCACAAAACTGGCTGCATATCACTGTATAATATATATAGTATTGTGATGCTAGAATTCAAGTGCTGGAATGAAGTCAGTCTTTAATATAAATATAAAGTTTCAAAAGGGATGAGAATTTAAAAACCAAAAGAAAAACAGGGGTGCACGTGTACATGTAATACTGTAACCAGTCCTTAGAGGATGGACGGGGATCCCTAAGGTCATCAAGGTCACTTGTGATCCCAGGCAAAAGGTCTTTTTTGCTTGCTGTTTTGTGGCTGTTTTGTATTTGTTTGTTTGTGTTTTACAATGCAGTATGATATATGTCCAAGCAAGCACATCCTAAGGACATTGGTGGCGAGTTATTTGGTACTCGGAGTATTTACAGCGTCACATTGGTGACTGGGCGGTACGAACCTTCTTTCAAAATAAAAACAAAATACAGTACAATGGAAAACATTTCATGGGATGTATGTCTTGTAAACACAGCTGGAAATCATAAAATCATTGGACGGTAGGCATTTAAAGCAAAATTAGCCCCAAAAGTTATTTTCATTTTTAAAAAGTTTGAAGATTGGACGGATTGATTATAAATGTTTGTTTAAAAAAACTAGAAAAAAAGGATGGATGCAGGGATCACCCACGCTAGAGACCAACCAATCACATGTGGGGGCTTTCAACAAGCAGCAGACGATGATCCAGCAGCTGGGACAGGAACTGACAGAGGAGATAATGGAAAACCAGGCCAGAAATGGGAAAGCAACACCCACACCCAGCCCCACACCTCTACCACCACACACTTTCCTGCAGTCACCCCACACAAACGCTGAAAGAAGCCAGCAGAAAATAATACAATATACATACATGATAATTTTACATTCTTTAAAGAAGATAAAAACCAAACTGAAGGCAATGAAGGCAGTGAGGATGAGAGCCCTGAAAAAGTCTTGAAAACTGGAATGGGTCGATGAATCCTCTCCCATGAATAAATAAATAATCCTCTTGAAGTGAACCTTGGCAAACATCACTGCTGTTTAATAAGATACTATCACATGGATGGGCATGTTCCTATACCACTGACCAATCACTTGGTATACAACATCATGAGGTCATTTCAACGATTCATGCTGCACAAACCAGATTCCTAGCACTAATCAAATATATGTTGCTGACTTCATTAATTTTACAAAATTAATTCCGAAAAAAATGTCAAAGTCTGAACTAACTTTGAAGAAAATAAGCAAATGAGGGGAAAAACAAGCCTCAGAACATCATCACAAAATGAAGGAATCAGCTGGAGTGCAGCAGGGTGGGTCAGTCAGTCAGTCAGTCAGTCAGTCAGTCATGCTCTGACAGTACAGTGAGGACAATCCCAAGGCTGGCAGCAGTGGCGATCACCGCGGTCGTGGCGAGGCGCGGGCACGCTCCAGGGCTCCAGACAGACAGCGCACTTTGTCTGACCAGTACTCGCTGCTCTGCTGCAGCTGTATGGACAGCTGAAACAGCAGAAACACAGACATAGGATGACATGGTGAATGACAGGCTGGCTGGCAGCAGTGGACAGGTCAGCCATGGTAGAAAGCAGTAACGTCATCTCTATCTAGCACAGAAAAACAAGCTGATCGTAAAGAAGCTCATTCAGTGAAATGACTGGCAAAAGTAGAAATCAAAGGGAAAAAGTAACAAAAATACAAAAGAAAAAAGTAAAACCAGCTGTCTCTGGCAAGTTTATTGCAAAGAAAATCTAGCTGCACCTACATCACAAAGCATCATTAGAGATTTTGAGGGTAAAATCCACATTGAATGTTTATAGTCCAGTGTGTGTGTGTGTGTGCCTGAATTTTCATAGGAATGTGCTTTTTATACAGATATTGTGTTCATGTGATGATGTGTTGTGAAAAAATGAGCCACGTGAAGGTATTCTTATTTTCATATGGATTCATCATAACATTTTTTCTTTGGGGGGGGGGGATGGGGGGGAATTTGAATGGAACTCGTTAATTACACTAATACAAACTGTGTACAGTATTGGATATCAATACTATTGATTTCTATTTGAAATTCTGGACCTACCTTTATCTAGCCAAATCCTGGACCTAGACGAGTGTGTATTGAACAGTATGACATTTTTATGAGAATTTTTCTTTCTTGATAATTATTTTATCTCTAGAGCCGTTAGAGGGCTTAGGTCAGGGTAGTAAGGTATGGGAAGTGACAACCAGAATTTAGCTAGAGAGCAGTGAGGCTTATGCGCTGACTTTAATGATTGTAAGACTAAAAACAATATTGCTGTGAGGAATCTGGTTTTGGTTTTATCTTGTTTTACATGTCGTCATGCAAGTTCCCCCACTACACAGTGCCTGTCCTGGGTTGACCCTTATGGTTGGCCAGGGTGTTGATACAAGGAACGACAGTAGAGTTGGTTTTATATCCTGTTTTAATCTGTATCTAGCTGCACAGTTTTAATCTGAGCTTTAACAAATTGATAAGGTGACAGCCCTGATATGACCTCTGTGGCTGGTGGGGCAAAACAGCAAAGTTGGATTGGATTGAACAAACGTCATTTTTAGAGTTGTGTGGTGATGTTGATTTATTAACAGCTGTAGCCCCCTCTCTTTTTTCTCCCTATACCCCAGAGCTGATAACAGGCAAGTCCTTTCCATGGCCTTCCATTTGGTTAGGATCTGAGAGTTTTATTTGGAACTTTTTCAAACAATACAATGGCCTGTCAGCTTCCCAATGAGCAAGCCAAGCATTCCCCCACCTGCCTGGCCTGTACTGTGACAGCAGAGTTGGTTTTAAACCCTGTTTTAATCTGTATAGAGCTGCAGCACAGTTTTAATCTGAGATTTTAAAAATTGATGAGGTAACAATCATGATATGGCCTCTGTGGTCGGCAGGGCTATAAACAAGATGATTATATTGTATCTGCTTTTACTGAACACGGCAGTTCAGGAATAGCGACACATGCATGAAGTTTTCTTGCTTACAGTTCAGATAATACAACTTGCATACTTCATCAGACTGAGCTCAGAAACATGACGTTATCAAGACAAACAATACTTCTATATGTGGACTCGCTCTTTGAGTCTAGTCAGCTTGTGTTTGGTTCACATACAACTCCTGTGATTCTTAAATATATATATACATATATATATATATATATATATATATATATGGATAAAGGGACATGGGATAGTTCCTTTGTTTCAAGGAATAAGTGAAATTTCCTTGGTGTCAAACTTTGGCTGCCTGGAGTTTCTCTGTCAGTTACTTTACAATGTATAACATGATATAATTATAATTTGATGTCTGTTTCCGAGTCTGCTTCCTTTCAACAAAGAATATCCTCTTCTTTTGTTAAAAAAATATCTCACATGCGGATGACTTGAAATATAGTAAGTTATGACAGACGTAGTAAGGAAAAAAGTATTTTGACTGCAAATATTGAAAAAAAAAGAAAAAAAGGAGATGATTTGCTGCTGAGTGTGTGGTGATCACTCTCACAAGGTACTCATCGATCTAAAAGAAGCATTCTTATTTTATCTCTTTGCTTCGAGTTAGCAGTGAAACTTGGAAAAAAGCTGTGCCTAAGCCCTTCTATCTTTTTTTGGGTATCATACAGTTTGGAGCAGCCTAAAAGCAAAGACAATTGGTGATGATGGCTTTTTATTTTGATTTTACAAATACAATAAGAGAAAGATTACTACCACAAACACATAAAGAGCAAAGCACATCATTAGTCTACTGAAGCAGTGCTTAGTCAAGAGCCTGAACAACGAGTAAGAGTGTACTGAAAGAACACTGCAAAACTCCTAGGAGTGGTGTATTGATAACACCACATGTGAACAGGTCTGTGAGGCAGGTGTGACGGAGTCACACGAAAACACTGTGAAACACATACTGATAAACACGTTACTTGACAAACACAACATTGAAAGTCTGCAGTTCTGCAGTCAGAGGTGTGTGAAGTCACACAGAACATTGAAACAATACTGATAACCAACATGTGAACAGGTCTGTGCAGGTCAGAGGTGTGACGGAGCTCACACAGAAAACAATGTGACAACACATACTTGATAACACAACATGTGAACAGGTCTGCAGTGTCAGTGCAGTCAGAGGTGTGACGGAGCTCACAAGAAAATAATGTGAGAACATGCACATTGATCAACTCTTGCTCTTGACAACTGAAGATTTGATGGCTAAACACATTAGTGTTATGCAATGAATATGCTTGCGGTTTTCGATTTCATGAGAAGTTTGGCAATGGTTTGCAGTATATCAGTGTAAGGCGTTGCAGGGTTTGATGATCTTTTATTCTTTACGACCACTCACCATTCATTCACAGTTCATGTAAACACACACACACACACAGCTGCAGAGCTTAAACACTATGGCATGAGGAAAAAAGCACCACATCACACACACACACGTTAGTTGTACACACTAACAGCCTTTTATAAGATGCCCTAGCAGAACAGTTTTAATCCAAGATTTAAAAAATTACAAGGTGACAGCCCTGATATGGCCTCAGTTGTCGGCAGGGCTATAATAATAATAATAATAAATGGAATTTATATAGCGCTGTATCTTGCACACAACTCATTCTTACACAGTCATGCAACCAATAGCGAGTAATAGTTCTAACAAGTCCAAATGCACACACACACACGTTATACACTTTGCTATCATGACCACATAAACAAGATTGAAACCCCACACTTAACCAAACAAAATATCATGGAGAAATATGGCGGACAATCTGATAGATATTATGTAGATAGATATTCATTCTGTTAGCAGGTCATCTGATAGATATTCATTATGTAGATAGATATATTCATTATGTTAGCAGGTCATCTGATAGATAATCATTCCGATAGCAGGTCATCTGATAGATATTCATTATGTTAGCAGGTCATCTCATAGATAATCATTCTGTTAGCAGGTCATCTCATAGATATATTCATAGATATTCATTCTGTTAGCAGGTCATCTGATAGATAATCATTCTGTTAGCAGGTCATCTCATAGATATTCATTATGTTAGCAGGTCATCTGATAGATATTCATTATGTTAGCAGGTCACCTGATAGATATTCATTCTGTTAGCAGGTCACCTGATAGATATTCATTATGTAGATAATATTCATTATGTTAGCAGGTCATCAGCATTGTTACAGGGAAATGCATAGTCCTTCCATACAGTATTTTTATACTGCTTACAGCTTCATAACTGACCATGGAAAGGGACAGAAAACAGCACACAATACTTGTCATTGGATTCTTTCTGCCACAGGTGTCGGGAGTTTACAAAGAAAACTGACAAGTCACACTGTGGACAAAGTTAACAGACAGCATCATACACTTGGTGGACACGTAGGCAGTGGAGGCTCTCTGGAAAAGAAAAGGATGTGCTGTGCATCAAATATTAATTTCTAGTTACATGGAACTGCAAGAAAGATGATGGCTGTAGAGTACACAAGTGTTAAGCCTGTTAACTTGGAATCTACAGATACACAAGTGCTGAGCCTGTTAACTTGGAATCTACAGATACACAAGTGCTGAGCCTGTTAACTTGGAATCTACAGATACACAAGTGCTGAGCCTGTTAACTTGGAATCTACAGATACCCAAGTGCTAAGCCTGTTAACTTGGAATCTACAGATACACAAGTGTTAAGCCTGTTAACACAGCATCTGTAGATAAAGTGTTAGGCCTGTTAACAATAAGCACGTTAACTAGGCATCTGCAGAGAGACAAGTGTTAATTAAGCCTGTACTATGTTAACTGTGCACCCGCCACAACAAAGAGCAGCAGCAGCAGCAGCAGCTACAGAGAAGGACAGAAGGTATGGTTTCTCAGGGTGCACAACACACACACAACCCACCTAGGTCTCTGCCCTCCCTCTGCTTCAGTGCATCTGTGGGGACAGAAAGCTCACTCACAATGTCTGCAACGGCAGCTACATTTCGCCACCCTATCCCCTCCACCCAAACTTATTTTAACAATTCTATCAACAGCTTCTCACAAAGATCCCCTCCCCTCCCCACTCCTTGCCACCTGTCAGACAGACAGACAGACAGACTGGGCAAACCCAGCATACACAGCTGAAGCAGCAGTAAAAGATAGCCAAGTTCTATAAAGAATGCAAGACCGACAATCCCCCTTTAGCCCATCCCACTTTTCTTTGCATGTTAAGAAACGAGAGAAAAGTAAGCCAAAAATTGCATTTTTCACTTCGAATCAAAACTGAAAGAAAAGGAAAGCTTGAATGCATATAAACAATCACAATCATTAAATGAGATGCACTTACATCTGAGGTCACAGTAGACAGAGTTGACCTGCTCTGCTCTATTCTGTTTTATTTTATGGTCACAATAGCTACAGTGTGTTCACTGGCTCAATTTTTTCCACCTGAATATTGTATGGTCATAATAGTAGGTTGACTGTTCTGTGCTGTGCTGTGGTCACGATAGCTACAGTAGTGGGTGACTGGTTCTGTGCTGTGGTCACGATAGCTACAGTAGTGACTGGTTCTGTGCTGTGGTCACGATAGCTACAGTAGTGACTGGCTCTGTGCTGTGGTCACGATAGCTACAGTAGTGACTGGTTCTGTGCTGTGGTCACGATAGCTACAGTAGTGACTGGCTCTGTGCTGTGGTCACGATAGCTACAGTAGTGAGTGACTGGTTCTGTGCTGTGGTCACGATAGCTACAGTAGTGACTGGTTCTGTGCTGTGGTCACGATAGCTACAGTAGTGGGTGACTGGTTCTGTGCTGTGGTCACGATAGCTACAGTAGTGGGTGACTGGTTCTGTGCTGTGGTCACAATAGCTACAGTAGTGACTGGTACTGTGCTGTGGTCACGATAGCTACAGTAGTGACTGGCTCTGTGCGATAGCTACAGTAGTGACTGGCTCTGTGCTGTGGTCACGATAGCTACAGTAGTGGGTGACTGGCTCTGTGCTGTGGTCACGATAGCTACAGTAGTGACTGGTTCTGTGCTGTGGTCACGATAGCTACAGTAGTGACTGGTTCTGTGCTGTGGTCATGATAGCTACAGTAGTGGTGACTGGTTCTGTGCTGTGGTCATGATAGCTACAGTAGTGACTGGCTCTGTGCTGTGGTCACGATAGCTACAGTAGTGGGTGACTGGTTCTGTGCTGTGGTCATGATAGCTACAGTAGTGACTGGCTCTGTGCTGTGGTCACGATAGCTACAGTAGTGGGTGACTGGTTCTGTGCTGTGCTGTGGTCATGATAGCTACAGTAGTGGGTGACTGGTTCTGTGCTGTGGTCACGATAGCTACAGTAGTGACTGGCTCTGTGCTGTGCTGTGGTCATGATAGCTACAGTAGTGGGTGACTGGTTCTGTGCTGTGGTCACGATAGCTACAGTAGTGGGTGACTGGTTCTGTGCTGTGGTCATGATAGCTACAGTAGTGACTGGCTCTGTGCTGTGGTCATGATAGCTACAGTAGTGGGTGACTGGCTCTGTGCAGTGGTCACAATAGCTACAGTAGTGACTGGTTCTGTGCTGTGGTCACGATAGCTACAGTAGTGACTGGCTCTGTGCTGTGGTCACGATAGCTACAGTAGTGGGTGACTGGTTCTGTGCTGTGGTCACGATTGCTACAGTAGTGACTGGTTCTGTGCTGTGGTCACGATAGCTACAGTAGTGACTGGTTCTGTGCTGTGGTCACGATAGCTACAGTAGTGGGTGACTGGCTCTGTGCTGTGGTCATGATAGCTACAGTAGTGGGTGACTGGCTCTGTGCTGTGGTCATGATAGCTACAGTAGTGACTGGTTCTGTGCTGTGGTCACGATAGCTACAGTAGTGGGTGAGTGGCTCTGTGCTGTGGTCATGATAGCTACAGTAGTGGGTGACTGGCTCTGTGCTGTGGTCATGATAGCTACAGTAGTGACTGGTTCTGTGCTGTGGTCACGATAGCTACAGTAGTGGGTGACTGGCTCTGTGCTGTGGTCATGATAGCTACAGTAGTGACTGGTTCTGTGCTGTGGTCACGATAGCTACAGTAGTGACTGGCTCTGTGCTGGGGTCACGATAGCTACAGTAGTGACTGGTTCTGTGCTGGCTCTGTGCTGTGGTCACGATAGCTACAGTAGTGACTGGTTCTGTGCTGTGGTCACGATAGCTACAGTAGTGACTGGCTCTGTGCTGTGGTCACGATAGCTACAGTAGTGACTGGTTCTGTGCTGTGGTCACGATAGCTACAGTAGTGGGTGACTGGTTCTGTGCTGTGGTCACGATTGCTACAGTAGTGACTGGCTTTGTGCTGTGGTCACGATAGCTACAGTAGTGACTGGTTCTGTGCTGTGGTCATGATAGCTACAGTAGTGACTGGTTCTGTGCTGTGGTCATGATAGCTACAGTAGTGACTGGTTCTGTGCTGTGGTCATGATAGCTACAGTAGTGACTGGCTCTGTGCTGTGGTCACGATAGCTACAGTAGTGGGTGACTGGCTCTGTGCTGTGGTCACGATAGCTACAGTAGTGGGTGACTGGCTCTGTGCTGTGGTCATGATAGCTACAGTAGTGACTGGTTCTGTGCTGTGGTCACGATAGCTACAGTAGTGGGTGACTGGATCTGTGCTGTGGTCACGATAGCTACAGTAGTGGGTGACTGGCTCTGTGCTGTGGTCATGATAGCTACAGTAGTGACTGGTTCTGTGCTGTGGTCACGATAGCTACAGTACTATGTTTGGTGGCTCTTATTTAATATCATTATCATCCAGCACAGTGTTGACATACAATGTGTGTATCGTCACTTCCACCCATACTGCAACAGCAGCAGGACAAACACATAAGCAAAGCAATAAGAAGAACTAGCCACAACTACCCTCACCCTCTACACGCCAATAAATAGTCACCCCTACCACAGCATGATCCCACCTCCACACAATGGCAGCGTGCCGTTGAACTAGATAAGAACTTCACCGGTCAATCAT
Organism: Rapana venosa; assembly: GCA_028751875.1. Taxonomy (NCBI): domain Eukaryota; kingdom Metazoa; phylum Mollusca; class Gastropoda; order Neogastropoda; family Muricidae; genus Rapana; species Rapana venosa. Next base: position 65,649,052 of record CM054143.1, read on the forward strand.
CCATGCAGCCCATCCCTCCTTTGTCTCACTTATCGCAGGTACATGTTGTTGGGTTTTTTTAAATTTCCATAGCGAAAACGGCTTTCATGTTTTTAAGACGAGGGTCACACAGATTAACTAAACACTGGTCATAATGATGACCCAGTTGTTCAGGTCCTATGTGACATCTGCCAGAATCCTCTGATTTCCATTGGTACAACAAACTGAGGGATGACGTCTGATACCTCCCACCCACCGCCAGCTATGTACATCCCTTTCCTCCCCAGCACAATCTCTGTACCCTCCCCAGCACAATCTCTGTACACGTGTGGATTACAATCAGATGAAGCTGTACCGTCAGTAGGATCGTACTGTACTGTCTTGTGTTGCATTGTACACCATGTTCAGTCGTGGTGGATTTCTCTGTGTGAAATTCAGTCTGTCTTCCTTGGAGGAAGTTTGTTGTTACTACAAGAGCAGCAGCATCCATTTTTTGGTTCTTTTTAGAGAAATATTTTCCCTGCCTGCATGTGTATCCGTTTCCCTATGCAAGTGGCATTTTTCTACGGAACTCTGTCAGGGAATGTTCTCTTGTTGCAATAGGCCTCTTTTAAAATTAAATTAAATTTTTTTTTATACTTATGTTGAAAAACTGTTGCATGTGGAACCTCAGTTGATTGTCTCATTTGAAAGACAAGAATCCAGGTCACCACTTGTGGTCTAGTGGATGAGGGAAAGTTCAGCTGCAAATGGAAATCCAGTCTGTGACTTTTGGCTTTCTAGCAGGCTGTGTTAGATTGATAGCCTGTGATTGCAGTCAGTGGCTGACTGGCAGAGTGTGAGGTGGTGTGGTGTGGTGTGGTAAGGTGGTGTGGTGTGGTGTGAGGTGGTGTGTGGTGTGGTGAGGTGGTGTGGTGTGGTGTGGTAAGGTGGTGTGGTGTGAGGTGGTGTGTGGTGTGGTAAGGTGGTGTGGTGTGGTGTGAGGTGGTGTGTGGTGTGGTAAGGTGGTGTGGTGTGGACTGACCTCCCCCACTCTCTGTATCCAGTAGGCCTTGTCCAGGTTCTGGGGGTCGGCCACCCCTGTGTCCTCCATCGCTTTCTTCAGGGCCGCCCGCGTCTGAAACCACACACACACACACACAGAGTGTGTCACACACACACACACACAGAGTGTGTCACACACACACACACAGAGTGTGTTAGCAGTCTGCTGGCCAACTTTCTGAAACACCCACTGTGGTAGAAAGACAATCATAGTTCTTTGAGAATGAAAGACAACAAAGACTCTGTAGAAAGAGGCTTCCCTACTCTCCCTCTCTATCTGCCCTCTTTATTCTCCCCCCTCATTAATTTGCTCTCTTCTCTTTCCTCTCTCACCCTCTCCTTATCTCTGCTTTCATGGGAAGGGGGGGGGGGAGAGAGAGAGGAAGCCTCCATTCCCCACCCTCTGCATTTATTGACTTGAAGAAACACTGTGTGAGTGGTGTGTTGGGGGTGGGGGGGGGGGGGGTGTTGCATATTTCGACAAGATTGGATTGGGGTGCATCTTTGCACACATGTGCAAGCTCATGAAAATACTTGAAATCTGTGGCTTATATTGACCTCTGTGTGTGTGTGCGTGCGTGATAATACTTTTTATTGAAGTTACCGTGGAATGTTTAAATGAACATGAAATGTAGTTTCTTGTGTCTTTTCAAGATTTGTGATTTATCTCAATCTGCAGATGCATAGTTTCAATCTGAGATTTAAAATTTTACAAGGCGACAGCCCCGACATGGCCTCTGTGGTCGGTGGGGCTATAAACAAGAAGATTGGATTAGATGTGCCTGTCAGTATTGTACTTGCCCTTCAGGGGATGATTAAAGTATTTTTGACTTGACTCTCTCTATCACTCTCTGCTTTATCTCTATCCCTGCTCTCTCTCTCTCTCTCTCTGCTTTATCTCTATGCCTGCTCTCTCTCTCTCTCTCTCCTTGCTCTCTCCCTCTTAGGGAGAGAGAAGAGGGGAGAGAGGAGGGAGAGAGGGAGGGGATGGAGAGAGAGAAAGGGGGGGGGGTCAGGGGAAGAGGTCTGTCTCTCTCCCTCTATCTCTCTCCCCTCCCCCCTCTATCCCTGCTCTCTCTCTTTATCCCTGCTCTCTCTCTCTTTCTCTCAGGGGGAGAGTGTAGATGGGGAGAGAGAGAGAGAGGGGAGAAGGGGGGGGGGGGAGTGAGAGAGAGAGCAGGGGAAGTATCTCTCTCTCTCTCCCCCTAGTTCAGTCCCCCTGCTCTCTCTACTTCTCAGGGGGGGGGGGGGAGAGGGTGGGAGGACAAGTAAGCAGGTGGGCGGGGTGAGTGGGGGGGGGTGAGAGAGAGCCTCCCCTGGCTCTCTCCCTCCCGAGGTCTCCCCCCCCCCCCCCTTCCCTCTCTTTACCCCTGCTCTGGCTTTCTCCAATCCCCCCTCTCCCCTTGCTCTCTCTCTCTTCCCCTCTCCCCTTCCCTCTGTCCATGCTCTCTCCCTCAAAGGAAGAAAGTTGAGGAAGAGTGAGCAGGTGGGGAGAGAGAGGGAAGAGAGAGAGGGGAAGGGAGAGAGAGGGGAAGGGAGAGAGAGGAGAAGGGAAGGGGGAGAGAGAGGGAAGGGGGAGGAGAGAGAGCAGGGGAAAGGTCTCATTCTTTTTCCCCATTCTCTCCCCTCCCCCCTCTCTCCCCTCCCCTCTGTCCGTGCTCTCTCTCTAAGGAGGAGAGAGATGAAGGAAGAGTGAGCAGGTGGGGAACTCAAATATTTTAATGAGGGTAAATGGAGAGAGGGGGATGAGAGAGAGAGAGCAGAGGAAAGGTCTCTCTCCCCCTCTCTCCTCCCCCCCTCCACTCTCTACCTCCCCTCTGTCAGTGCTCTCTCCCTCTCAGGGGGAAAGAGTTGGAATAAGAGTGAGCAGGTGGGGGGAGAGAGGGGGGAGGGGACAGAGAGAGAGAGAGAGACATTGACTGATCTTGATTTTCAAGTAGTTACAATCATTAGCATTCTTTTTTTTTTCCCACCTGGTCCTTGCCCTAAGGAGGGACCACAATGATCAGAACCCCTCCCCCTCCCCCCCTCAGCTATTTGATTTGAGGATATAAATGAAATGAACAAAACAGAAGAAGAGCAATATAGAGAGAAAATACTGATTGCAAACTTACTCATAAAATGATGCCTAAATGATGATGAGCACAGCACAGCATACGCACATATTCAACATAGAAACCTCATCCTTTGCCGACTTAAAACGCAGATAATGATTATAGTCCAGTAAATGAAATGAGCTGCTCTGAAGTGGGAGGGAAAGTGTCGGCCGAGGGCAGACCTCCTGCAAAGTTACCAGCACAGGAGAAGACCAGGCACACATCCCCCCCTCCCAGTGCAGGAGTGCAGAGATGACACAGTCGTGAAAAATAGAGCAGAGCAGAGAGAGAGAGAGAGAGAGAGAGAAGAGAGAGCAGGAACCTCAAAGCAGAGACAGACCTTGCTTTGCAACACATAAACATCAAAGTACATCATTTTAGAAGGCAAGAAATTCCTGTTTCAAAATCAATGTTTTCATATTCAAAGAAAACACTGCGTACACAATTATTACCAAACTAACTGATCATACATACAATATTCAAATGGAAAGAAAAAAACCATTCAAATCAAATAACAAATTTTATACATCAAGGAGTGAGAGAGAGGAACTGCAACATTCTTAGACTGTTAAGGAAAAACACACATTCGCTATCTGCTCGTAACTCATTTCTGAGAGAGAGAGAGAACGATATTTGATAAAAGCAGGCAAAAATAAAGACTGGCCAAGCCTAGTCTTAGAATCTGAACATATGAAAAACCATACATGTATCAAAATGAAACAAAATGAGACAAAAGCAACTACAGTACACAGAGAGAGAGAGAGAGAGAGATGAAGGCAGGCAAGGGGGGGGGAAGAAGTTACAACTGAGGGGAAGTAACTGCTGCAGATTTGATTTCTAAGTCCAGTTCTCTGAACCTACTGTACCACATGTCCCTGACAACAATGGGAAATGAAACCAGCAGAACTCTTCACAGACAGGGGGAGTTCCAGTTCTACATTTCTACACCAACTGGTGATGTGAACTAAAAGCACAACAAGACATGCTCTGCAGAAGCTTGTCCTCATTACTGGTCACAACACCCTGTGTTAAAGAAGAGCACTTTGACACTGCTGGTCTGAAGACTGTACGAGCATTGCTTTTACCCGCTTCACTCCTCTCTGCATCTGAATGCATGCACATATCAAGTGAGCATGATAAAGATCCATTAGTTTATGTCGGATTTCTGTGGGTTACAGAAATACAAATAAATCTAGTAACTTGCCACTGTAAGTTGTCAACGACTAGGCGTAGGCCATAATATAGAAGATTGTGAGAGAATACTTTTCTGCACTCACAATTGAATGGTACGGGCAAAGATACACTTACAAGTGATGAAAGGTTAGTCCCCTTAACTAGTGTAAAAATGATGAGATAAGACTAACTTGTTACAGTAAGAATGCTCTGGAACCATGTATGGTTATTGACAATGGTCAAATACAACTGGGGTATACACTGATCTACAACACACACAAGCGCTATCAGTGACAGGCGATACAGACAGACATCACACCCCTACCTGAAGACAGAGACAGTACACAACTCGCAGAGACCAGCAAGATGTACACCTACCTCACACCTTCACTACAGCAATCGCAGGAGACCAGAGATTTTTGTTTAACCTCTTAACTGCCGAGTGCAAGTGCACCCTATAGGCCGGGGAATAAAATTCCCATGTACCTCTTACTATGTTCATGTCCCTCTTACTCAGAAATTACTGAATGAATAATATATCGTAGATTGCTTTGAGGCAAGCTCACATTAGTAAGCATGATATTTCACTACCAAAATATATTTAAAATGTAAAAAATCGACAAAAAGTACACTTTCTTCATCACCACTGTCATTTTGAGTACCCCCCATCTCAATATCGTCAAACACAAGACCTGGAAAAATCTGTCATTTTTAAAAAAATGCACTATATCTCCTGAATCATACATGATCGTTTTCATCACTGCCAGGATTATCTAAAGTTTTATTTGCCACTTTTTCAGCTGTGTAAAGTTATTGATACCTTCAACGAGAAGTGACAGCCATTTTGAACAAGAACTGCCCAAGCAGTCATGCATAATAACACAAAATATGAGCTAAAAAATGATTGTTTTTGCCATGGTTTTGCAGCTGGATGTTGCCAAGCAATAGGAGTGATCGATAATTTTGGAGTTCTTTCCCTTTAACTGTAGTCAAGGAAGCTGGCTTGTTTAGTTCGGTTCGAAACCGGAAATTTTCCGGGTTGTAGGCGTATAGAGTGCACATTTAGCCCGAAAAATTTGCGGGGTAGGGCAGTCTAGTGGTTAAGCACACAATATCCAGAAAGGCAAACACAATACACCAGTACCTTACAAATCAACATTGTGTTAGCAGCCATACAGGAACAGTTTAGAGGTCTACATTCAGAGACGTTCAGCTGGAGCAGACTTTAACTTGTTGAGAAGTTGTGGGGTGACAGCACTGAGGTTTTCAGGAGATGAGTGAGGGGAATCTGACAGCACTGAGGTTTTCAGGAGATGGGTGAGGGGAACCTGACAGAGCCCATTCCTCTCTGGTAGCAGGGTGCATGCTGGGTGTGGTTTTTTTTTTTTTTTTTTTTTTGCTGCCTCATCTTCTGTGACGTCCCCCGTCCTGCTGTTCCCGCGCCGCTCATTCCAATCTCCCCGCCACAGCCACACCCAGATTTGTTATGTCTCATCCCCAGAGTCGGAGGTCCACAGGGAGCCCATCACCATCAGGCCGCCGTGGGGCCACCAGCCAGAGGGGCCCTGCACTGCTGCTGGGTCACTTTGGTGGTGTTCAGTGGTGCCTGTTCTGAGCTAATACGCAGGACACCACCTACTAAGCCCCCTACTAACGACAGTATTAGCTCAGTCGCGGAGCCAGACTGAGTGAGTTGCCCACCTGAGGTGGCAACCACCACAACGTCCCTCAAACGCCCGTCCCCCGCGAACCTCCAACCCCAAAGGCTTTGAAACAAACTCACCACAGGCACAGAAGTGTATGGGCAAACCGAATCTGAGGTCACCATGAGACCAGAGCAACTGGGACCACCGAATCAGAGGCAATTTTTTTAATTGCATGATGATCAATGACAATGAGGATGACGTAATTATGCTGCTGTGGAAGTGCATATGCTTTGAGACTACTTGACAGGGTTGTACTCTACGCTTACTATCATAATATATCCCGGCGTCAACCGGGCCCGAGAGATACAGACACCTGCAGTCTTGGTCAGGTAATTTGAGCAGCACTCTCAAACTCGCATCCGTTAAGTGGATGAAGCTCGACTGTGTGGTCCCAGTCTTCCCACTGAGCCCACAGCACACTCACTCTGGGTAGGAGCCGGCCGGAGTCCGAAAAATCCCTATGACTCTAATGGGAATCGAACCCACGACCTTCCAGTCCGTAACCCAAGGCGTTAACCACTGCGCCATGGCGGCTGGTATGCTGGGTGTGTTTGTGTTGGCCACACCACCAGTCATAGCTGGGCCCCTGGTCTGTGAGAAGTGGATGATGCGTTTTTTAACATGGCAGGAGAGTTCTGCATGTGTTCGTTCACACATGGAGTATTGGTTTAAAGTCTTGGCTAAGGACTTCCACTGGGGGCATGTAAAAGCCAAAAACCACACAACAGAGATGCAGGCTAGCTCAGCTCACAGAAAATACTCTTCCAGGTGACTGTACCCAACATTTTTAGGAATACATGTTAGCACAGATGTAGCATCTGTCCCTCACAGACATTATATAGGAGATACCTCACAGATCTACATTTACAGAGATACATGGTTCTTTACAGATCTACATTTACAGAGATACATACAGAGACACATGGTTCTTTGCAGAGATCTACATTTACAGAGATACATGGTTCTTTACAGAGATCTACATTTACAGATATACAGCTAAGGCACCTCACAGATACAGAGCAGATACCTCACAGATCTACATTCACTGACAGAGATAACAGGAGAGGTACCTCAGCACTCAATTCTGGGGCAGAGGAGGCCTGCAATTCTTTCAGTGTGGCCTCAACCTGTCCCTGGAAAAGCATTCTGTCATCACAAGCTTGCTCTTTTACAACAAACTATATTCTTGTTCCTCTACAAAAGGCTATATGTTCCTCTACAAAAGGCTTGTTCCTCTACAAAAGGCAACATTTTTGTTCCTCTTATTATTGTTCCTATACAAAAAGCTTGTTCCTCTACAAAAGGCTATATACTTGTTCCTCTACAAAAGGCTTGTTCCTCTACAAAAGGCTTGTTCCTCTACAAAAGGCTACATTCTTGTTCCTCTACAAAAGGCTACATTCTTGTTCCTCTACAAAAGGCTTGTTCCTCTACAAAAGGCTATGTTCCTCTACAAAAGGCTTGTTCCTCTACTTGTTCCTCTACAAAAGGCTATGTTCCTCTACAAAAGGCTATATTCTTGTTCCTCTACAAAAGGCTATATTCTTGTTCCTCTACAAAAGGCTATATTCTTGTTCCTCTACAAAAGGCTATATTCTTGTTCCTCTACAAAAGGCTATATTCTTGTTCCTCTTATTCTTGTTCCTCTACAAAAGGCTATGTTCCTCTACAAAAGGCTATATTCTTGTTCCTCTACAAATGGCTATATTCTTGTTCCTCTACAAAAGGCTATATTCTTGTTCCTCTTATTCTTGTTCCTTTACAAAAGGATATTCTTGTTCCTCTACAAAAGGCTATATTCTTGTTCCTCTTATTCTTGTTCCTCTACAAAAGGCTATATTCTTGTTCCTCTACAAAAGGATATTCTTGTTCCTCTTATTCTTGTTCCTTTACAAAAGGCTACATTCTTGTTCCTCTACAAAAGGCTATATTCTTGAGTATTCTTGTTCCTCTACAAAAGGCTATATTCTTGAGTATTCTTGTTCCTCTACAAAAGGCTATATTCTTGTTCCTCTTATTCTTGTTCCTTTACAAAAGGCTACATTCTTGTTCCTCTACAAAAGGCTATATTCTTGAGTATTCTTGTTCCTCTACAAAAGGCTATATTCTTGTTCCTCAACAAAAGGCTATATTCTTGAGTATTCTTGTTCCTCTACAAAAGGCTATATTCTTGTTCCTCTACAAAAGGCTATATTCTTGTTCCTCTTACTCTTGTTCCTCTACAAAAGGCTATATTCTTGTTCCTCTACAAAAGGCTATATTCTTGTTCCTCTTATTCTTGTTCCTCTACAAAAGGCTATATTCTTGTTCCTCTTATTCTTGTTCCTCTACAAAAGGCTATATTCTTGTTCCTCTTATTCTTGTTCCTCTACAAAAGGCTATATTCTTGTTCCTCTACAAAAGGCTATATTCTTGTTCCTCTTATTCTTGTTCCTCTACAAAAGGCTATATTCTTGTTCCTCTTATTCTTGTTCCTTTACAAAAGGCTATATTCTTGTTGCTCTACAAAAGGCTATATTCTTGTTCCTCTTATTCTTGTTCCTTTACAAAAGTCTATATTCTTGTTCCTTTACAAAACAACATTCTTGCCCCTCTGCAAAAGGTTGTTCTTGGCTACGGAAAACAAGGGTTAGAGATGGTGCACATTACTACCAATGGCTGGCTGAAGGGGTGACAGAAAGGGAAAAAGCCTAATGGGCGAGAAGACACATTGCCTGACAACAGTAGTGACCGATTTCCCAGACTGTGTCAGCAGAACCACCACGACTGTAAAGGTGGTGAAAAGTATCTTCTGCTCTTGTTTGCTTTTTTAACACTAAGACAGCAACTATTGTTGACTGCATTATGAGTGAAAATACGTTGCACTGCCATTAAGCACCTGACAAGCTGGGCCCAATGGATCTTACTTCAGCCTGAAAAAGTACCTTGCAAGAAAAAAAAAAGTGCTGTTTACCCTTGACAAACACTTCATGTTACACCTACACTCTTTTCTCTGTCCTTATACATACACTACATGATACATCTACACTGTGTCAGCACTCTCCTCTCTATCCATACATACACACTACGTGTTACCTTCCTAATACACACACAAGCATTACAGAGAAAAACAAATGACTTGAGCAAATATTTAAACAATAAAAAGGAAAACTATCATCCTTTCCCTTCAATGAAACAAAATGCTATACACACACAGACAAAAAGCCCCCTTCAAAAGAAAACGAAACAAATTTGTAAAAACGAAGGGGGGGGATGACCAAAAATGCACTAAAAAGAAATGGGTTGGAGGATGCCCTACATAAAAAAAATGATGAAGGGAAACCACCAGACTTGGCGGGGGGTGGGGGGTGGTGAAGAAAAAGGAGGAGAGGGAGGAGGATTACTGACCAGGCGCTCGGGGTCGCCAGGAGAGGTGAGGGAGTCGGCGCGCAGGGGTCGAGAGTCGAGCTGTGAGCGCAGCGTGGTGAGGGTTTGGTCCCGGGCCTGGAGCTGCATCTCCATGTTCTGACGCAGCGCCATCTCCCGCTCCAGCTCCCCACGCAGCCGCACGTTGTCCTTCTGCAGGTTGCTCAGCTGAGAAACACAAACACCATCATCATCATCGTCATCACTGTGATGAAACACCGACACCAGCACACCACATCATCACCACTGTCATGAAACACAGACACCATCATCACCATCATCGTCATCACTGTGATGAAACACAGACACCAGCACACCACACCATCATCACTGTGATGAAACACAGACACCAGCACACCACATCATCATCACTGTTATGAAAACACAGAAACCAGCACACCACACCATCATCACTGTCATGGTGTCGGTGAAGGAACAAATATTATCACACAAATTGTGAGAGCACATGAAGTGATAGTTTGGTGATCTAGCACTACCTGGCTCACTTACAAAGCCAGAGAGGTTGCTGGTTCCCACGTCACTGGACTCTGAGTGGTGGTCTAGGTACTAGTTTTCCAGCTGAGGCCATGAACATCACTGGACCCTGAGTGGTGGCCTAGGTACTAGTTTTTCAGCTGAGATCATGAACATCACTGGAACCTGAGTGGTGGCCTAGGTACTAGCTTTTCAGCTGAGACCATGAACAGAGGTCCATGAGCAACATACGTGTGCAGCACATAGAGAACCCATGCCTGTTAGCAAGACAGCTTTTCCTGACACAATGTTGTACAAAAAGAACAAACCTGCAGTGAGGAAAAACAGTCATGGTGATGCATGTTATGCACTACACATAAGAGTGTGGTATAGATCTGCAGTCTATGTAGATATATAGACAGACAGATATACAGACATACCTGGGAGTTGAGGAGCTGTGTGTTTTCAATGTTGGCCTTCAGTCGGTGGTGCAGGTCTTCTATGGTGGCCACCTTTGTCTTCTTGTCCTGGTCCTGCTCCACTCTGCACCACACACCACATTGTCACATCACATCACACCACATCTTTCCACATTATGTTACAGCACTGCACCCTACTCTACACTACATGACATCACAGCAAATCATGCACACTTACATCTGTTATATAGACATAGTCAGTCAGTTTCTTCACAGCACATCCAGCCAGGAAGGCCAGATTTCACAACACACACACACAGAGTATTCACATACTTTACAGCAAAAGACGGAGACATCTGAAGCAGATCTGGCTGCATGTCCCCACATCACCCTGCAAAGGTCAAGGTGTCCCATAACCTATGCGGTCATATTAAGGGAGTGAGGTATCAGAGACCTCGGCTTCTCCAGGGGCCAGCATATTGAAGGCAGTGCTCATCTCCTTTTTAAAGTGGAAGGAAGGTGGCAGGATGTTTAAGACGCTCGCCTACCAACAAGTAAACTGTGAGGTTGTGGGTTCGATTCCCAGCCTCACCCTTTCTTCCCAGTTTGACAAAAAGAATCGAACTGAATGTCAAACATTCAAAGTCCTTCGGATGAGACTATAAACCGAGGCCCCATGTTCGAATGCATGCAGAACATCTAACGCACATGTTAAATCCTGTTTCGCTTTTCACACTGCATACACATGGGGACTGGATGTAAAAAAACACATGAGTGCTTATTCCATTACACTAGATATAAAAGAATCAATAAATACAATAAACTGAAAGTCCTTCTATCTCCTGAACACAATGATACACTGTACTGAGCTCAGGGCCAATGCATCTATAGAGAAATACAAGGACAGCAGAACATTCCACATGCCTGTCCACACACACACACACACACCACTAAGGTTTCAGTCAGTCACTTACTCGTGTTCCTCCAGTCGCCCCTTGAGCTGGTTCAGCAGAACTTGCTGGTGAGCCGAGTGACTCTGCAGTGCCTGCAACACCACACACACACACACACACACACACAGTGAAACAGACACCAATCAGAAATGCACACAAGACAGGCACTTGCAAACTCTCTCCCTCTAGCACCGAGAGTAATGGGACTATTGCAATGATAATAATAATAACCGTTTTCTGTCTATTCATATGGCACCATTATCCAACACATGTACATACATAAGGTACAGCATTTTAATCAAATCAATGCCAGTTATCAACTGCACTAAAAATATACACACACATATAAGACTATTGCAATGATAATAATAATAACCGTTTTCTGTCTATTCATATGGCAGGCACCATTATCCAACACATGTACATACATAAGGTACAGCATTTTAATCAAGTCAATGCCAGTTATCAACTGCACTAAAAATATACACACACATATACATCTGTCAAAGATAAGCACCATTTGTTTTGGGGGGGGGGGGGGGGGGGGATGTCAAAAATACATACTATAGCAATTTAAGACAAGTAAAGCATATGAACATAGATACTGTCCTCTTCTTATGAAGTCTTCCCATGAACAATGGTCTGCTTGTGAAGTCTTTCAGATGAAATGATAAACTAAAATCTCATAATATGCGTTTAGTGCATGTAAAAGAAATCACAGCAATTAAAGTTGTGGGCAGCAAAATTAAGAAGAAAAGCACACTGATAGACAAAACCATTTGCAGACAAGAGGGAAAAGGAAAGGCGAGGTGCTGCAGCCCTGGTGTCATGCAGGCAGGCAGAAACAAACCTGCCCTGTGACTGTCAGTGTCTGACACTTCACTTCTCTATGTGCGACACCTTAACCCCCCCCCCTACCCCCCCTCACACCTCTTGTGGATACACTGTCTGGGGTCAGCTGCACCTGACAAAGACCATCCTTACTGCAGACAGTAAGCTGCCTGTGGGTGGGCGTCATCCACACCACTGGCCATGGGGTTGATGATTATTAAAGTTTCACAACTCCTCCTCACCCTGAGTTTGTCTCCCTCAGCGTGACGGTCCTCCAGCTCCACCCGCAGCTTGTTGTTGTGTTTCTGCAGCTTCTGCACCTGCTCCATCAGCATCCTGCAACAGCACACACACACACACACACATATATATATACATATATACACACACATCTCTATATCTATATATATATACACACACATCTCTATATCTATATATACACACACACACACATTGCTCATCATCACGTTCCTTGGCTAGAGCTCCCAGGTTCACCAGTGGTGACATTTTGCATATGCACCTGGTTTTTTGTCCACCATGAAGGTAGCCGCATTCTGACTTCAGGGATGTATGCTGGGTATGTTCGGGTTTCTGTAACCCACTGAATGCAGGCATGAATTATGGGATCTTCAACATGCATATTTGATCTTCTGTATGCATATATTCATGAAGGGAGTTAAGGCACTGGCAGGTCTGCACTTGAAGTTGACCGGGGAGATAGTAAAAACCCCCATCCTTAATTCACCAGAGGTTGCTGCAGTTTGAACCCATGACTTGATGGACTAGGAGACTGAAGTCACATGGTCTTAACCACTTGGCTGTAGTGTCCGTCGTATACTGTTTCAATACCATCCTACAATACAAGGACACCTAGTGCAGTGTGCAGTAAACCCAGGGGGTGCAGGCAGTACAAAAATCCACAGCTTTACACTTGCATGCGGGTCAGCTACATGCATGCCGATTTGTACACATGCACTCGTGCTCATGTGCGCGCATGCATACACACATTGACACACTAATGATGGTATTTACATGCACACCCATGTCCACATACTTGCATGTAAGTATGCATGGCCAAATATGCAGTTTCTATTTCTCACACCCACACACACAGTCACACACAAGATAGGGATCAAAAAAAAAAGGGGGGGGGGGGGGGGGTAGAAAAGCCATGCCAGTGAACTCACTCTTTTTCATTGGTCAGGTTCATGATGGCCTTGCTCTGTTCTCTGCAAAGAGCAAACACAGGTGTGTGTTAGCTGTGACTCCACTCAAACTGACACACTAGAGAGAGAGAACACCTCCACCTTCAGAACTTTCCTTTACTTCATGCTGCACACCTCCTGTCTGTACAACGTGGCACACACAATCACATGGGAAAACGAATGGGAAAGGGATTGGAAAGCTAACTGAACCTGCCCATCTTCATCATGCTTCCTCTTCTTCAAGGTAACAGGGCCTATCTGAACAAGTCCACAATAGTTAGAGTGACTGGAGTTGATAGTTTGAATACTGCTTACAAGGACAGGTTGCAAAAAAAAGTCACTTTATCAAGGTGTACGGTAAATCAAAATGTGTTTGCCTTATCTATAAACTGGAGGCAGCAAGTTACCCTCTTACCGGTATTATTTTACAAAATCAATTATAACGATGGTCAAAATTCAGGAGAAAAATCTATACATTTTTCAAAATGAAGATGCAAAGATGAATGCTTGCATTATACTTTAAAGAAACATATGGCAAGTGACAAAACGTTATATAAATTTAGTTTTTTATTTGTGCTGTAGTTTTGTGCAACTGCAACATTTCTTGACATGTAACCTCATTTCAGATGGCTATTTGACATCAGGGTTTATGTTCTTTTAGCACAGAGATCTAATACCATTATCTTGCCCTGCTGACTGTTACTTTACAGCCAAAAGTAAGATCTAACGTGTAACACACAAAAAACCATATAATAATAATAATAATAATACCATCAAATACAGACTATACATTTTTTACCTGATTTTGTTGCCCAGTTTCTCATTAGCCATTCTGGAAAAGAAAAAAACAGAAAAATAGATAGTCAATTCATGTCTCAATGAAATGGAAAACATGTGAAGGCTTGAAGTGATACGTGTGTATGTGTGAAGCCATCAAGTCAAAATGATATTTATTGAGGGTGAAAGATTAAGTTTACACAAAATGTGTGTGTGTGTTTCAAAACAAATACAACTGCAAGCATTGACCTCAGAAAACTGTACCAAAAGCAGAAACAAAAGATTTGCACAACTTTCAACACTCAAATTCAAACCATGCAGAAACCACCACAAAACAATGTCAAATAAAATGAACACATAAACAAATAAACAAAAAGCAAAACATCCAAAAACTGAAAGAAAAGAAAAACTCGGTTATACTTGGGTTTGGCCCCATGGTCGCCATTCTGATTTTTGCTATCAAACAGAACATCACAGAACAAGTCAACTCTTCTGCAATCCATTTCTATTGTAATTTGCGAGTGTTACGATACAAAGTGAACAGAAAAAATCCACTCTTCTCTAACATACACCATACTTTCTCAGGTGTTGGGAATACTGGCAAACACATTTTCAGTCACTGAAAACTTAGTTTACAAGAAATATGTATATGATTCAGCTATCTGCATTTTAAAAATTCTAATATCCACACCTTTCTTTCTTGTTTTCTTTCCATGCACTTTTACAAGGGGTGTTATCTGAAATGAAACCGACTTCATTTGACATTGGGTAAGAAAAAACGGGAGAGAAGTTTCTCTTCCTCCCTTATTCTTCTCTGCACCTTTTGCATAGTTGCTACAAAATGACAAAATATAAATGTACAGAATTGTCACTTTGAAAATATTTGGGTACTGTGCCTATATTGGCAGAAACTAGAAAGATCATTCAAAAAATCTGTTAGTAGTTATATTGTTTCATGGTGGTGTTTTTTTCTTAGAATACACACGTCCTTTGTGGCAGAGGTTATATACAATATGTCTATAAAATTTAAGTAAATCTGTTGTATACATCACACCCACACACAGAAACGCATGTAAACTAACACAAAGGCCACCCAACAAAAACAACACACACAAAACCCCAACAAAAATAGCCAACACAAACAGCACAGAGACAAACCAACAAAATGAACACACAGACAAGGACACCAACAAACAAAAATCAATCCATACAAATCTGAATACAAAAACTTTTGTTTCAAAAAAAAAAAAAAGCCCGGAGAAATTGGTGTGGGTGACAAGTCAGCCTAACTGAAGCCTTTTTCTACAGCCTTTATCTACAGCTGTTATGTGAGCCTTTATCTGCAGCCTTTATCTACAGCTGTTATGTGAGCCTTTATCTACAGCCTTTATCTACAGCTGTGATGCGAGCCTTTATCTACAGCCTTTATCTACAGCCTTTATCTACAGCTGTTATGTGAGCCTTTATCTACAGCTGTTATGTGAGCCTTTATCTACAGCCTTTATCTACAGCTGTGATGTGAGCCTTTATCTACAGCTGTTATGTGAACCTTTATCTACAGCCTTTATCTACAGCTGTTATGTGAGCCTTTATCTACAGCTGTTATGTGAGCCTTTATCTGCAGCCTCTATCTGAAGCCTTTATCTTAAGTCTTTTGTTTCAAGCCTTTTGTCTCAAGCCTTTAGCCTTTATCTACAGCCTATATCTGAAGCCTTTACTTGCAGCCTTTGTCTGAAGCCTTTATTTGAAGCCTTTGTTCTTTATTTGAAGCCTTTATACTTTATCTGAAGACTTTATCTGCAGCCTTTATCCAAAGTCTTTATCCGCAACTTTTATCCTTTATCAGCAACCTTTACAGCCTTTACCCTTTTACTTGCAGCCTCTATCTGAAGCCTTTATCTGCAGCCTTTATCCTTTACCTGCAGCCTTTGTTCTTTATCTGAAGCCTTTATCCGCAGCCTACAGCCTTTTTTCTAAAGCTTTTATCTGCAGGCTCTATCTGCAGCCTTTTTCTAAAGCCTCTATCTGCAGCCTTTAACCTTTATCTGCAGCCTTTAACCTTTATCTGAAGCCTTTTTATCTGCAGCCTCTATCTGCAGCCTTTCTCTAAAGCCTCTATCTGCAGTCTTTAACCTTTATCTGAAGCCTGTAACCTTTATCTGAAGCCTTTTTATCTGCAGTCTCTATTTGCAGCCTTTTTCTAAAGCCTCTATCTGAAGCCTGTAACCTTTATCTGAAGCCTGTAACCTTTATCTGCAGTCTTTAACCTTTATCTGAAGCTGTTATCTGCAGCCTTTAACCTTTATCTGCAGCCTTTAACCTTTATCTGAAGCCTTTAACCTTTATCTGAAGCTTTTAACCTTTATCTGAAGCCTTTAACCTTTATTATCTGAAGCCTTTATCTGCAGGCTTTAACCTTTATCTGCAGCCTTTAACCTTTATCTGAAGCCTTTAACCTTTACCTGAAGCCTTTAACGTTAAAATCCTGCTCCGCTTTTCGTAAGAGTAGGCCATTGTGTGCCGGTGGGAACAGATGACAGAATGTACAAAACCGCATACACACGGGGACTGGATGTAAAAAAGCACAGAAGTGCTTATTCCATTATCCTCGATATAAAATAATAGAATATTAAATAATAATAATAGAATTTAACCTCTATCTGCAGCCTTTAACCTTTATCTGAAACTTTTATCTGCAGGTTTTAACCTTTATCTGCAGCCTATAACCTTTATCTGCAGCCTTTATATCTGCAGCCTTTAACCTTTATCTGCAGCCTTCAACCTTTATCTGAAGCCTTTAACTGCAGCCTTTAACCTTTAACTGCAGCCTTTAACCTTTATCTGCAGCCTTTATCTGCAGCCTTTATATCTGCAGCCTTTATATCTGCAGCCTTTAACCTCTATCTGCAGCCTTTATATATGCAGCCTTTATCTGCAGGCTTTATATCTGCAGGCTTTAACCTTTATCTGCAGCCTTTAACCTTTATCTGCAGCCTTTAACCTTTACCTTTATCTGCCGCCTTTATATCTGCAGCCTTTAACCTTTATCTGCAGCGTTTAACCTTTATCTGCAGCGTTTAACCTTTATCTGCAGCCTTTATATCTGCAGCCTTTAACCTTTATCTGCAGCCTTTAACCTTGCCTTTAACCTTTATCTGCAGCCTTACTTCTGCTCCTGCACCCAGGTGTTGACGTTCTGAACCACCAGCTCACTCTCGCGGTGCAGACGGTCGCCGTTGGCGCGGGACTCTTCCAGAGCCACCCTCAGCCCCTGAATCTCCTCGTTGGCGCTGCGGTAGTTGTGGCGAAGCAGGTCCAGTTCATTCGTCACCTTGCTGGACTGGAGGCAGGCAGGGCACACGGGTCAGTCGCCGCTACGCTTTGTTCAGTGTAGTATGTGTGTGTGAGCACGTTAGAGAGAGAGATTGTGTGTGTGTGTGTGCAAAAATATGAGGATGTATTTTGGAAGAAGACTGATGTCAACATTAGCTGAAAAACTTGACATTTGTAGGTGCCAACATAACGTTGTGTTGTCATCTTTCAAACTGCTAAATATTAAGAAAATAAAGAATTAGAATTTATGTGTGAGCGAGTGTGTGTAATTGTGGATTTGTGTATATAAATGCAATATCTAGATGTATGTGTGCGCATGTGATTGTGGATTTTTGTATACATACACAATATTTAGATGTGTGTGTGTGCATGCGAAGGAGTGTATGCATGTGTATGCTTGTGTGTGGGAGGTGTGGGGAGGGGAGGTGGGGGGGGACTAACCTCCTCCACAGAGGCCTTCAGTTTCTCCTGCAGGGAAGACAACTCTACCCGCACGACGACCAGTTCTTCCTCTTTGGACCCCAGCTCAGCCAGGGCTTGCTTCTGCTTTTCCTGACTGCCCACCAGGTCCACCTGGAGGCTGGTGTAGCGCTCCTCGAAATGTTGTAACTGAACACACAACAACAACAACACTATAATAATAATAATAATGTATGGAATTTATATAGCGCTGAATCTTGTAAAGCAACAAATCAAAGCGCTCAGATTTTATTTCATACCACTTTAAGTCACGGCAGATTTCTCTCCGTGAATTTCGGGCTGCTCTCCCCGGGGAGAGCGGGAGAACGCGTCGCCACTTAGCGCTGCGCCACCCTTTTTTTTATATATATTTTTTTTTATAGTAATGAATAATGACTGTCCACCTGACAGGCTGATGTAGCGCTCCTCGAAATGTTGTAACTGAACACACAACAACAACAACAACAACAACACTATAGTAATGAATAATGACTGTCCACCTGACAGGCTGGTGTAGCGCTCCTCAAAATGTAACTGTACACACAACAACAACAACAACAACACTATAGTAATGAATAATGACTGCAGACTGGTGTAGTGCTCCTCGAAATGTTGTAACTGAACACACAACAACAACAACAACACTATAGTAATGAATAATGACTGCAGACTGGTGTAGCGCTCCTCGAAATGTTGTAACTGTACACACAACAACAACAACAACACTATAGTAATGAATAATGACTGCAGACTGGTGTAGCGCTCCTCGAAATGTTGTAACTGTACACACAACAACAACAACACTATAGTAATGAATAATGACTGCAGACTGGTGTAGCGCTCCTCGAAATGTTGTAACTGTACACACAACAACAACAACAACACTATAGTAATGAATAATGATTGCCCACCTGAAGACTGGTGTATCGCTCCTCGAAATGTTGTCACTGTACACACAACAACAACAACAACAACAACACTATAGTAATGAATAATGACTGTCCACCTGCAGGCTGGTGTAGCGCTCCTCGAAATGTTGTAACTGTACACACAACAACAACAACAACAACAACTAATATTGATGATGACAACAATGACTGGCTAACAAAGTCCAGCTGTCGGCTGGTGTGTGACTGATCTGACTTCTTCATTCCCTGTCTGAGGATCAAGCAGTTAAGGCTCTGCTGCTCTGAAGTCATCAGCAGTGTGTCTTGAAAAAGGTCCATCTGGTGGAGCCTATCTCTCTCTAGGCACAGTTTGCATGCTGGGTATATTCATGTGTGCTGGTTCTTTCGTTGCTAACTGGCTCCAGATGTTCAAATCTGTCCAGAAATGATTTTTAAACTGCTCAGCACTTTGTCTTATATCCACACAGATGTAAACAAGACCCAAAATAACGCACACGAAAAGATATGAAATAAAAGCGAATATAAAAAGAGTACTCCTCAATTTTACCAGGAACATCTGTTGAGCTTCACCAGATCTGAGTATGCAATACCAGCAAGGAGTAATTACCCAGATCCACTGATATGGAGGTGAAGAGTGATCAATGCATTTTCCGCTGAGGGCATACATTTCCTGAACCTAAATAGGTGTACAATATTCCACAGGAAGTGTTTGGAGTTAAATGAACAGTTGTTATCTGTGTTCATGTTCATGTTATCATTCCATCAGCCATAGCTGGCCTATGTACAATAGATGAGCTTTTGTCATTGCAAGGCATTGGGCATTCATGTGCAAGGCATTGGGCATTCATGTGTCCATAGGATCTGGGTTCAGTCTCATGCAACGAACTTAGGCAACAAAACAAAACAGAAGAAGAAAAAGAAAGCAGGCAATGAAATTTTCCAATGAAGAAAATCTTTAGAATCATTCGCAATGTAAAGAGCAAATCAACCGACACATCTTTTCCCAAGAAAGGAGAACAGAATCGTGAAATGGTATTGTAAGAGAAAAAGAGGGAGACTGAAGAGAGAGACAGAGATGAAGGGAGAGAGACAGACAGATAGGTAAGAAAGCAAGGACAATGACAATGACAATATTTCATTGTAATAAGCTGTTAAAGCCCATTTACAAGGGGACAGTGGGAAGGGGACTGGGCACAAAACACATATTTTCAGAAATACAGATGTATAATTTCTACAGCCCAAATGATCGACAAGGCATGGATTCCACGATAGAGAGAGAGAGAGAAAGAGGCGCAGTGAGACAGACTGAGAAGGAAAAAGAGACAGGAGGAAAGAGAGAAATCAACTAATTCAAATATGAAAACAACATACAAAGAGGCAGACAGGAAAATCAAGCAATTATTTTTTTTTATAAGAACATGACAGAAAAAACCCCACCCATGAAAACAAACACAAAGGCAAAGAGACAGAAAGTGTTGATTTTGAGAGTATGACAAGTAGCAGACTGACCCACAGACAGACAGACAGACAAACAGTGTAAGAGACATCAGATCACTCACCTCTTCCTCAGCAGTCTTGTTCAGTTCCTGAGCCTTCTTCAGCTCCATGTGAAGTTTTCGTACCTTGTCCTCGTATAGCTGGATCTGTAACACACACACACACACATGAACACACACAACACATGAACACACACACACATGAACACACACACACATGAACACACACACACACATGAACACACACACACACATGAACACACACACACATAAACACACATGAATTTAGAAGTAGAAAACTTGATTGTAGAGGTACCATATCTCTTTATCATCCTTTACATTCTGCAATACTCTTGCAGTTTAATTCTTGCTGCAGCACACATGCAGTGTGACGATTTTTAAGTGAATGTCTGAACATATCGCACACTACCCACCCTTTCCACATGACATCAGATGAAGGCACCGATCTACAGGACGGGTGACCGGCCTGTCAAGGGGCACAGTGCAGCAGGCACCCCAGGAACAAAGGAGCTACTACCACCAGGTGATCTGGCACCAGGGCCCTGCATCACCAGGGCCAGTTTCTTCTTCTGTGTCAGGACAGCCACAGGCTTCCTACAGGACAGCCACAGGCTTCCTACAGGACAGCCACAGGCTTCCTACTCATTCTGTCTCTCCTGCTGAACACTCACTTCTTCTGTGTCAGGACAACCACATGCTTCCTACAGGACAACCACATGCTTCCTACTCATTCTGTCTCTCCTGCTGAACACTCACTTCTTCTGTGTCAGGACAACCACATGCTTCCTACAGGACAACCACATGCTTCCTACTCATTCTGTCTCTCCTGCTGGACACTCATGCATATGCATACAATATCTATATAAGTCTTTTGGATGAGACTATAAACCAAGGCCCCATGTGTGAACGCATACAGAACATCTTCCGCACATGATAAAACCTGTTCCGCTTTTTGATAGAGTAGGCCATTGCATACCAATGGGAACAGATGACAAAATTTACAAAACTGCACGCATACAGGGACAGAATGTAAAAAAGCACACGAGTGCTTATTCCATTAACCTCACAATAAAAGAATGAATGAATAAAAATAAATAGAATCAAGCATACACACATTCAGGCAAATGCATGTATCCACATGCCCGAACACACTTACACGCACACTCTCTTGCACAGTCCAGTACACACACACACACTTTTGACCTCCCCCCCTCTGTGTGTCACACACACACTTTTGACTCCCCCCTTCTCTCTGTGTGTCACACACACACACTTATGACCTCCCCCCCTCTGTCTCTGTGTCACACACACACACTTTTGACCTCCCCCCCCTCTGTCTCTGTGTGTCACACACACACACACACCTCGTCAGACATGGAGGCGCTGTGCTGCTGCAGTCTGGCCAGCTCTGTCTTGTGAGCGGCCAGCTGACGTGAGCGGTCTCCCAGCTGCTCCATGCTCTCCTTGTGGTGACCTTGAACTGTGGTGACCTGCACTCGCAGCTCGTGACATGCGTGTTCGCTCTCCATCAGCTGACGACAGAGAAGGGGCAAGACGGATGATGTGGGGTCACAGTGATGCAAAGTAACGGAATGGAATGGTGGAGAAAGCAACATGTGCAATGAATGATGTGCAAAACAGCACAATGCAAAGTAACAGAGTGGAATGGAATGCAGTGTGTTAAATGTAAGATGCCAAACATGGTGTTTTGTATGGAATATTCTACTCATTGTGACCTCTTCAAAAAGCAGAAAACAACCCTTTCCCATACTGCTCCTGCTGAAATGAAGATCAGCAGTCTGGATTCTCAGTTGGTAGGTTCTACTGTCTGTCTTACAGAATTCATCACACATGAGACATTCCGTGATTATCCTGGGTTTTTAAGATTATTCCTTTATGGTAAAGGTTATTTATGCTTTCAGCAAATCAATCATCCCTTCATTCATCAGTTTTACAATCAAAGAGTAGTTTAACAGATGTTGGAAATACAAACTGCAACATTCTAGCCTAAATGTAAGCCCCCCCCCCTTTCTCTCACGGGCACATGTACAAGCTCAAAGGCATTCCCCTTCCCTGCTTTCTCTCCCATGTATGTCACTGCACATCTGTCGGCATGCACCCCTCCCCCTTTGTACCCTCTGCCCCACTCACATCAGACTGAGTCTTCCTCAGCTGTTCCTGGATCCTGTCGTAGTCTGACTGCATCTGGGCTGTGGTGTCCTCCAGCTTCTCAATCTGAAATCATCATCACCATCATCACCATTATCACTGTCATTATCATCATCATTATCCTCTACATCATCATCTGGGCTGTGGTGTCCTCCAGCTTCTCAATCTGAAATCATCATCACCATCATTGTCAGCATCATTATCACTGTCATTTTCATCATCATTATCACTGTCATTATCATCATCATTATCCTCTACATCATCATCTGGGCTGTGGTGTCCTCCAGCTTCTCAATCTGAAATCATCATCACCATCATCACCATCACTGTCAGCAGCAGCATCACCATCATTGTCAGCATCATCATCATTGTCACTGATCATTATCATCATCATTATCACTGTCATTATCATCAACATTATCACTGTACATATCATCATCTTAACCTGTCATACCATTCACCATTACATGATCATCTACATCCTTACTGTCATCACTATCCATCATTATACATATTTCACATCATTACAGACTGGTCTGTCAATGCTGATTTCAACATCATCTGTCACACCAGTATTGTATTCATCCTTGTCACTGGCCCAGGCAAAGCTTGTCAGTTATTAATGTCACTAATGATGAGTGAGTCAGAGTGTGGCATGTTCTGGTTGACCTGCATGATCATGATATATTATCATCACCATGATCATGCATCTAAGAACTGTCCACATCCTCATTTGTTCATAATGAGCAAATACTGTCAGCCTATGTTACAATCACAATGTTGTCATATTACAATGACCTGTCATGATTGCACATCCTCACCCCATCCTTTCCTGATGTGTCAATAATCTGTCCCACCCTGATGTGACAATGAACCTGCTGTCCAGCCCTGATGTATACAATGAACCTGTCCACCCTTAATGTGTACAATGAACCTGTCCACCCTTAATGTGTACAATGAACCTGTCCACCCTTAATGTGTACAATGAGCCTGTCCAGCCCTGATGTGCACAATGAACCTGTCTGTCCAGCCCTGATGTGCACAATGAACCTGTCTGTCCAGCCCTGATGTGTACAATGAACCTGTCTGTCCAGCCCTGATGTGTACAATGAACCTGTCTGTCCAGCCCTGATGTGCACAATGAACCTGTCTGTCCAGCCCTGATGTGTACAATGAACATGTCTGTCCAGCCCTGATGTGTACAATGAACCTGGTCTGACTGTCCACCCTGATGTGTACAATGAACATGTCTGTCCACCCTGATGTGTACAATGAACCTGTCTGTCCCCCTGATGTG
Organism: Rapana venosa; assembly: GCA_028751875.1. Classification (NCBI taxonomy): domain Eukaryota; kingdom Metazoa; phylum Mollusca; class Gastropoda; order Neogastropoda; family Muricidae; genus Rapana; species Rapana venosa. Next base: position 65,672,797 of record CM054143.1, read on the forward strand.
ACAATGAACTCTGTCCAGCCCTGATGTGTACAATGAACCTGTCTGTCCTCACGCCCCCTGATGTGTACAATGAACCTGTCCACCCTGATGTGTACAATGAACCTGTCCACCCTGATGTGTACAATGAACCTCTGTCCACCCCTGATGTGCACAATGAACCTGTCCACCCCTGATGTGTACATACTGTCACCCTAATTGACGATGAACGTCTGTCCACCCTGATGTGTACAATGAACCTGTCCACCCCTGATGTGTACAATGAACCTGTCCACCCCTGATGTGCTACAATGAACCTGTCCACCCCTGATGTGTACAATGAACCTGTCCACCCTGATGTGCACAATGAACCTGTCCACCCTGATGTGTACAATGAACCTGTCTGTCCACCCCTGATGTGCACAATGAACCTGTCCACCCCTCATGTGCACAATGAACCTGTCCACCCCTCATGTGCACAATGAACCTGTCCACCCTTAATGTGCACAATGAACCTGTCCACCCCTCATGTGCACAATGAACCTGTCCACCCTTAATGTGCACAATGAACCTGTCCACCCTTAATGTGTACAATGAACCGGTCTGTCCAGCCCTGATGTGTACAATGAACCTGTCTGTCCAGCCCTGATGTGTACAATGAACCTGTCTGTCCACCCCTGATGTGTACAATGAACCGGTCTGTCCACCCCTGATGTGCACAATGAACCTGTCCACCCCTGATGTGTACAATGAACCGGCCTGTCCAGCCCTGATGTGCACAATGAACCTGTCCACCCCTGATGTGCACAATGAACCGGTCTGTCCAGCCCTGATGTGTACAATGAACCTGTCCACCCCTCATGTGCACAATGAACCTGTCTGTCCAGCCCTGATGTGTACAATGAACCTGTCCACCCTTAATGTGTACAATGAACCTGTCTGTCCAGCCCTGATGTGTACAATGAACCTGTCCACCCTTAATGTGTACAATGAACCTGTCTGTCCAGCCCTGATGTGTACAATGAACCTGTCTGTCCATCCTTAATGTGTACAATGAACCGGTCTGTCCATCCTTAATGTGTACAATGAACCGGTCTGTCCATCCTTAATGTGCACAATGAACTGGCCTGTCCAGCCCTGATGTGGACAGCGGGTGAGCCTGTGGCCTGACCTCCTGTGTCTGCTGGTGGGTCTGCTTGCTGGCGGTCTGCAGGTCGAGGTGGGTGGCCCTCAGCTCCCCCTCCTTGTCGCCCAGCTCCTCCTTCAGCCCCCTCACGCCTGGTGCAGCTCCTCACACTCCCCCCGCTGCTTCAGCAACGACTCTTCACGCTGCCTCAGCTGTACGGCGGTGGTGGTGGGGTGGTGGCGGTGGTGGTGGTGGTGGTGGTGGTGAAGGGACAAACAGTTTATTTATTTAGGATATTGCAAAGAGTGAAACAGACATAATGCTGACAAAAATAACAATTGTCTGTGAACATTCTTACACAAAATCGACTAAATCCAGCATGATTTTTTTTCGTTATTTTTACATTCATGTTCCATTTTGTGTGTATGGTTTTTTTTTAGACAATTTTTGTCACAAGTTTCCAACCAGCATTTCAAAGCTTTCCCCATGATATTTCTCCTCTTATCTAGGTATAAAAGAATGCTGAAAGGAACATGGATCACCAGCTTATTCATGTGATTGTCCTAAGTGCTTTGATTTGTCTTAAGCACTTTAATTTTTTGCTTTACATGATTCAGCGCTGTATAAATTTCATACATTACAGTGTTACATATCAGATGACCATGCAATGTGCTTGGCAGTGTTATATAAAAGATGACAATAACAGGTGCCTTTCAGTGTTGTATAACAGATTACAGTGTTATATAAAAGATGACAAAAACAGGTGCCTTTCAGTGTTGTATAACAGATTACCATATGGTGTCTGTCAGCATTATATAAAAGATGACAGTCTTTCTTGACTTGCCTTGACTTTTCTCCCTCCAATCACAGTCAATCTCACCTCCTAACTGTTCCTGGAAAAAAACGACCTTGAAGGGGACTGACCTTTTCGGAGAAGTCTCGGAGCTGGCGTTGGAGGGAGGCTCCATCTTCCTCCAGGATGGAGCAGGCCTTTTTGCTGGCCTGCAGCTGTTTGCTGGTGTCCTGGTGGCGCCCACGCTCTGCACGCAGCTCCGTCTGCAGCTGGCCCAGGATCTGGTCCTGGTGCTGCACCTGAGGCATCACACCACAGCCCTCAGCCTGACTGACTGCCTGACTGACTGGCTGACTGACTGACTGGCTGACTGACTGACTGACTGACTGGCTGCCTGACTGCCTGCCTGCCTGACTGGCTGCCTGACTGGCTGACTGACTGACTGGCTGACTGACTGGCTGACTGGCTGCCTGACTGCCTGCCTGCCTGACTGGCTGCCTGACTGGCTGACTGACTGACTGGCTGACTGACTGACTGACTGGCTGCCTGACTGACTGACTGGCTGCCTGACTGGCTGACTGACTGGCTGGCTGGCTGACTGACTGCCTGCCTGACTGGCTGACTGCCTGCCTGCCTGCCTGACTGCCTGCCTGCCTGCCTGCCTGACTGGCTGACTGCCTGCCTGCCTGCCTGCCTGCCTGACTTCCTGCCTGCCTGGCTGACTGACTGCCTGACGCTCTTGGCGTTTAGATTACACGTAACACACACATGAAAGAGTAGGCCATTGTGTGCTGACGGGAATGGACTGCAAAATTGACAAAACTGCATACACACAGGGACTGGATGAAAAAAGCATATGAATGCTTAATCCATTATCCTTGAAATAAAAAAATAAAACAACATAAATAAATAAGAGACAAAGGTGTTGGAACTGAACACTGCATCTGCCAAGCCTGTCTGCTCCCTCCTTCAGGCAACAAAGACTGCCTGCAACTTCTCCTCTCACTCCCTGGAGGGGCCCCACACTGACACATTCAGGCAGCGGGTCTTGCTCAAGCTGACTGTGGTGAAGCCCTCCCCTCTGCAGGCCCCTACACTGAATGCTGGATGAACATGACTGTGTCCGCCATTCCACAAGCAATAACCACCTACCTGATTTCCCACCAAAAATGAAGGGGATTGAACGCATGCACAAGATGTTATACCACAACACATGGGACCTTGGTTGATATTCTCATCTGATGGACAAACAGAAAAATTGGAATCAGAACCAGTGTTAACATTGATAAAGGGGAGAAAGCTCAGTCAGGAAGATCAGCAGCGATCGGAATCTATGATGTTTAATCATTATTCCAACCTCAAGGTGAGTGCTGACCACCACACCTCAAGGTGAGTGCTGACCACCACACCATTCCACACATCAAGCCGAAAACTTAACTGATGATCTTCCAGTCTGATGGAAACTCCGCTCCACACCATGATTTCAAACTGGCAAAAGTAGAGACCTCCTCTCCCACGAACCAGAATTTGTGCCTAAAGATTAAACCCCCTCAAAACCCTACAATACCTTTGTTGCCCCTAAGTGTTAATGCGCGAACTTACGTTACCCATGTAAAGTACATTATGTTTTGTTTAAGTGTTAATATAGTGTATACATATATTAGTAGTATTTGTTATTTGACATTTATTTTATTGTTTATATTTATATCTATTCTACTATTTCTGCTACTATCTATTATCTTATACTTTGATCTTACTGTGATTACTGGTGTATCCTGTTTATATTTCTATAGTTCCTCATCTCTACACATATTTCTTTACTATCTATTCATCTGCATGTACCTATCTATTAGACTTGCTTGTGTATCCTGAAGATGTGGTGTCTTCTCTATATTTCCACACTTCCTCATTTCCATACATATTTCTTTACTATTTAGTCATCTGTATATATCTATCTGACTTATTTGTGTATTCTGAATATGTGGGTATCTTCTCTACATTTCTACACTTGCCCACCTCTCTTGGTATATATACATACTTCTTTACGTATCTACTGACACAGTCGCTGTATACATAGTGGCGTCATCACCCCCGCATCATCATGATGATGATGCTCCCCCCAGTAAGCATTCGAATTCTGAATTCACAATGATGTTGACTACCTAGTTTTTACATTTCTCTGAATTACTTGCCTGATTGTCATTGTTACGTGTGTAGTCAATACATAATTATGTGTGTGTGTGGGTGGGTGCGTGGGTGTGTGAAATAAATCTGTCTTCTAGTCAACGGTCTTAAAACATTGAATTCATATATTGGTGTATGGTGTGGGTGGGGGTGCGTGTTCGCACACACAGTACGTGCGTGTGTACGTGCTGCGTATATGCGTGCGTAAAAATAAGTTTTTATGTCTTCTAGTCAATGGGTTTAAAATTGTGTTCACAATTGATGTGTGTGCGTGCGTGCGGGTGTTTGCGTGTGTGTGTGTGCGCATGCGCGCGTGTGTGTTGGTGTGTGTGTGTGTGTTTGTGACATTTTACTTGAAAACCAATTTGAAATATAGCTTTTGTGTCTTTGATATATTTGATGTGTATCAATCTGCCTGTCAGTATTGTAATTGCCCTTCATGGGATGATTAAAGTGTTTTTGACTTGACTTCACTTGACCCCCTCTGTCCTGTACCTGGTCGGAGAGCATCTTCTCCTGCTCCTGGGAGGCCTCCAGCTCCATCATCAGCTTCTGGGCCTGCTGCTTGAAGCTCTGCGCCTCCTGCACTGCCCGGTGGTACTCCTCCCTGGCCGTGCCCAGGTCACGCCGACCTTTGTCCAGCACCGACTTCTGCTCCTGCAGCTCTTCCTCGTAACTGCTGGCCCGCTCACGAAGCGTCTTCAGCTCCGCCTGAAAGTAGGTGGGGGGGGGAGGTTAGCTGATGCCAGAGATGGTGTGTGTGTTGTGTTGTGTTGTGTTGGTGTTGTGGTGGTGGTGGTGGTGGTGGTGGTGGTGGTGGGTGGTGGTGGTGTGTGTGTGTGTGTGTGTGTGTGTGTGTGTGTGGTATGTGTATGTATGTGTGTGTGTGAGTCAAATGTCACTGCTGCTAAAACAAACAAGTGCTTGGTTGGTGTTATCATCTATCAATGAAAAAAAAAAGATCCACTCTTTCTTTGTGAGCCATTAAACACTTGAAAACAATGTTTATAAGTTAGTTTGAGCACTGAGTTTTTTTGTGCACATTGAAATTTTTTTATAATTCATTGGGAGGGTTCTGCTGTTTTGAGGTTGTTTTTTGGTTTTAAAATTATTTTTTTGGAGGGAGGGGGGGGAGGAGACAAGACTGGACATTCCATCATAAAATCTATCAAGAAAACAGTTTGAAAAAGTTTGTGGAGGGACATTTTTGCATGGACAGAAGAGGGCGGTTAAAGACTGCCTGTGTACATCCACTTCTCCATGTTCTGTAAAAGCAGCACAGCAACAAACAAAACAGTGCTGGAGAATGTTCTGCCGTTGTGACTGACGGCTGTCACTGACAGTGACTGAGCGACAACAGGTGTCTGGTGCAGACATCGTAACCTCTGACCTGCAGCTTCCTGTTGACCTGGTCATGGCGGACGACCTCGGCCACCCGCTGGCTGAGCTGCTCCTGGGTGGTCTGCAGACTCTGCTCCATCAGCTGCAGCTTCTCTTCGTGATGCGCCAACTGTCAGTACAACACAACACACACAACACACCATGTCTGGGTCACCGTCATCACCACATCATGGACAAGGGCTGCCTCCTCTTCCAGGGCCATCAACAACAACATGCAGCATCAGCTGCAGCTTCTCTTCGTGATGTGCAAACTGTCAGTACAACACACACACCAAGTCTGGTTCAGTCTACACACCATGTATGATTCAGAGTCATCACCACATTATGTATGAATGCATTCTTTTCCATGGCCATCAACAACACAGCTGTGATACCACACACACCACCACCACCATGCACAGCACACTGTCATCATTACACCCTGAACCATGTCTGTGCCTTTTTCTTACAGTGGGCCAACTGTTCACCAATAATATTATCACCATGTCTATTCCACTTTCCTTTTCCACACAACAGGTCCACTGTAGTACTGCATCGTGGCCATGTATGATAACATGATCAACATTTCATGCTTCATCTTACCCAAAATCAACACCACCCCTTTTGGCAAACCAGTACTGTCCACTGCTGCTACAGTGCTGTCCACTGCTGCTACAGTGCTGTCCACTGCTATAGTGCTGTCCACTGCTGCTATAGTGCTGTCCACTGCTACAGTGCTGTCCACTGCTATAGTGCTGTCCATTGCTACAGTGCTGTCCACTGCTATAGTGCTGTCCATTGCTGCTACAGTGTTGTCCACTGCTGTTATAGTGCTGTCCACTGCTGTTATAGTGCTGTCCACTGCTGCTATAGTGCTGTCCACTGCTACAGTCCTGTCCACTGCTATAGTGCTGTCCATTGCTATAGTGCTGTCCACTGCTGTTATAGTGCTGTCCACTGCTGTTATAGTGCTGTCCACTGCTGTTATAGTGCTGTCCACTGCTATAGTGCTGTCCACTGCTGCTATAGTGCTGTCCACTGCTATAGTGCTGTCCACTGCTATAGTGCTGTCCACTGCTGCTACAGTGCTGTCCACTGCTGCTATAGTGCTGTCCACTGCTGCTATAGTGCTGTCCACTGCTACAGTGCTGTCCACTGCTATAGTGCTGTCCATTGCTGCTATAGTGCTGTCCACTGCTGTTATAGTGCTGTCCACTGCTACAGTGCTGTCCATTGCTATAGTGCTGTCCACTGCTGCTATAGTGCTGTCCACTGCTACAGTGCTGTCCACTGCTACAGTGCTGTCCACTGCTATAGTGCTGTCCACTGCTATAGTGCTGTCCACTGCTACAGTGCTGTCCATTGCTATAGTGCTGTCCACTGCTGCTATAGTGCTGTCCACTGCTACAGTGCTGTCCACTGCTACAGTGCTGTCCACTGCTACAGTGCTGTCCACTGCTATAGTGCTGTCCACTGCTACAGTGCTGTCCATTGCTATAGTGCTGTCCACTGCTACAGTGCTGTCCATTGCTATAGTGCTGTCCACTGCTGCTATAGTGCTGTCCACTGCTGCTATAGTGCTGTCCATTGCTGCTATAGTGCTGTCCACTGCTGCTATAGTGCTGTCCACTGCTGTTATAGTGCTGTCCACTGTTATAGTGCTGTCCACTGCTATAGTGCAGTCCACTGCTATAGTGCTGTCCACTGCTACAGTGCTGTCCACTGCTACAGTGCTGTCCACTGCTATAGTGCTGTCCACTGCTGTTATAGTGCTGTCCACTGCTGTTATAGTGCTGTCCACTGCTATAGTGCTGTCCACTGCTGCTATAGTGCTGTCCACTGTTATAGTGCTGTCCACTGCTATAGTGCAGTCCACTGCTATAGTGCTGTCCACTGCTACAGTGCTGTCCACTGCTACAGTGCTGTCCACTGCTATAGTGCTGTCCACTGCTGTTATAGTGCTGTCCACTGCTGTTATAGTGCTGTCCACTGTTATAGTGCTGTCCACTGCTGTTATAGTGCTGTCCACTGCTGTTATAGTGCTGTCCACTGCTATAGTGCTGTCCACTGCTGTTATAGTGCTGTCCATTGCTATAGTGCTGTCCATTGCTGCTATAGTGCTGTCCATTGCTATAGTGCTGTCCACTGCTGCTACAGTGCTGTCCACTGCTGCTACAGTGCTGTCCACTGCTGCTATAGTGCTGTCCACTGCTGTTATAGTGCTGTCCACTGCTGCTATAGTGCTGTCCACTGTTATAGTGCTGTCCACTGCTGCTATAGTGCTGTCCACTGTTATAGTGCTGTCCACTGCTATAGTGCTGTCCATTGCTGCTATAGTGCTGTCCACTGCTATAGTGCTGTCCACTGCTGCTATAGTGCTGTCCACTGCTATAGTGCTGTCCACTGCTGCTATAGTGCTGTCCACTGCTATAGTGCTGTCCACTGCTGCTATAGTGCTGTCCACTGCTATAGTGCTGTCCACTGCTGCTATAGTGCTGTCCACTGCTATAGTACTGTCCACTGCTGTTATAGTGCTGTCCACTGCTGCTATAGTACTGTCCATTGCTGCTATAGTGCTGTCCACTGTTGCTATAGTGCTGTCCACTGCTATAGTGCTGTCCACTGCTGCTATAGTGCTGTCCACTGCTATAGTGCTGTCCACTGCTGTTATAGTGCTGTCCACTGTTATAGTGCTGTCCACTGCTGCTATAGTGCTGTCCACTGCTGTTATAGTGCTGTCCACTGCTATAGTGCTGTCCACTGCTGTTATAGTGCTGTCCACTGCTATAGTGCTGTCCACTGCTGCTATAGTGCTGTCCACTGCTATAGTACTGTCCACTGCTGTTATAGTGCTGTCCATTGCTGCAATAGTGCTGTCCACTGCTGCTACAGTGCTGTCCACTGCTGTTATAGTGCTGTCCACTGCTATAGTGCTGTCCATTGCTATAGTGCTGTCCACTGCTATAGTGCTGTCCACTGCTGCTATAGTGCTGTCCACTGCTGCTATAGTGCTGTCCACTGCTGCTATAGTGCTGTCCACTGCTATAGTGCTGTCCACTGCTGCTATAGTGCTGTCCACTGCTATAGTGCTGTCCACTGCTGTTATAGTGCTGTCCACTGCTATAGTGCTGTCCACTGTTATAGTGCTGTCTACTGCTATAGTGCTGTCCACTGTTATAGTGCTGTCCACTGCTATAGTGCTGTCCATTGCTGCTATAGTGCTGTCCACTGCTGCTATAGTGCTGTCCATTGCTATAGTGCTGTCCACTGTTATAGTGCTGTCCACTGCTGCTATAGTGCTGTCCACTGTTATAGTGCTGTCCACTGCTGCTATAGTGCTGTCCATTGCTATAGTGCTGTCCATTGCTATAGTGCTGTCCACTGCTGCTATAGTGCTGTCCACTGCTATAGTGCTGTCCATTGCTATAGTGCTGTCCACTGCTATAGTGCTGTCCACTGCTATAGTGCTGTCCATTGCTATAGTGCTGTCCATTGCTGCTATAGTGCTGTCCACTGCTGCTATAGTGCTGTCCATTGCTGCTATAGTGCTGTCCATTGCTATAGTGCTGTCCACTGCTGCTATAGTGCTGTCCATTGCTATAGTGCTGTCCACTGCTGCTATAGTGCTGTCCACTGCTGTTATAGTGCTGTCCATTGCTGCTATAGTGCTGTCCACTGTTGCTATAGTGCTGTCCACTGCTGCTATAGTGCTGTCCATTGCTATAGTGCTGTCCACTGCTATAGTGCTGTCCACTGCTGCTATAGTGCTGTCCATTGCTATAGTGCTGTCCACTGCTATAGTGCTGTCCATTGCTATAGTGCTGTCCACTGCTGCTATAGTGCTGTCCATTGCTATAGTGCTGTCCACTGCTATAGTGCTGTCCACTGCTGCTATAGTGCTGTCCATTGCTATAGTGCTGTCCACTGCTATAGTGCTGTCCATTGCTATAGTGCTGTCCACTGCTATAGTGCTGTCCATTGCTATAGTGCTGTCCACTGCTATAGTGCTGTCCACTGCTATAGTGCTGTCCACTGCTGCTATAGTGCTGTCCATTGCTATAGTGCTGTCCACTGCTGCTATAGTGCTGTCCATTGCTATAGTGCTGTCCACTGCTATAGTGCTGTCCACTGCTGCTATAGTGCTGTCCATTGCTATAGTGCTGTCCACTGCTATAGTGCTGTCCATTGCTATAGTGCTGTCCACTGCTATAGTGCTGTCCATTGCTATAGTGCTGTCCACTGCTATAGTGCTGTCCACTGCTGCTATAGTGCTGTCCATTGCTATAGTGCTGTCCACTGCTATAGTGCTGTCCACTGCTGTTATAGTGCTGTCCACTGCTGCTATAGTGCTGTCCACTGCTGCTATAGTGCTGTCCACTGCTGCTATAGTGCTGTCCACTGCTGCTATAGTGCTGTCTACTGCTATAGTGCTGTCCACTGCTGCTATAGTGCTGTCCACTGCTATAGTACTGTCCACTGCTGCTATAGTGCTGTCTACTGCTATAGTGCTGTCCACTGCTGTTATAGTGCTGTCCACTGCTATAGTGCTGTCCACTGCTGCTATAGTGCTGTCCACTGCTATAGTGCTGTCCACTGCTGTTATAGTGCTGTCCACTGCTGCTATAGTGCTGTCCACTGCTATAGTGCTGTCCACTGCTATAGTGCTGTCCACTGTTGCTATAGTGCTGTCCACTGCTGCTATAGTGCTGTCCACTGCTATAGTGCTGTCCACTGCTATAGTGCTGTCCACTGCTGTTATAGTGCTGTCCACTGCTATAGTGCTGTCCACTGCTATAGTGCTGTCCACTGCTGCTACAGTGCTGTCCACTGCTATAGTGCTGTCCATTGCTGTTATAGTGCTGTCCACTGCTGCTATAGTGCTGTCCACTGCTATAGTGCTGTCCACTGCTATAGTGCTGTCCACTGCTGCTATAGTGCTGTCCACTGCTATAGTGCTGTCCACTGCTGCTATAGTGCTGTCCACTGCTATAGTGCTGTCCACTGCTATAGTGCTGTCCACTGCTATAGTGCTGTCCACTGCTGCTATAGTACTGTCCACTGCTGCTATAGTGCTGTCCACTGCTGCTATAGTACTGTCCACTGCTGCTATAGTGCTGTCCACTGCTATAGTGCTGTCCACTGCTATAGTGCTGTCCATTGCTGCTATAGTGCTGTCCACTGCTATAGTGCTGTCCACTGCTATAGTGCTGTCCATTGCTGCTATAGTGCTGTCCACTGCTATAGTGCTGTCCACTGCTATAGTGCTGTCCACTGCTATAGTGCTGTCCACTGCTGCTATAGTGCTGTCCATTGCTGCTATAGTGCTGTCCACTGCTGCTATAGTGCTGTCCACTGCTGCTATAGTGCTGTCCACTGCTGCTATAGTGCTGTCCATTGCTATAGTGCTGTCCACTGCTATAGTGCTGTCACTGACCTGCCTCATGGATGAAGAACTGTACGGTCAAAACTGTCCAATGATCAAACATGTTCTAAAGCAACAAAATGTTCACCAGCACAAACACTGAAGACACACACTCTGGCTGTTGCTGCCTTAAGGAACACAACACAACACACAGAGAGAAAAGAGGCAGAGTGCCTTCCTTCCTTCCTTCCTTCTTTCCTACCTCCTGTGCACAGTCTCTGTATTGGGAGCGCGCCTCGGACAGGTCTGTCTTCAGGTTCTCACACTCGCTGTGCAGCTCTGCTAGCTGTGGACAAGGAACACACACACACACACACACGCACAGAGCAAAGGGTTACTCACAGATCTATACTTTCAATTCTCTGGCAGTGAAGAAAAACAAAGGAGTGGGGGGGGGAGGCACATGCATGGAAACCTGTAAACCCAAAGAATGAAGGAGGCTGGGAGGGGTGGCTTATGTGGTGTGTGTGCGTGTGTGTGTACATATTGTCATTCTTCTCCTTCAGGGAAAAATGGATGTAAGTTACATGAAATCTGTCATATAAAAGTTGATAATGAATCATATCATATCAGCAAATCTGACAAAGGGCCCTCATTCTAAATCATTTCAAAACACCTTCAGCCATGCTCCCTGCCAACCTCTTATTCACAGCCAATCAGTGCTATCAACGTATGTAGTAGTATGTACTATACTGTACATGTGTGCAATCAGATAAATACTACTTCCTTTCCAATCAGTGCTATCAATGTACATAGTATTATATACTGTACATGTGTGCAAATAGCTAAATACTTTTCAAAACCCACCTCAAGTCTTGGTGATCATTTTTCTATATCACAAGGTCACTTTTTGCTGTTTCTTCCCCTGATTGATAACTTTTGACTGTTTCTTCCCCTGATAGCTTTTGGCTGTTTCTGATAACTTTTGGCTGTTTCTTCCCCTGATAACTTTTGGCTGTTTCTTCCCCTGATAACTTTTCCCTGTTTCTCCCCCCCCCCCCCCCCCCCCCCCCCCCCCCCCCCCCCCCCAAATAAGAAGCATTTATCTATTCTTGTTGAGTGAAAAATTGTGATTGAAAATTTAAAAAACCCACCTAATTTTTGGTATAAACAACCTCCTCCTCCTTTGTGACATAACAGCATACTACTAAATACACCATCACATCCACCACATTTTGTGAGTGAACATCATGACAGGACTACAGACTCAATGTGGTCTTATCAGAATGACGTCTGCAGAACCTGTGACGCTTGTGAATCAGATGTCTGTTCAAATATACTGAACACAACACACTTACACCACACACAAAGAAGCAAGGGACAAGGTGAGGTAACTCACAGTGTTCTCAGCCTGTCGTCGGGAGTTCTGCACCTTGATCATCTCCTGTTTGATGTCTTGCAATGACTGCTCCAGCCTGTCTATCTGCACACACATACATGCAGAGTGTTTGATTTATAGAGTGTAGAGAAATCTTCATCATCTGCAATGACTGCTCCAGCCTGTCTATCTGCACACACATACATGCAGAGTGTTTGATTTATAGAGTGTAGAGAAATCTTCATCATCTGCAATGACTGCTCCAGCCTGTCTATCTGCACACACATACATGCAGAGTGTTTGATTTATAGAGTGTAGAGAAATCTTCTTCATCATCTGCAATGACTGCTCCAGCCTGTCTATCTGTACACACATACATGCAGAGTGTTTGATTTATAGAGTGTAGAGAAATCTTCATCATCTGCAATGACTGCTCCAGCCTGTCTATCTGTACACACATACACACACACGCAGAGTGTTTGATTTATAGAGTGTAGAGAAATCTTCTTCATCATCTGCAATGACTGCTCCAGCCTGTCTATCTGTACACACATACACACACACACACAGAGTGTTTGATTTATAATAGAGTGTAGAGAAATCTTCTTCATCATCTGCAATGACTGCTCCAGCCTGTCTATCTGTACACACATACACACACACACACAGAGTGTTTGATTTATAGAGTGTAGAGAAATCTTCTTCATCATCTGCAATGACTGCTCCAGCCTGTCTATCTGTACACACATACACACACATGCAGAGTGTTTGATTTATAGAGTGTAGAGAAAATCCAGCCTGTCTATCTGTACACACATACACACACACGCAGAGTGTTTGATTTATAGAGTGTAGAGAAATCTTCATCATCTGCAATGACTGCTCCAGCCTGTCTATCTGTACACACATACACACACACGCAGAGTGTTTGATTTATAGAGTGTAGAGAAATCTTCTTCATCATCTGCAATGACTGCTCCAGCCTGTCTATCTGTACACACATACACACACACACGCAGAGTGTTTGATTTATAGAGTGTAGAGAAATCTTCTTCATCATCTGCAATGACTGCTCCAGCCTGTCTATCTGTACACACATACACACACACGCAGAGTGTTTGATTTATAGAGTGTAGAGAAATCTTCATCATCTGCAATGACTGCTCCAGCCTGTCTATCTGTACACACATACACACACATGCAGAGTGTTTGATTTATAGAGTGTAGAGAAATCTTCATCATCTGCAATGACTGCTCCAGCCTGTCTATCTGTACAAACACACACACACACATGCGCAGAGTGTTTGATTTATAGAGTGTAGAGAAATCTTCTTCATCTGCAATGACTGCTCCAGTCTATCTATCTGTACATACACACACATAGTGTTTATAGAGTGTAGAGAAATCTTATCTCCTGCAATGACTACTCCAGTCTCTCTCTATCTGTACACACACAAATACACACACACAGTGTTTGACTTATAGAGTGTAGAGAAATCTTCATCTCCTGCAGCGACTGCTCCAGCCTCTCCATGCAGACAATGCCTGTTTGATTTATAGACTGTAGAGAAATCTTCATCTCCTGCAGTGACTGCTCCAGTCTATCTATCTGTACATGCAGACAATGACTGTTTGATTTATAGAGTGTAGAGAAATCTTCATCTCCTGCAGTGACTGCTCCAGTCTATCTATCTGTACATGCAGAAATACACAGTGTTTGATTTATAGAGTGGAAAGAAATCTTCATCTCCTGCAGTGACTGCTCCAGTCTATCTATCTGTACATGCAGAAATACACAGTGTTTGATTTATAGAGTGTAGAGAAATCTTCATCTCCTGCAGTGACTGCTCCAGTCTATCTATCTGTACACACACACATACACACACACAGTGTTTGACTTATAGAGTGTAGAGAAATCTTCATCTCCTGTAGCGACTGCTCCAGCCTCTCTCCATCTGTCCATGCAGACATACACAGTGTTTGATTTATAGAGTGTAGAGAAATCTTCATCTCCTGCAGTGACTGCTCCAGCCTCTCTCCATCTGTCCATGCAGACATACACAGTGTTTGATTTATAGAGTGTAGAGAAATCTTCATCTCCTGCAGTGACTGCTCCAGCCTCTCTCCATCTGTCCATGCAGACAATGCCTGTTTGATTTACAGAGTGTAACAAACTTCACACCCATGGGCACGATGGCGGTATTGTGGAGAAGGACTTTGGTCAGAGTGAAGCAGAATGGGAAGAGGGAAGAAGCACACTGGTTTAAGCTACAAACACACATAGAGAAGCACACACATAAGCACAAAACACACATACGCACAACCACACGCACGCAAACACACATATACAACCATAGATACACACACAGAGCAAAAAAACAAAAAAGGAATAAAACAGGTGGAAAATTTTAGAGAGAAACACTAACAGTACAAAAATTGAAGACAGAAGGAAAAGAAAACATAACAGAAAAAAAACCCCCAGAAAGGGAGGAAGTGGAAAGGACAAAGGCAGAGAGAGGGAGAGAGAGAAGGGGGGAGGGGAGAGAACTCTGATCTGGTTTAATGTACACTGGCCTTAGGTCACAATACATTTTGAGGAGCAAAAATGGAAGATGCGATAATGAAATATAACATCTTGTAAACTTTGGAAGGAGAGAGAGAGATAGAGAGGGGGAGAGAGAGAGAGAGATATAGAGATTTTGTGTCACGACTAAAACTGTTTCTCACCAGAAAAGACCATAGAGATGGGCGTGTGTGTCAAAGTCTAAATGTCATTTCTAGATGGTACATTGGAAAAACAATGCATTCGCTTTTTTTCACAAAAACATCCATCTATATTTAAATAAAAAAAAGAACCAATCAAACCAACGCCAAAAACAAAACAAAAAATCCTAAGAAAAAGAAAAAAAAGTGTGTGAGATGTGTGTATGTGCATATACATGTCACATATATGAGCACGTGCGTATTCATTCATGGCCCGTACGCCTCCACGTGTACACACAGCACCCCTCCTCCACACACACACCCTCACTCACGCACGCACCTCCTCCAGCTTGGCGCGGACGTCGTCCCGGCAGGCGGCAAGCTCTGCCTGGCTGCGCTTGACCTGGTCCTCCTTCCTCTCCACCTCCTGCTCCAGCACCTCCGCGCGGCGGTGAGCAGCGCCCAGGTCCTGCTGCAGGCCCTCCGCCTGCTCCTCCAGCCGCCCGCACTCCGCCTTGTGGCGCTGGTGGGCCGAGGTCAGGGTCAGCTGCAGCTGCTGGACGTTCTGCTCCAGCCGGTTGATCTGCGGGGCAGAGACAGGGGGGGTGTTGACGCTGGCTTTACCTGACTGACGCTGGCTTTTGCCTGACTGACGCTGGCTTTTGCCTGACTGACGCTGGCTTTTACCTGACTGACTGACGCTGGCTTTTACCTGACTGACGCTGGCTTTTGCCTGACTGACGCTGGCTTTTGCCTGACTGACGCTGGCTTTTACCTGACTGATGCTGGCTTTTACCTGACTGACGCTGGGGGCGAAGTCTTCACTGCTGCCCCAACCGTCTACAACACTACGGGATAGGTGAAGGTGACATTGGGTTGGAGTATTCTTGTTGAATTAGCAAGTATGTCCTTTACAGTAAACGCTTGATGCCATAACCACATATACATAAACATACAAAACCCCACATATTTCTGTCTATAATTATGGGCACGTTAATAGAAACATTGAAATGTTAGGTGTCTTCTTTTTTTGTTGTTGCTTGTTGTTAACACTATCCCTAGAGAACCCCTCTTCCCCAGTACATGTGCACTGTGGGCATTTGCACAAACGTTGCCTACGTGGCAGTTATAGCACTTTTTTTCCATAATGTCAAAACTCGTTTGTTGTTTGCCAGTTTTAGGTAGATAAATTAAATATCTTGTACCAAAAAATACTTTCAAGCTGCATAACATATTTTTGCATTAGCTATGAGAGTGAACTTGACCCCACCAAACACGCTTAAAATGACCACTGATGTACTTGCAACATGTATGGTGTTGACCAAACAGATCACTTCATTCACTCTAAATGTCTGGCATGCCATTTCTGAGAAGTAAGAAGCATAATTTGCTTGGTGGTAAAACCAGTTGGCTATTCAGGAACTTAGTCTCTCTGCCACGTGCACACACACACACACACACACACACACACACACACGCACACACACACACACACACACCAAGAATCCCAGGGCTCCACAAAGTCTCTTTGATTTCATATGGGTTCCGTCTTTGGATGCTGATTATAGAGTGGAATACGATCTGCTCACTGCCCTGCTAGGTCTTCATTGAAGCAGCAAGTGTCTGGCTAGCTGGTGGCCTGAGAAAGTTTGGATTCTGTGCAGGAGTAAAAGCTGGAGATTTTTTTAAAAATTACGTCACCCGTATATGGGTGCTGTGTTCTGACGAGCATACAGCTTGTGTCACCTGCTGGCGGGCGATGTGAAGGGAAGGGTTAGTAGACGGCTGGTTGCCCTATAGTGGGTTACCCGTAGGGAAAAGGTGAAAGACACAGCTGTGCAAAGGACTGTCTAGTTCACGTTTAGAGCTTGGGTCCTCATGAAATCAAAATTCTGGCAAACAGCATTGCTGCTGCTGACTCTTTTTTTTTCCTGAAAAAAGCATTCTCTCTATATACTTTTTGAGGGACAGATTTTCAGTCATGCATATGTACACACATAGACACTCATTCACATGTCTACACAGGTACACTACCCCCTTCTTTTTCAACATAGGTCACACATGAAATCTGAATAAGAAATGAATCAACTGGGTTTCTTAGTAATGGTCACACTGAAAATGTGACCATTGCTTCACTAGATACAGAGGGCACACAAAACAGCTTCAAGAATCAAAGTACAGACACGATCATCTGAATGCATGTACCTACTAACAGGATTTACAAAGACAGATTTGCACACAAGTCGACCAAATACTGTAAGTGACTTCAGTTATCCCCCCAAAAACAAGTTGTTTCTTGAGGTTGTCAAAGAACAAAACTCCCATTGCTCTCCTACATCATGGATGTATCAGCTCCTAGTGCCAGCTTTTGACTTCAGTCTCCAAGCCCTCTTCAGGCAGACAGACATCACATCACATCACATTAATTCAGATAAAAACTTCACCTTTTCTTCCCTTTAATCATCCCACCTTCATTTGACTTTCTCTCTTTTTTCTTCTCCCACAACTCCCGGACAAGTTGTTGGGGCAGTGCGCTTCCATTTATCAGACAGAGTGTCACGGGCAAGCGGAGCCTGGTGGAGCCACCCCTCTCCAGGCCATGCCCACTAGTTCAGCAGATATACAACAGTTGTTCACTGGGGTAATTATGTAGGCATTCCAAAGACGTCACCAACAACAACACCCAAAGCATTTTCACACACACACACTTTGGAAATGCAAACAAGGGCTGACCCCCCCAACCCTTCAATCTATCTCACAGCCGGAGGCAGGGGGGGAGGGGAGCGGCGTTACCTCGTGACGGCAGCCCCTTTCTGGTCCTGGGTCTGAGCCAGCTGCGCCTGCAGGTCGCTCATGTTCTCCTCCATCTCCGAAACGTGGCGCAGCTTGCTCTCCAGGTCAGCGCGGCTGCCCTCCAGGTCGTACTCCAGCTGACTGATCCGCTCTTCCTTGTCCCGAAACTGCATGAGGGGTGTAGTGATCAACGTGGCGGTGGTTTTAGATGGGGTGTGTGTGTGTAGGTGTGTGTGTGAGTATGATAGGGTGTGTGTGTAGGTGTGTGTGTGAGTATGATAGGGTGTGTGTAGGGGTGTGTGTGTGTGTGAGTGTGCGTACATATGTTCATACATATGACAAGCACTAATAGTATTCATATGTCTGTATGTGACCGTGTGCGTCATGTACATGTTTGAGTGAAAGCACATATGTGTAAGTATGTATGGTGTACCTGTTTGCGTAAAAGACATATGAGAGAGAGAGCACAAGCATGTATAAGTGTGTGTGAGAGAGAGAGAGAGAGAGAGAGAGAGAGAGAGAGAGAGAGAGACACCGTGTGAGAGAGAGAGAGACACTGTGTGTGGGTGTGTGTAGAGTGTGTGTGTGTAGTATATGTGTACGTGACTGTGTGTGTATGACTGTGTGTATGTATGGGTGTGTATGTGTGACTGTGTGTGTACAGACATGTGCATGTGTATGAGTGTGTGTAACTGTGTGTGTGTATATATGTGTATATGTGTGTGTATGTGATGTGTGTGTATGTGATTGTGTATGTGACGGGTGTGTGTTGTGTTGTGTTATGTGTGTGTGTGTGTGTAAGGACTGACCTCCTGGTTACTGTGGCTGTGTTCACTCTGGTAGGTCAGCAGCTGGTGTGTGTGTGTAGGTGTGTGTGTGTAGGTGTGTGTGTGTGTAGGTGTGTGTGTGTGTAGGTGTGTGTGTGTGTAGGTGTGTGTGTGTAGGTGTGTGTGTGTGTAGGTGTGTGTGTGTGTAGGTGTGTGTGTGTGTAGGTGTGTGTGTGTGTAGGTGTGTGTGTGTGTAGGTGTGTGTGTGTAGGTGTGTGTAGGTGTGTGTGTGGTGTAGTGTGGTGTGGCGTGGCATGGTGTTGTGTGTGTATGTTGTGTTGTGTTGTGTGTGTGTGTGGTGTGGTGTGGTGTGGCATGGCGTGGTGTTGTGTGTGTTGTGTGTGTGCGTGCCGTGGTATGGTGTGGTGTGGTGTTATGTTGTGTGTATGTTGTGTTATGTGTGTGTGTGTGTGTGTGTACTGACCTCCTGGTTGTTGTGACTGTGTTCACTCTGGTAGGTCAGCAGCTGGTTCTCAAAGCTGCCGCCCTCTCCTCGTTCTGTAGAGACTGCACACACACCACACACAGCACACACACACACACAGCACACACACACACCCACACACAGCACACACACACACCGCACACACACACCACCCAACATCACCCACACACACACACCACACACCACACCATACACCCACCACACAACACACCACACACACACACCACACACCCACACCATACACCCACCACACACACCACACACACACCACACACACACACCACACACCCACACCATACACCACCACACACACACACCACACACCCACACACACACCACACACCCACCACACACACACACACACACACCACACACCCACCACACACACACACACACCATACACACCCCCAAACACACACACCACACACCCACCACACCCACCATACACCCACCACACACACACACACACACCCACCACACCCACCATACACCCACCACACACACACCACACACCCACACCATACACCCACCACACACACACCCACACCATACACCCACCACACCACACACACACATGTCCACACACACAGACACACCACACACACAGAGACTTTTGTGTTAGTTTTGTCTTGCTCCTTTGTTGATTTGACAAATCACACAAAGTATAATATACAAATGCATACACACATGATTTTTCCTACTGGCTTCACTTAGTTCACTTGTTTGTGTGTCACACACTGTTTACACTCACAAACTCAAGAACATGTAAACAAACAAGCATGTACACACTCACACACACAAAAACCACACAGAAGCACCACCCCCCATCCACACAAACTCATATATGCACATGTTTTCACACACACACAATTTTTCAACCTTTAAATGTTGAAAGCTGCACCTCCATCAGTGCTATTTAGAAGAGATCCATTGGTGTAGATTTTAAGATGTGAAGGGTAGTTATTTTTATTATGTGCTCCTTCACATGAATACTGAGAATGTTACTCCCTTTTTCTTTTTTACAGGTAGAATGATCAGTATCAAAAGAAGCTCTCTGAAGTTCCCATGGAGGACTAGGAGGTAAGATCTTCTTCCCACTTTTCAGTCTGCCTATCGCCCCAACCACAGCACCGAAACCACCCTAGTCCATACTTTAGATACACTTCTACTTGCTTCTGATGCAGGAAAAATCTCCCTCCTCACTCTTCTTGACTTATCTGCAGCCTTTGATACCATAGATCACTCAATTCTTCTTTCTCGCCTCCAAAATACGTTTGGTATTAATGGCACAGCCCTCACCTGGTTTACTTCATACCTCACAGACCGGTTCCAGAAAGTTATTGTAAACAAAATTCAATCAAAACCTGTCAAAATGGAATGTGGAGTCCCGCAGGGATCAGTCCTGGGCCCTGTTCTCTTTACTCTATACACTGCTCCACTCTCACATATAATAAACAACCACCCTATTGATCATCATTTCTATGCCGATGATACTCAACTTCAGTGCAGCGATACTGTTGAAAACTTGCCTTCCCTCTTGACAAATATGTCCTACTGCCTTCAAGACATTCAAAACTGGATGACTCAGAACAAGTTACAACTTAATGCCGATAAAACCGAAGCCATGCTTATAGGGACCCAACATAAACTTTCCTCTATCACAAAAACTTCAATAGAATTCGGCAATACGTCAGTTCCTTTGTCCAACTCTGTGAAGTATTTAGGAGTAGTTCTTGACAACACACTCTCTATGAAAAAATTCATCACCCAGACCTGCCAGTCTTGCTACTATCAATTACGGCGCGTAAGCGCGATTCGCAAGTATCTGTCCACTGATGCAACTTCCAAGCTTGTCACATCTCTTATTCTTTCACGTTTAGACTACTGTAATTCTCTTTTGGCTGGCCTACCAGCATCATCTATCCACTCTCTTCAACGCATACAAAACTCTGCAGCTCGACTGGTCCTAAGAAAGAAAAAATCTGAACACATCACTCCTCTTCTGCGATCTCTTCACTGGTTGCCTGTCTCACAAAGACTGCAGTATAAAATCAATACCCTCTGTTTCAAATGTCTCCACAAATCTGCACCCTCTTATCTCTGTAACTGTCTTCACCTGTACACTCCATCCCGTTCCCTTCGTTCAGCCGCAGATACTTTGTGCTTTCGAACACCCAGATTCAAACAAACCACTGTTGGCCGTCGCTCCTTCTCTGTTTCTGGTCCATCCACCTGGAATGACCTCCCTCTTTCACTTCGTCAAAAGCCTTCACTTGATTCCTTCAAATCCAGCCTCAAAACACACTTATTTCCTACCTGAGACTTTCCCCCCACATATCTGTCCCTAATTTTCAACAGCATCTTTCACCGTCTAAGTGTTGTTCCATGTGTGTGTGTGTGTGTGTGTGTGTGTGTGTGTGTGTGTGTGTATGTGTGTGCGTGCGTGTGCGTGCGTAGTGCGCGCGCATGGATTTCTCATTATGTTTAAGGAGAGTTGCATGCCTGTAAATGATTGAGTGCAAGCGCTTCGATTTGTTTGTTTTTTACAAGATTCAGCGCTATATAAATTCCATATATTATTATTATTATTATTAAGTGAGGTGTAGACAACTTCGTTTCTCTGGGATTAGCTTTTGACTTTGAAAGACAGTTATGTTAGTAACTTGCTGTAGTGCAAGTAAATATGTCATTTATTGATTTGAAGCAGAGGCATTCTACCCACTACGGTGTAGCTTTCCAAAATGTTACCTTTGGTGTAGGTGTGTGTATAGGTGTGTGTGTGTGTAGGTGTGTGTGTGTAGGTTGTGTGTGTAGGGGTGTGTGTGTAGGTGTGTGGTGCAGTGTGGTGTGGCGTGGCATGGTGTTGTGTGTGTATGTTGTGTTGTGTGTGTGTGGTGTGTGTGTGTGTTGTGGGGTGTGGTGTGGTGTGGCATGGCGTGGTGTTGTGTGTGTTGTGTTGTGTTGTGTGTGTGCGTGCCGTGGTATGGTGTGGTGTGGTGTTATGTTGTGTGTATGTTGTGTTATGTGTGTGTGTGTGTGTGTGTACTGACCTCCTGGTTGTTGTGACTGTGTTCACTCTGGTAGGTCAGCAGCTGGTTCTCAAAGCTGCCCGCCCTCTCCTCGTTCTGTAGAGACTGCACACACACACCACACCCACACCACACACAGCACACACACACCACACACCCACACCATACACCCACCACACACACACACACCACACCATACACCCACCACACACACACCCACACACAGCACACACAGCACACACGTCCACACACCACACACACGTCCACACACACAGAGACTTTTGTGCTAGTTTTGTCTTGCTCCTTTGTTGATTTGACGAATCACACAAAGTATAATATACAAATGCATACACACATGATTTTTCCTATTGGCTTCACTTAGTTCACTTGTTTGTGTGTCACACACTGTTTACACTCACAAACTCAAGAACATGTAAACAAACAAGCATGTACACACTCACACACACAAAACACACACAGAAGCACCACCCCCCCATCCACACAAACTCATATATGCACATGTTTTCACACACACACACAATTTTTCAACCTTTAAAGAGGGAATGTTGAAAGCTGCACCTCCATCAGTGCTATTTAGAAGAGATCCATTGGTATAGATTTTAAGATGTGAAGGGTAGCTATTTATTATGTGCTCCTTCACATGGATACTGAGAATGTTACTCCCTTTTTCTTTTTTACAGGTAGAATGATCAGTATCAAAAGAAGCTCTCTGAAGTTCCCATGGAGGACTAGGAGATAAATGAGGTGTGGACAATTTCGTTTCTCTGGGATTAGCTTTTGACTTTGAAAGACAGTTGTGTTAGTAACTTGCTATAGCGCAAGTAAATATGTCATTTATTGATTTGAAGCAGAGGCATTCTACCCACTACGGTGTAGCTTTCCAAAATGTTACCTTTCTTTCAGTGTTCTTTTGGCCTGGAATACATGACGTGTATCTTTAGATCTGGTGCAGTTTAATTACTTATACAGTTATTCATAAGGCGAATTCATTTCTTTCACTGTATTATGGTTACAGTACTTAGACAGTTTCTTACCCTTTTGTTCCCCTGAAATGTTTGCCTTTTTGTGTCTAATGTCACATCATGTGACTAGAGGTTAACTTGAAGAACAACACACACACACACACACACACACACACACACCCCCCCTCACCTGCTGCTGGGAGTCCTCAAGCATCACCTTCAGGCTGGTGATCTCCACCTCGCAGTCGTTGATGCGCGCGTTGGCGGCCGACAGCTCGTTCTGATTGGCCGAAAGCTCCTGCGTCAGTTGTTCAATCAGATCCTCGCACTTGGCCACCTGGCCCTGGGAGTCGCGGTGCGCCGTGTCCAGCGTCTCCACCTCCGTGCGCAGTCGCTCCACGCGCTGCTCCTTCTCCAGCTCCTGCACAGCGTCAGAGAGTAAAGTGTGTGTGTGTGTGTGTGCGTGTGCGTGTGTGTTCCTTCTCCAGCTCCTGCACAGCGTCAGAGGTCAGTGTGTGAGTGTGTGTGTGTGTGTGTGTGTGTGTTCCTTCTCCAGCTCCTGCACAGCGTTAGAGGTCAGTGTGTGTGTGAGTGTGTGTGTTCCTTCTCCAGCTCCTGCACAGCATCAGAGAGCAAGGTCATGTGTGTGTGTGTGTGTGTGTGTGTGTGTGTGTGTGTGTGTGTGTGGAGTGTGAGTGAGTGTGTGTGTGTGTGAGTGTGTGTGTGTGTGTGTGTGTGTTCCTTCTCCAGCTCCTGCACAGCATTAGAGAGCAAGGTCAGTGTGTGTGTGTGTGTGTGTGTGTGAGTGTGAGTGAGTGTGTGTGTGTGTGAGTGTGTGTGTGTGTGTGTGTGTTCCTTCTCCAGCTCCTGCACAGCGTAGAGGAAAGGTCAGTGTGT
Source organism: Rapana venosa (assembly GCA_028751875.1). NCBI lineage: Eukaryota > Metazoa > Mollusca > Gastropoda > Neogastropoda > Muricidae > Rapana > Rapana venosa. The sequence goes on from CM054143.1 coordinate 65,696,673, forward strand.
GGTGTGTGTGTGTGGTGTGTGTGTGAGTGTGTGTGTTGTTGGGTGTGTGAGTGTGTGTGTTCTTCTCCAGCTCTGCACAGCGTTAGGAGCAAGGTCAGTGTGTGTGTGTGTGTGTGTGTGTGTGTGTTGTGTTGGTGTGTGTGTGTTGTGTGTGGTGTGTGTGTGTGTTGTGTGTGTGTGTGAGTGTGTGTGTGTCTTAGTCTGAGTGTGGGTGTGTGTGTGTGTGAGTGTGGTGGTTGTGTGATGGTGTGGTGTGTGTGTGTGTGTGTGTGTCTTTGCTTGGGTGAGAGTAGTGTGTGTGTGGTGTGTGGTGTGTGTGTGAGTGAGTGTGTGTTGTGGGAGTGTGTGTGTGTGTGTGTTGTGAGGTGTGTGTGTGTGTGTTGTGTTGTGTGAGGTGTGTGGTGTGTGTGTGTGTAGTGAGTGTGGTGTGTGTGGTTGTGTGATGTGTGTGTGTGGTGTGTGTTGTGTGTGAGTGTGTGTGTGGGGGTGAGTGTGTGTGTGTGTGTGTGGGGTGGGTGTGTGTGTGTGTGGTGTGAGTGTGAGTGTGTGTTGTTGTGTGAGTGGTGTGTGGTAGGTGTGGTGTGGTTTTGTTGTGTGAGTGTGGTGTGTGTGTGTGGTGTGATGTGTGTGTGTGTGTTGTGTGTGTGAGTGTGTGTGTGTGTGTGTGGGTGTGAGTGTTGTGTGTGTGTGAGTGTGTGGTGTGTGTGGTGTGTGTGTAGTGTGTGTGTTGTGTGGTGTGTTGTGTGTGTGGTGTGTGTGTGTGGTGTGTTGTAAGTGTGTGGTGTGTTGGTGTGTGTGTGTGTGTGAGTGTGTGTGTGTGTGTGTGTAGTGTGTGGTGTAGGAGTGTGTGTGTGGTGGTGTGTGGTGTGGAGTGTGTGTGTGTGTGTGTGTGTGAGTGTGTGTGTGTGTGTGTGTGTGTGTGTGTGAGTGTGTGTGTGTGTGTGTGTTTGTGTGTGTGAGGCTGCCACTGCAGAAATCTTGACCACACAAGACTACACAGAGCAGACCCCAAGAGATACTGGCCACCCTTCTCCTTATTCTGTACATGTGACACACAGCTGTTGCTGGTAAAGATGTTTGGTGATCTCTTTTCAAATACTTGCCTAGTACATTTACACAAAAACAGATTTGAAGGCAATTTTGAACAGAAATCATGAATACCTTGGAATTTTTTTTATAAACAAATCTAATGTTCAAGACAGAAAGTGTGGAGATATGCCCAGAGCCAAAATGGACTTCATGCACAATATTGCACGACCCATCCAGTAAACCCTGGAGTACAAAAGGAGAATCTTCTTCTTCCTTTTTTGTCATGTTTCTCCCAGGGGAGGTTTGACATTGATGAGCCTTCTCCATCTCTCTCTGTTTTGAGCATCCTCCTTATTTATGCCCCTTTCTCTAAGATCATCTGCAATACAGGCAGCCCAGGTTTATGAAGAAAAAAAAAGGAAAAAGGAGAAAACGAAGGAGAATAAGAAAAATGAAAAGGAGGAGGAGAGGCAGAAGAAAGAGAAGAAGAAGAGGAAGAGGAAGAAGAAGAAGAGGTAGAAGAAGAGAGAAGAAAAAGAGAAGAAGAAGAAGAAGAAGAAGAAGAGAGTAGAAGAAGAAGAAGAAGAAGAAGAAGAAGAAGAAGAAGAAGAGGTAGAAGAAGAAGAAAAGGAAGAAGAAGAAGAAGAAGAAGAAGAAGAAAGCACATGTGAATAAAAAGATGGAAAAAAAAGGTAAAAAAAGAAGCCAGAGAAAACCTATTCCCCTCACTACAATTCCCACCACCCCCACTTCACAACAACTTCCTCCCCACTCCCCTACAAAAAAAAAAAGGGAAAAAAAAGAAGCCAAAGAAACCCTATTCCCCTCACTACAATTTCCCCTCACTACAACTCCCCCCCCTTCCTCCTTACCCTGGCGCGGGAGTCGTGGAGCTGGTCCTGCAGGGTGTTGAGGGAGGCCTCTAGGTGCTGCAGCTGCTGGTTGTGCTGCTCGTACTTGTGCTTGTAGGTGCTGACGTTGGCCTGCAGACGCTCCGCCTCCTCCCTGGCCGTCTCCAGCTGCCCCTCCAGGGCCAGGGCCTGCTGCTGGGACTCTGACAGCAGGGCCTCTGTCTCCCTCAGGCTCTCGCCCAGCCGGCTGATCTGTACCATGCACAGAAAAGTCGCCTGAGTCTTTGGCAAGTCAAGTCACACATCGCGTGCGTGCCTGTGTATAAGCATAAATTTGAGAATGCTGATATTTTGTGGAAGATTGCGAGTGTAAATGACTTGAATGCAAGTGCTTCGATTTGTTTGCTGTACAAGATTCAGCGCTATATAAATACCATACATTATTATTATTATTATCATTATAAAAGATGCTGGGTGAGGTTTTAGTGAAAATAGCATGTTGTGAATGCCCGTTCCTCTTATGCTTTCCTTGTGGCGACAGAAAAAGCTTGTTACATACAACTCCAACTATCCCTATGGAAAAACAACAGAAGAAAGCAACCGTTTGTGTAGTGGTCAAAACAATTTGTGAACCAGTAGGCTTGACTGCCAATCATTGAAAGTACAGTTCAAGAATTCTCAATATAACAAACAGTTGGGTGCTGGAACAGCAGGAAAAAGGTAATTCATTGAAACAGGAGGGAGAGGTGGTATAATAATAATAAATAATAAATGGAATTTATATAGCGCTATATCTTGCAGAGACAAATCAAATCACTTAGAGAGTGAGAGAGAGAGCGACAGACAGAGAAATAGACATAGACAGAGAGAGACAGACAGACATAGAGGGAGAGAGACTAAGAGAGAGAGTGTGTGTGTGTGGGAGAGAGAGAGAGAGAGAGAGAGAGAGAGAGAGAGAGAGAGAGAGAGAGAGAGAGAGAGAGCGAGAGCGACAATGAAAGAGACATTCACACAGACAAAGAGAGAAATAAACAGCAGAGACACTGAGAGAGACGGAGAGAGAAAAACAGTCACAAAGACAAGGACATGGGGAGACAGAGAAACAGAGAGGGACAACAACAAAAAGGAATCATAGAAAATAAAACAGAGAGACAAACAAAAAACAGAGAGGTCATTGAAGGTCAACCATGCAAACCAACCAGCCAGTCAACCTGTTAATCATGCAGACCAACCCAACCAACCAACCAGCCACTCAACCAGTCAAACATGCAAACTAACCAGCCAGTCGACCATGCAAACCAACCAACCAGCCAGTTAATCATGCAGACCAACCAGCCAGCCAGGAAACCAACCAGCCATGCAGACCAACCAACCAACCAGCCTGTTAACCCTTTACCATTCGCATTTCTTACAGAGAAACTCTCTGTAGTATTCGGAAATTTACGCTGTTTTTTTCAGAGAATAAGGTACCTCAAGTACACATAGTCCTGTACAGTTACTATTGTTCACAGAGCAGTCATATTTGGCCAAAGTATTCATATGATGTCATACTTTGTTCTGCACCCCAAGATGTGTGTCCTACCTACATGTGTCGTGCTGCTGTCCCCTCTTTGTCACCAAATACAGGTAACATTGCAGTGACATCATGCTGTTAGTCTACAACTACCCTCTAACATGCGCAATATAGGTATGTGATTTAAAAAAATAATATGTGTGGTCCTGCCTGAATGTGTCCTCCATCGCATCCACCGTCATGGTAATCCAATCGAACATTCACACGTCACAAAATTACTGTCACCAAGTCTTCACTTTCTCAGTGGAAAGTATTCAAACATATTGAAAACGACGTTGACTAATGCGCGTATATACATTATTTACAAATATATGCTGACGCCTACTATTTACACAGACACTAGTGTGTCCTTCACCAATAGCCAGTTACATGGCTGTCATAATGCAGGTGTCACAGCCAGTGTCGCGTCCAGGTAAGTTGGCGTGTTTCTCAGGTGAAAATACTGATTAATTTTGAGAAATCTGGTTTTCGTCATAATATTACTGATCCGTGACTCAGAAAATGTCAAATCAGTAGACCAGTAGAGATGAAGCCTCGGCAAACGCTTGATCCCCATCATGATCAAAACTGACAGGTAAGCCCAAATTTCATCAGGTGTTGTTTCTGTCCGTAATGGATCTATGACTACGCCTTTCACAGCGATCTTTTGCCTGGCATAATTGTTAGTTTCATCTGCTACAATTTGAAAAAAATGTTGGGGCACAAACAAAACAAAGTAATCTAAGAGCTTGGCATTCAGTGGGAGAGTTATTGCTGGCCCAGTCGGCAGCGTGAAGTCTTGCACTGAGCAAGGCACTTGTGCGCTGCGCCATGTCATCTGCTATGAAGCCAACGGAATGTTATCCTCAGCATCACTTTCCGACTCACTACCTTCTCCTATTTCATCTCTTTCTTCTACATCTACTTCAACATCGGATTCAACATTTTATTCTCTTTCGAACTGTTCCACTTGAGCCAAAATAGCTTCAATTTCCACATCAGTATATTCCTCCCAAATCGTATGCTCAATCTTTGCTGCCATTTTTAGCTATAAGAAAGTGTGGGAAAGACAAAGCCAGTCACTGGCCAATTTCTTGTGAACGGGAGGCTGTGTAGCCCTGAATTCTGTGCCCATTCCTTTCTTAGTTTATGCTGACCTCAGTGGAATGTTCATTCATGGTGTGCATGTACTAGGTAGAGCTTAGTGGGTGATGGAAATTCCCCACTAGGCTGAAATGACGTCCGGCGGGCTGCGGCGGGTATAAATAGATGCGGGCGAGCGGGCAGCAGCGGGCTACGGCGGGTAAAAATGGGAAAGGGTTAATCATGCAGACCAACCAGCCAGCCAGGAAACCAACCAGCCATGCAGACCAACCAACCAACCAGCCAGCCAGGAAACCAAGCAGCCAGCCATGCAGACAAACCAAGCAGCCAGCCAAGAGCAGCACACCCTCACCTCTATGGCGCTCTCTTCCTGCAGTTTGCGGAAGCGTTCCAAGTCTTCGTTCAAACCGGCGGCGGTGTTTTTGCCGTCAGCCACGCGCTGCTGCGACTCCTCCAGCTCCTCTTTCGTCGTCTTCAGCTCCTCCCGCACAAGTTCAAGGTCAGCGTTGAGCTGCTCGGCTTCCTGCTGATGGTTGCTCTTGCTGATGGCCAGGTCACCCTTCAGCTGCTCAGTGACACGCTGCTGCTTCCTCACCTGACCGCCGTACACACCCATATAATTATATATACACACACACACACACCACCACTTATATATATATCATATATATACACACATATACACACCACTTAGTCCTGATGAATGCCACTTTTCTTTACTGTACATATGTCTTGTTGTTTCTTCACCTGATTGTGGCATACATATATACATGCTTGTTAGTTGTGGTGACAGCAGTTTTTCTTCACTGTGTATATTTTATATATATATATATATATCTATATATATCTCTATATATCTATATCTATATATATGTATATATATATATATATATATATATATATATATATGTCTTGTTGTTTCTTCACCTGAATGTGGCATACATACATATCTTACATACAAGCTGCTTAGTTGTGATGACGACACCTCTCCTTCACTACATATACAACAAGTCTTGATTCTTCAACTGATTGTGGTGTACATATATACATGCTCCTTAATTGTAATGGTGGCAGTTTCTCTTCACTGTAAACACATGTCTTCTTGTTTCTTCTCCTGGTTGTAGTATACATATATACACACCACTCATACCAGTCTTGTTGTTTCTTCATTGTTTGGTTTCGACGGTGTAATGTGTGGTTATGGTATTTTGATGATTATGACATAAGGCTGTTACGATATGTGAGGAAATGTACATGTGTATGGATTTGTATCCTGGACGATTTGTGTGATTTGTGCAAGCTCGCAAGTGTAGTTGCGTGTGTGTGCATATGTACGCGTAGTGTGTGTGTGTGTGTGTTTGTGTGTGCGTGCGCGCGTGCGTGCGTGCGTGTGTTGATTTTTGGGGGAGGGTTGTCTGTTTAGGGGAGGGGGGTGTCAGGGAGGGGAGTTTGTCAGTGTTTAATTGGTTTTGTTGATTTCTTTGATTGGTTTACTTCTGTGGTCTTTCATTGATTTCATGACTTCAGTCAATAATTGAATGGCATTTTGAATGATTCATTTCTTTGCTTTTTGACATTATCTTGTTTGTTGATCAATTGGTTTATTCATGTTTGTTTCACTTTTTTCCCCATGAGGACCTGGTGTAAAGAAGCCTCTGGCTTATCCAATTACCCTCATTAAAATATTCTAGTTCGAGTTCGAGTTCTACTGACTGTGGTATATGCTCCTTAGCTGTGATGACGGCAGTTTCTCTTCACTGTACATATATACACAAGTCTTGTTGTTTCTTCTACTGACTGTGGTATACGCTCCTTAGCTGTGATGACGGCAGTTTCTCTTCACTGTATACATACACAAGTCTTGTT